>NW_024121177.1:3278296-3649035 GCF_016745375.1 Pimephales promelas | reverse complement strand
AAAAACAGTAGTTTCTGAGATTCTGGAGTGTGCAAAAATCAAATTCAAATGTAGTACCTACTTAGACATTACGCTATTTTATGAGGCACCACAGTTTTAAAGATTGTTTTGAAGATTGCACTCAAAATACTATCTGCTATGACACTATGGCTAACACCTCTGAGACACTGGGGTTGTTTTCATCACTTCGGCTCAGGGGGAAAAAAGGCCGTCACTATTAAATTTGACACACTCTTTTAAAGGTGCAATGTGTAACAAAGTTGAGTATCTATTAACAGAAATGCAATATGACATCCATAACTATGTTTTCAGTGGTGTATAAAGAACTTACTTAATTAACCGTAATGTTTTTATTACCTTAGAATGAGACATTAATAGCTCCATAACCGCGGGAATCCCCTTCTATGAAGGTCGCCATGTTGTGACGTCATATTCCTACCGTAGCCGAACGCGAACACACAGCGCTACAGAACGCGTTTCATCACTACCTTGAAAGAGAAGTAGCGGAAAGCTAGCCTTACACTCCGTGAGTAGTGACTTTTCCCTTGTGAGTGGTGTAAAACATGTAGTTGGGATTGTTTCATGTAACTTAGTTCTCCCTCGCTGTGTTATGGGTTTGTTATGTTGGGGATAGATGTGCTGTTACGTTCGTGAGACAGCTGATGATTAGTATTCATGTCATTGACCGTAAAACAGTACGTTACAGGAATCACTAACCCGTCGATAGAGACTTTTACTAAAGTCTTTTATCACTAAAGTCGATCGCGAAGATTTTTCAAAATCAGAGAAAAAAAGCCTATTGTGTGTAGTAAATAGTATCTATGGGATGCGGAGATGACATGATTGTAACAGCGCGCGCAGTTCCGACCTTTGGACTCATGCGGACGAGTCCCAGCTCAGCCACAGTAACAGCTCATATTAGCCAGCTAAACTATTACTACCCTGTTAGAAAAAATATATAGCTGCTCCCTCGCTGTATTATGGGTTTGCTACAGTATGTGGGGAGAAATGTGCTGCTGGTTACGTTTGTGAGACAATCAGCTGATTATTATTTTATTAATCTATATATTAAAACCCTTGATCCTCACCTGACTATGGCTTTGTAAACAGACAGTATTCATGATGTGGTTTATAATGGACTGTGGTACAGTAACATTGACAATGTTACACACTCTTGGCTTACTCTGGCTTTTCTCTGCTGTCTCAGCCGACAAGATGTTTGTCCCGTTTTAGCAACCGTAGCTTCTTCGAAAGGGAGGGGTGAGCAGTGGGCTGAGCCCTTAGTGCAAACCTGGTGCAAACTCGCAACCGAACCACTAGATGTCGCTAAAAATCACACATTGCTCCTTTAAGCAACATGATCTTTTCAGTCTGGCTGTCAGATGTAAAGTATATTCCTATGATGTACCCTGGGATGCGAGAAAGACAATGACGAAGCCAAAAGAAGGAATAGCTGAGAACACATCAAAGTGCTTGAGTTGTAACGTAGACTCACTGTATTCCGGACACTTTGCACAGTAAAACGTCCTTTTAGATATCAACCCGCTGAAAGATAAACCTGATTGCTCGTCTGTCTCTGGGGACACGCCTTCCACACGTTTCAAAGTTTGTTTGACACATTTTGAGCTAATCATATTAGAGAAATCTTGAAAAAAACTGCCGGGAGACGCAGTGTCCGGATTACCATGAGGACTCACGGTGTTCCGGACAGCTGAAAATTTCTACTCACTGTGTTTCGGACAGTCATTTCTAATATAAAACGCATACATTTTAACAACTATAAGTTGGTAAATTAATCATATTAATCTTCTTAACTTCGTTGTATAAGCGTCTATACACTCTTTTAATTGACAATTGCTCATTTGAGCATTATATTCTAAAGTTATATTTAAGAATTTTAAATATTATTTTTTTAAGCCCTTAAAGTACAAATATTTGCAAATTGTAACTCATAATTATTTTATAAGACCATACGAATGTTTTTTTCCCCGTCATTTTCTGGTGGGTGATCGTGTTTTAAGAGCCGTTTTCTATTGAGGTATATTATCCCCTCGTCCATTTGTCCTGCCGGAAAACCTTCCCCTCGTCATTTTCTGAACAGTCAATGGTGTGTGTTAGAAACTCGCGTTGATTTCTATGAAACGTCTGGCTCTGGAAGCATAAGGTTGGTCGGAATCGAAAGAGGAGGAGGCAAAGATGACACGGATATGTATATACGCCGTGACCTGAAAGTGTTTATTTATATAATTTGCGAAAAAAGGTCAAGTGTCCGGAATACCGTGATGTCCGGAATACAGTGAGTCTACGTTACTTTGTAAGATGAGTGAGGAATCCTGCCTTGAATTACAATACTGTTTCCATTCAAAGTCGCAAATTTAGTTGCAAAAAATTCACAAAATTGGAATATCACATAAAACATTGTGAACAAAGCATGTTTTCAAGAGAACAAATCTGTCACTTCCTGGGAAATTGGCGCAAAATATCTGTAATAAAAATGAAAGCTGCTGCAATCGGTGGATCTTTTTCTCCTTTTTCCTACATCAGAAGTGACTTGCATCTCAGAGCGCACAGACGGAACTCAATAAATGGCGCCATTTTATCTTGCGTTCGAATGCCTGGTGTCTGGGAGCATGATTGTGTGATACCAAATGATACCAAATGATTAGGATGAACGATTTTAAGTTATCCAATTATCCAATCACATCCTCTGTTGAGGTAAAGCCATGTTTTACCTCAACAGAGGTAAAAAGCGTTTTGTTGCGCACCAAGGGATTTATTCAGTAAATGTGTTTCCATTATAGTTTCTGCGCATGTCGTCTTATCAGAATTTTTTTTTTTAATTTTGCACATCTCGCTGTTTCCATGCAACGTTTTTTTTAATGCCATATCCCAAAATTTGAATAAAAATAGGTGGATCGAAACATAACGAAATGACAATATGCTTTAGTAATAAAAAAAAAATGAGTGATTGTTTTTTCACTGTTACACACCTCTAGTATATGCATGATAGTGCCATTGGCAGGCCGCACAAAGACAGGCCTGTTGTCATTGACATCTATGACGGTGATCTGAAGACTGGCGGTGCCCCAGAGGGGAGGTCTGCCATGATCGGTCGCCACCATAGTCAGATTAAACCTCTCAAAACTCTGCAGTAACCTCAGGGAGCGAATCAGCCCAGTGTCAGGATCCAGAGAGAACGCATCTGTAAAAGAGAGAGGAAGAGACATCCCCAGGAATATCAAACGCTGTAGTCACAGTCATTTCATGAACTTGAATTGCTTTGTTATCAAGGTAGAAAACAAGAAGGAACACTGTAATTTGATCATTTTATGTGTCTTGGTGGAACATCTACGAAGTGATCTACTCTTGCTCAGGTTGTTGTCTTGGACTAATGTGTTAAATTCCTCTTTCTGTCATTCCATTTCCGGTTCCATTTCAACAGCCGGTGGGTGAACTCTAGCTCATTAAATAAAAGAGAGCCAATTGCGCAACCCATGTGTGTATATCTCTGTATGCCAGTGTGTACCCGCTCCAGGGCCCTGTAGACTGTAGGTAAGCAATGCATTCTCGCCCTCATCGAGGTCAGTGGCCTTCAGTGTGATCACCGACGTCCCAACCGGCTCGTTCTCGAACACACTAGTGGTGAAGACTCTCTCTGAGAAACGTGGACGGAAGTCATTTACATCCATCACAGTCAGCTGCACCTGAGAGATACAGAAACATAAGTTCAGAGATCTGATAGAGAGGTGTTAAACGTGGAGTACCAAAATAAAAATGTTTTCAAGTACTGTAGTTATGCATGAGCTGACCTCAGATACTTTTTGCACACATGAAACTGAAACTTCCTGTGCTAAAAATGCAAAAATGATCTCTGAACACACTGAGGATACAGCAAACCAACAACATAATGTGATAAATAATGATTCCCAAAAAGTTACTGGCCAACTGGACTGACCAAGGCCGATTTGGTGCATTAATACGTGCATTTGGTGCTTTAAATAATTCCTAAGTATTATGCAATGTTTGTGTTGTACTTTGCACCAGCTGATGGTATTTTAATTTTCTGCTTGTTTTGCTTCTATACTTCCCACTTCCTTGTATCATCAGAGTGAATAGAGGAAGTGTGGGCTGAACGCTCGGCCAACCCACGGTCTTCACGTCTTGTGAAACTTCATTTGCAGAGCTGATGCTCTCTTCATATCCTTCTTAAACAGGAAGTGGAAGTGAAGTGCACTCTGCCTGGTCTGCTTCACGGCCTCTCTTGCTCAAATCATTTAATCCATGTTTGGTTTTTGTTTTATGTGCCTGAGGTCAACTGGTCTTTGCAGTTTGCAGAACGGGTTGATTCCATACTAAGAGGATGTCACAGGTTCATCTGGTTGTGTCTGAATGAGTCAAATCTAGCTCTAGCCAGAACCAAGTCTCTATTTTCATGTTTTGAAGTCATAATTGTGATGTGACGCAATCAAATGGGCTCAATTTCCTATTTTTTGGAGCTCATCCACACCTGGACGGAGTTTTCTCTGCGGTTGTTGGGGCTGCCGCCAGGGTTGTCTCTGGCAAAGGCTGTGAGAGTGTAGCGGTCTTTGGTCTCTCTGTCTAGAGCAGACAGGACGTAGATGTCACCCTGTTAACAAAGGAAATCAATATTGAATATAAAACATTATGTCATTTCTTTTTGTCTTTGCTTTGTATTCATACCAACACACTTACCGTACTGGGTGTGATGCCAAACCTGCCCTCTCCATCCACTAGCCCGTATTCAATGACAGAAAACAGGCCAGAGTCTGCATCTGTCGCACTCACGCTCACAATAATGGTGCCGAGTGCAACATCCTCAAAAATGGACTTCTGTACACACATACACAAACACTTTGGTTTAAAAGTGTCTTATTGTATGCTCACCAAATTTGCATTTATTTGATCAAATAATATTAAAAATAACTGTTATATGCTGAATTTTCAGCAGCAGTGATACATGATCAGAAATCATTCGGATGACTGATTTGCTGATCAAGAAACATTTCTTATTATTATCAATGATGAAAACAGTTGTGCTGTTTAATACTTTTTTTTTTTACACAAAAATATTTTAACATAGTTTTCAAATACAGTGAGGTCCTTAAAGTCTACAACAATATTGAAAAGATTTAAAATCTTTGACATGACATAAAATGCAGAATAAACATTTTCTGCACTATTTCTAATTCTAGCAAATCAGTGACATTGGTCATACTCAATCCTAACAATTCATAATATAATGAGTAATCAAAAAGTTCCCAAAAAGCAACACAGAAGCATTTTCACTTAAGTCTCAGACTGTTTGACCCCACTGTAGGAGTTATTATATAATGCTTCCTGAATGCAACTGGGAAGTAGTAGCCTGATTCTCTGGTCTGTGCTGATGTACCTGATATAAAGGTTGTTGAAAGACTGGGTTGTTGTCGTTGACATCGACGATGCGCAGATAGACAGGAAGTTCAGCGAAGCGAGGAGGCGAGCCATAGTCCTGAGCACGCACCGTGAAGTTCAACCACTGCACTTGTTCATAATCTACCGTCCGATTGGCCACAATTTTACCTGTGGATGGTGATATCGAAAGACATCCGTGATCAGTGTTGGGTAAGTTACTCTAAAAAAGTAATTAATTACTTTAAAAATCCCATATCAATCTCAACCAGCTGAATAATACAAGGATAGACATGAATCTGTTTTAATTCTTTCAAATAAATACTATAAAATTGCATGAATTATCCTTAAACAGACCAAGGTGAAGAAGGTTACATGATAAAAACATACTTTTTAACATCAGACAATACATTTTGATGTTAAACCCACTATTGTTTTATGTCTGATCTCATGACATTTCACACTTTTTTCATTCATATTTTACAATAATTCATACGAATTTGTACAAGTGCGGTCGTAATATTTAGACACCTCGAATCGCTGTGAGATCGGATTGATCTATACACAGTATTTACCTCAATTACATCAGAAGTAACTGTAATTAAATTACAGATAAATGAAGAGTAGTCCCTTACTTTACATTTTCAAGGGAAAAGTAATTAAATTACAGTAACTAATTACTTAGTAATTACTTAGTAATTAGTTACACCCAACACTGTCCGTGATATAGTTTAGAGGTGGAATTAAATCAGCAAGGTGTTAGGGTTGGAACACTGATTGGTCAAAAGAAATGTTGCAGAAATGCAAATGTGCAACCTGTAGATGGATCTTCAAGTCTAATGTAGTCTCCACGGGGCAGGTGCAGGAGCTGGTAGATGATCTGTCCATTGGGTCCTTTATCAGGATCAACAGCCGTCACCGACAGAAGTGTGGTACCAGCCACAGCACCCTCCAGAATCCTCTCGGAGAAGTTCGCCACGCCGAAAGGGCGAAAACGAGGAGCGTTGTCATTCACGTCCAGCACGTTGATGGTCAATTTGGCTGTGGAGAGAAATACAATTTAGATGAGTTTGATAAACAGTAAATAATTATCCCCAGGTTGGTTTAGTGTTGGTCTAGACGATGGAAACTATTGAAAGGAAAACCTGACAAACCAGCACGGATTTTCTGGCGAAACTGGTTAACTTTAGACTGGTGGGGACATGTCGTCCTGATCACATTCTGGTCTTTCAATAGGCGCAAGAAAGAAAAAAAAGTTTGCAATATAACTATTCCAGTTGGGTTTTACCGTTTTCGAATGTGTTCAGACGATTTTTTGATATTTAGAAGAATATCAGTAACCAGACAGTTTATGGTCTCATTGACTTCCATAGTATATATTTTTTCCTACTATGGAAGTCAATGAGACCAGAAACTGTCTGGTTACTGATATTCTTCTAAATATCAGAAAAATAGCTGAACACATTCGAAAACGGTAAAACCCAACTGTTTAACTCTGGGAGAGTGATAAAATTAGTCAATTTCCAAAAAAAGTGGAGTATCCCTTTAAAAGGAGGTTTTAATAGACGAACAACAGTAGAAAAGAGGAAAGAGAGAAAGACAGACAGAGATCTTTCTTACCGTTAGGTACACTGACTGACATGTCAATGACATCACTGGCGTTGTCATGCACTGAAACGATGATCTCAAAAGTGGCAACCAGCTCTCGGTTCAAGGGGTTTCGTACAAACACAGCCCCTGAGAAGATGGACACAAATATTTTAAAAAAACAGAGCACAACAGAGTTAATTTTATCCGTAGAAAATAGATTATTAATAAAAATGTAGAGTGTTTAGTTCCTAAATTCCAGAAGAAGAGTTAAACAGTATGTGACATCTCAGAGGGCCAAAAGTGCAACAAAGATGTCTTCTAATGTGGTTCACCTGTGTGGAAGTCAATCCCAAACGACTGCTGCAGCCCATCCACTGGATTATTCCCATCATCCTTTGCTTCCACAGAGATGATGTAATACTCCAGGCGGGGTCGTAGATCAGGGTCCTCGGCGGTGAGCGTAGCTACAACCTCTCCAGGTGGAGTTGACTCGTTGACGCTGATCGTCTGCACGGGCCGTATGAAACGAGGACGTGAGTCGTTGATGTCATCTAGAACAACAGACAATGTCGCCGTCCCGGAGAGAGAGGGCGTGCCTCGGTCAGTTGCTATGACTACCAGGCGGTACGAGCTACGTTCCTCCCGGTCCAGTGTAGCATTGCCGACCAGAACCGCACCAGAGAGAGCGTCAACGATGAAACGGTCTTGAGCGCCGGTGTCTAATCGATACTGCAACCAACCGTTAGAGCCGGCGTCAGCGTCACTCGCCGAGAGCTGCGTTACTACCACACCTGAAAATACACACAACACCACATTACACATCTTTAACACAATAGTATGTCTCTGTGTGTGTATGCATATATATACAGTAGTCAACATTTGAAGTGGATACAAAAAGTTCATCAAAGATGTCCTAAGACAAGAAAGGGTTTTGTTCAGAATGTATAACTTTGAAGAAAAGTTTTGATTTACTTTAAATGTTGACCACTATATATATATATATATATATATTTATATAATTTATATAATATAAATTCAATAGGAAACTGATATTTATTTATTGTTACTTTAGTATTATTTATATACAATTATACTATTTATTAATATTTTGAACTAGTTTTTATATTTTCAGAGGCTCTTTAATTTTATTTAATTAAATTATTTAAATTTAATTAATTTTAACTGAGGGGAAGATCACGCCTTGCGCCAAAAATGTATAATAATTAATAAATTATTATTAATTCTATTTTATTTAATTTTTTATTTTTATTTTAAGTTTTAGTCATCTTAAGTGCTGTCAATCTATTAAAACAAATTAACTACTTATTAACTACTTATTCTGTAATTAATCACGATTAATTACACCTAACATTCAAGGTTTTTAATGTATTTTAATTTTGTAATAATTTTTTCACATTAAATCTCAAATTAATGTACAAACAACAAAGACTTTAGCCTATATTTAAATTATTTGTTTAATGGCATGTTTTTCATTTTATTTAAGTTTTAATGTTTTTAATACTATAGTCAAGTCAGTCAAGTCAAGTATATTTATATAGCGCTTTTTTACAATATAGACTGCATCAAAGCAGCTTCACAGTATCAATCAAAACATAATAACAATATTTGTTTCTTAGTGGAAAAACATCCACATTTGGTAGAGCTGATCATGGCTATTAATGATTGGTTAATTAATTTGAATATCCCTATATTTATTTACAATAAATAAATATGAATTAATTTATTATTATTATTATAACAACAATCACACACACTCCCACTATACTGCAAATGGGACCAACAAACCAGATTATACTAGTCCCTCCACCAGTTAATCCAGCTCCATCAGTTTATACAGTTTCTCTCACCCGTGGGGCTGTTCTCTGGCAGGTGTACAGTGAAACTGGATGGATTGAAGACAGGTGGGTTGTCGTTTATGTCGAGGATAGTGATTGTGAGTGGAACGCTGCTGTTTAAACCTCCCACATCCTCCCCGAGTAGAAACAGCTCCACCCGAGGCACAGAGAAAGCCTCCCGGTCCAGAACAGCACCCCCACGCACTGATACCAGCCCTAGAGACGGAGAGAGAGCGGGGTGGGAAAGAAAATGTGTCACAAGTGGGAGGGGTGCTTGATTACGAGAAACTCTGTGGGTGTGAGGGTTGTAATCATGTATATCTGACAACACCACAGAAATAAAAGTATCTGCATGTTAAAGTGAATTCAATGTAAGACCTTTGAATATTTGTAAAAAAAAAAAAAAAAAAAGGTGAAACCAATGAAACCAGTGGACAACATTAACAAAACAAAACAAAAAATGAACATAACCAGGGCTTGACATTAACTTTTTTGCTCACTAGCCAATGTTTTCCAAAATTACTAGCCACGCAGCATTTTTACTAGCCACATTTTTGTTGAAATTTAAGTTTTATATGATTAAAGTTGACAATGGGGCTTAAAACGTGCAAATGTACTAATATTATCATGAGCTTAAAAGCTCCTTTTTTGAAAACATGTTGTCTATTAAGATAAACACATAAAAATAGCTTCTGAGGCCCTGTTTACACGAGAACGCTCGCGGGTGAAAACGTAAAAATATTTTATTGGATGTGCCTTTCGTTTACACGGCGACAGCGTTGAAGCTTAAAAACGCAAAAAAGTGAAACCACCCTCCAGAGTGGAAATCTTAAAAACGCTCCACCGGCGCGTTCCCATGTAAACGGTAAAAACGCAAAAGTCTGCTTGACAGTGAAGGTTGTACGCAGGCGCGTGGACTTGGTGTTGTTGTAGTATGCACTCCTAGCCGCCTGAAGTGCAAACTACATTGAATTTCACACACTTTTGCGTCACCATTTGCACGCGGATTTCCCACACAAAACGCTCGTCTAAACGCAGAATAAAAATTGATGACGCAACGCCACTTTTGCATTTTCTCTACATAGCCTTATTGCATATAATAAAAGTGCAGCATAATTTTTTTTTTTTACAGCAGTAAATACTGTAAAACAGAGTAGAACAATTATCTTCATTAGAAACAACAAATTATTTTTTCTAAGAAAAAATCCAACAGGATTACAACTTTATATAGGCCTATAGAGTTTTGGGGACTTTGGATCGTTTGTTTTGCATCAGCTCTGAGTTACTGGAGATATGTCCACCTGAAACAAGGCCTACAGGTCTTTATTTTCCAGATTATTCCCACAAATGCATCTTTCATGGCATGATTAATTTTTATTAAAATATAGAATTAACTCTGGAAAGATAGTTGTGATAGGATGTGATATAAAAGTCTGGATGTCATATTTTGGTGCGGGAGTTGTAGTGTCCTATTGATAAAATGCAATTCGTTAGTTATGTCAGATGTTTTTTGACAAGACTACAATCTTTCAACGTGCCAAAGTGGCAAGTGACTGTGTTAACCCACCACGGGTGAAATCCACCCGCATTTGGTGGGTTGGCGGGTGTTAATGTCAAGCCCTGAACATAACCCATAACATCTGTGCTGAACTTCTGACCTGTGAGGGAGTCTATCGAGAAGAGGTCCACTCTGGCTCCCAGGAGACGATACCTCACCACTGCATTCACCCCAATGTCTCTGTCCTCTGCTAGAACAGGGCCGTTCAGGATCAACACTGTGGTGCCTGATGGACATGCAGACAGAAAGAGGGAGGTGATGACGATTCATAAGTCATGACCCCTGTGCATCTTGAATTTAGTGTGTGATATACTGTACAATGCAATTTTATTTGTATAGCACATTTAAAAACAACTGTCGTTGACCAAAGTGCTTAACAAGGACATACAAGTACAATATATGGACAAACACATCAAGATATATTAAAAGCTATTGAGAAGACATGCATTTTCAAAGAAGATTTAAAATTGACAAAGTTTGGCCAGATCTGATGTAAGCCGGTAAACAATTCCATAGCCTAGGTCTGAAGGCGGCAAACTAGGCTCGATCCCCCTGTTTTTCAGTCTGGTTCCAGGGACAGATAGTAAGTTAGAGTCCAAGTGATTAGGAGAAGTAATTCAGATAAGTACTGGAGACTGGTTCTGCAATGACTTAAAAACAAATAAGAGAACTTCAAATCAATTCTGAATTTAACCGGTAGCCAGTGAAGCGAGACCAGCACTGGTGTAATGTGTTTATATTAGTCAAATAGTCAAATTAGTCAAATGATTTGACTGCACTGACATTTTCTGATGAGAACTAAACTTGAACTGACATGAGCTGGGTGATCACACTATTATGCTCTGTAGAGCTGCTTTTGAACTCAATTTCTCATCAATGAAAAAAAAAAGCTTCTTCACTTTCTTTGAAGGGACAATTTCATTCCTGAGAGTGTGTTCACAAATGGCATTAAAACGAACCGTTAGTAAGGCTCATTTAAATAAGCATGAACGCTGATATCTGAACCCTGGTGTGCACCAAACAAGAGAGGACCGAAACCACTGAAAAGACTTCCAAACGAACTCTGGTGCGGTTTGAATGAAATATGAACACAACACGGAGCAAAGACATTTAAACGAACCAAAAATGGGACAAGATGTCACAAGATGAGACCCTAAAAAGGTCAGAATGCTCAAGCATACCGATTTTGCCGAATTACAGGCTTCAGAACCACGTCTCCTGCCGTTGTTTTTGACATTTTATATCTCTTCACGAGTTCAAAACCCATCATAAGTAGGTGCGCACATACAACGAGCGCATATATCCCAGCACACAGCATTGTTTTGGATGTTTGGTAAGCAGTGTTGGGAGTAACGCATTACAAAAGTAATACATTACAGTAACATATTACTTTTTGCTGTAACGCAGTAGTGTAAGGCATTACTAATCAATTTTCAGTAATATTTTACTCGTTACATGTTCAGTGAGGCTTGTATTACAGTTGTATTACAGTGTATTGTCTGCTTTTACTTCTTAAAGGCAACAGACTATGTGAAAGTTTTAAAGCAGTCTTTTAGTGCCAGTTCAGAGCGGTCGCGTCTGTAACATTGTTTTTCCCTCATAAATGCGAACACGAAAACTAAAATAAAATGAATATTTTAAGTTCTATGGAGACTGGAGAGCCAACCCTTCCTCATCCGATTTGCGCAGTGTAATTAACAGAATTACAAAAAATATATTTTGCCTCCTATTTTTTTGTCACGCATGAATGTGTGTCTTTTCCCTAATATTAAAAATAAAACAGACTGATATTTGTCTAATGTCTGGAGTCCTTTAAGGAAGTAGCCTATATACGTTTCAATACATGTATTTTCTGAGAATTTTTATTTCAAGTTTTGACTGCAAATGTCATGTCCATAATGCTGGACCCAATTTTAAATAATTTATCCTCAACTAGTTTTGTGGTGTAGGTCTACGTATTTTATAATGTTAAATTCAAATAATACTAATAGCCTAATTTAAAGATAAGGCAGCATTGGATCTGGACGGTAAGGAGAATAACGCTGGAGTTGGAAGAGGTGTGTCGCGATTCTGTAGGTTCGTGGATCTGAGTCGTGTGGCAAATCGCGATTTTGGTTTCATATTGCATATCGTTACAGCCCCAAAGTTAAGTTCTACTTAGTTATTTTGGTGAAAGTAACTCAAAAGTAATACATGAGTAATGTAACGCATTACAATTCTGAGACAGTAATATTGTAAGGTAATGAATTACTTTTAAATAACAGTAACAAGTAATACCTAATGTATTACAGTTTGGAAGTAACTTGCACAACACTGTTGGTAAGTTCCATCGAAATATACGTAATAAAAGCCAATCAGGTTGTGACCATAATAACCATAACCTAGTTTCGCTCTCTTTAGGTTTGATGTTAAAATGCCAATGTGAACACACCCTAATAATGGTGGTTAGGTGGTTAGAACATTTGGTACCGTTGAGTGAGTTTTCACTGATTTCGCCCCTGTAGCTGGTCTGGGTGAAGATGGGCCTGTTGTCATTCACATCCAGCACGGCAACTACCAACAAATCTGAGTCCTGAGCAGAGTGAAAAATCTCATTGCAGTTGTTAACCTGATTGTGATATTCACACAGTCTGTGAAACATATATTTAACCAGATATGCTGTGTTGTGTCATGTTATTTACCCTGCGTGCGATGCGAGGGTTGTCTGGGTTGTCTTTGACGGTGATGGTGAGTCTGTATTCAGCCACTCTCTCTCTATCCAGAGGCCTGTTCACCTGAAGCACACCTGACTGGAGGAGAGAACACATCAGTCTTTTCAGTGTTCACTATTACATTACTATTTCCTTGCCTTATTCTTTCCCTAGGCTGTTTGTGTCCCGCATCCCCCTGTCTCTTAAGGCGGGCATACACTGTGCGATTTTCGTCCGATTTTGAGCCGAATTCTGACTCGTGCGACTCATTTTCGTGTCGGACCGATTTTCAGCTTTGTCGTGCGTCGTTTGTCGTGCAGTGTTCGTGCAGTGTACAGGGAGAAACGAGAGGCGATTAACCTCTCGCGATCGACAATCGGATGGTCGGATGAATTTCTGGCATGTCAGAAATTTTGGTCGCTCTTCGTGACTATATCGCACAGTTGAAGCAAAGCTACGAACCGATTGCCCTAAACTCAGTGTTTTTTCCCTCACTGCACCTGCGCGAAAACAGAAGTTTAACCATTTCATCTGCAGCAAAAATAAAATTAAAATGAAAACGAGCTACAAATTACTGTTGCTTACCTCCAGTTGGTGTTGCAAAATGGATAATATTACCCACCGTCTTCAAGCCACCTGATATGTAACACCTCTTTTATTATTTTGTCAAACAATGTTTTTGAAATAAACCTGTTTTTAATTTTCATTGATGATTAATAATGGCAATGTTCGGACATATTATAGACTGTTAATAGTTATTTTATATGTATATAATTCATTGTAATCGACCTAAATGTTTTAGACAATTTTTAATGAGGAGTAAGATTAATATTTTATTATCCTCACAGCACGTTGGTTATGTGCTGTGAAAATATTGCGTGGCAAATTAATTATAATAGCGGATCAATTTAATAGTAAAATTAGCCTATAGGCCTCCCCTAATAATGATAATTTAATAATAATTAAATGCATAAATTGAAAATACTAAATCATCTTGATACTGATAGCAGATGCTTGTTTTGACAATATCTCTGGATACATACACGTAAATAGGAGCAATCCAGGGGGTTATCGCAGATATTACACGTATAGTGTGAGCAGTGAAGCCGCAGCTCGACGATCGGATCGGATGTGAGCACATAAATCCTGAACTTTGGCTTTGCATCGCATGCGATTTACTCGTTCAGTGTGAGTAGGTACCTTGCTGAAATCGCACAGACATCGCACAGTGTATGCCCGCCTTTACCGTCTCATTAATGTAGAACGCTCCATCAGTGTTGCCGGCAGTGACGCTGTATGTGAGGAGAGCGTTGCGGCCGCTGTCAGAGTCTTGCGCCCGCACTTGATAGATGGAAGTGTAAATCGCTGCTCCCTCGCTCACGCTGGTGTTAAATGGTAAGTTGAGCAGGACGGGGTCGTTATCATTAATGTCCAACACCTGAATGCCCACTGTCACCTGATACAGAAAAAAAAAAAAAAAAACACCACATGAATTATGGGAAATATAAGTGATTCACTGCTTTCTAATTCAAACATAAACCATAATACAAATTATGCAAGATTAGATTTTTCCAGTTGATCTGTGCATGCATTATGTAATATTATGTAATATTGGCTACTTGGGAGCAATATTGACAACAGATGAGGATTTCCATTCAATGTTTTTAATGGCGGTGAAGAATGGAGAACAAAAAAGGAGAAGGCACAATTTCAGGGAAAAAATCGAATTGTGATTTTTCTGATAAAAACTGTGAGTGATAAAAGCTCCAGGTTTGCTGTGATCGTTTTTAGGGATGCACTATTTGGCCAAAAGGTTTGTGATTATATGTCAGTATGACTATAAAATAATATTTATTTAAAAATATAAAAGCAGAAATATAATTGAAGAGTTCAGATGCAAAAGCCTTGAAATTTTCTTCTAAAATGACCATTTTTATCAAGCTTGTATATTTAAATTCAGTAATTTCACTTAAATGGCAATGAAAATTACCTATTAATTGTCATTTAAGTGAAATTACTGAAATTAAATATACAAGCTTGATAAAAATGGTCATTTTAGAAGAAAATTTCAAATGGCATTTAGAGGCTTTTGCATCTGAACTCTTCAATTATTAATATTAATATTACTATAAAATAATTTATAAAAATAATATAATCAATTATTTTATTTAACACCACAAACAGTTTTAATTAATTAAGCTTTTATTCATTTCCAGGATATGATGATGATCTTGATAAAAAATTCGATTTTTGATATCAACAATTACATTTTATGATATCAACAATTTAATTGCTGATATCTGTATATATTTTTTCACAAGTGAAATTTCACCATAGGCTTTTGATATTAATAATTACATTGTTACTAGTAAAAATGAGAATCCCTGATATCAATCATTAAATTGTCACTAGTTGAAATGTCTATCCTTCATAGCAACAATTCAATTGGTACTAGTAAAAATGATCATTTTCGATATCTGAAAATGTATTTCTGATATCAATATTATTCCAGATATCTAAAATGGCTTCCTTACTAGTAACAATCACATTCATGATATCAGAAATTAACATTGCCACTAGTAAATTTGAATTCTTGATATCAAAAATAAAGGTTTTTATTAGTAATAACTGTATTTCTGATATGTGAAATTGGAATTTCAACTAGTAAGAAATCAATTCTTGATATCAACAATTGGATTTGAATGGCACCCAATGGTGACATTTCACTAGTCAATGTCCCAAAATGAACATTGTCTCTCCAAATAATCAAAACTATGCCCTTTACCATAAGTTCATATTTTTGTGCGTAGTAGTGTGTGCGTGCGTACCATAGCGCTGAGCGCTGGCGTTCCCAGATCTTTGGCAGTAATGGTGATGTTGTAATAGGCGATAGTTTCTCTGTCCAGCTCTACATCTCTCCTCACTCTCAACTCTCCCTCAACTGAAGAGATTACAAACTCATCTGGGATAAAGAGAGACAGAAACAAAGGAATAAAAACATCTTTACCGCAGACAAAAAACACAAGAAATATCAACACTAATACTTTTTCTGATTGGATCTGAATCAGCTGTCCATCACACACACTTTTCAGGTCCCCTGCAGTGATGCTGTACTCCACTTTTCCATTGGATCCAGAGTCGGCATCCGTGGCTCTAACGGTCCAGACACGTGGGCCCGGCTGACCCTCTGGGATATCAAACGGACCTTCGAATGAACTCGGGAAGATGGGTGCGTTATCGTTCACGTCGACCACATTCACCAGGACCTGCGGTGCAGGACAGCGTGTGAGTGTCGTATTAAGGAATCGTGAGGATTATAAGTGAAGCAGACGTGTAACTCACTGTGGTGCTAGAGGTCAGTCTAAACTGAGGTATAGGACACTGGTCTGTGGCTGTGACCGTCAGCACATAGTGACCGTTACTGATCTCATAATCCAGTTCCTTAAAGACAACAATCTGACCCTGTGAACACACACAATCACACAATTAACACAGCAGCAGTGGAGGGCCATTCTCAGAAAAAAAGTGTCATTTGTGACATATCAACTTTTTTTTTTTTTTTTTTTAGCAAAAATGCATGTATGTAATCAAAAATGACAGACATGTTATAAAAAATTTCTATTTAAAATAAATGCTGTTCTTTTGAACTTTCTATTCAGACCATTCAGATGGAAAAAATATTTCTCGCATTTCAAACAGTAACTTTTTTTTAAAATAAAGTTATTAAAATTCCCTGACAAAATGCATGTATGTAATCAAAAATGACAGACATGTTATAAAAAATTTCTATTTAAAATAAATGCTGTTCTTTTGAACTTTCTATTCAGACCATTCAGATGGAAAAAATATTTCTCGCATTTCAAACAGTAACTTTTTTTTAAAATAAAGTTATTAAAATTCCCTGACATTTTCAAGGTTTTCTACGAATTTCTAGGAACGAAAAAACACAAACAGCGCAAAAAACAAAAAAACAAAAAACAAATCCAATAACACCAAACACATCAGAGTATCTCTAAACCAGTTTCCTGTCTGTCACTCACCGTTACGCTATTGATCTGGAAGGTCTGGGCCAGGTTGCCCCTGGAGATGGCATAACGGATGGTTCCGTTGAGATCTTCGTCAGGGTCGATGGCTGTAACTGTGGCGATGATGGCTCCTACAGTGTTTGGCCCCTCTCTGAGCTCCGTCACATACTCTTCCTCCGGAAACTCAGGTGCGTTGTCATTTTCATCAATTATTTGCACCCACACGGTGGTGGACGTCTGTGGAGACAGATGACACGTGAATAATTAAACACTTGGAACATTTTTACAGTAATAAAAAGAGTAATCCAACAGGACAAATGTAACATACAGTGTCCTTGTTACATATGTTACATGCACTTACTCTAGTAATAACAGGGAATTACGCATAATTACATGCAACTAACTCTAAACCAAACCCCAACCCTAATTATGTTATGTATGATTACACTGTAACAAGGACACCTTAAAATAAAGCGTGTGTATTATATACTATTTAGCTAAAATAATAGTAATAATAATAATTCTGTATCTAAAATTTGAACATGGTGTATGTTATCAATCAATCAACATTTATTTGAGTAGCCCATTAAAAAAAACAACACAAAGTGCTTTAAATGTCTAAAAATGTATTAAATAAACACACAACTCAGTATACAACAATGACCAGTGCCTCAAAAATTCTGAATCTATGTCTAGATAGCAGGGCAATGTTTATGCACTTTGATGAAAGTATTTGCATGTTTTCTTCGGAACAGACTATGGAGTCACCCTTATCTCATGGTATCATAGTGAACTGGTGTAGCAAGTATGAATTTCATTTGCATAACCTGATGGTGTGTGCAGGGTACTGATGTGTGTCTGTATGCCATCAATAGGCATCAAAACTGATACCACTGTCTCCCCACAAAAATCACTCAAGCAGTTCTCTCAATAACGAAAGCCAAAATCTGGTCAGAATATAATCTCAAAATCCAGTCATCCAAACTCTGTATAAAACCAATTTATTATCACTGAAAACAAAAACTTCCAGAAATATACTAATATAATATTTAAATTAAATTATAATTATATTTAAATTAATATTTACCACATAATACCAAACGTAAACTTTAAATTATAATTGGTTTAATTAGCTACTATAATTCAATGAATTTAAAAAGTGTAGTATAACTTGTATTTGTAGTAGCCTAGTGGGAGGAGTGATTTGGAGGGAGGGGGAGACAGCAGAGTGAAGGACATTCTCGTTTCTATGGTTCACTTCTGATAAATAACTTACTGTAAGAGCCTACAGGTCCACAACACACAGGAATAAGAGAAAGAATATACAAGTTTTCTGTCATCACGGCGGGGAAAATTGTAGAGGACTTTGGACATAAATTGAAGACAGGACTGATGGATGTATTTTGGGCTCTCTTGCTCTGCGTTCATTTTCTAACTGCAGTTCAAGGTAAATCTACTATATTTCTGTACTAGAGAACGCGTCAATAGCTGCCTTTTTATTTAAAATAGCTTTCCTGATTGTATGTGCGTCAAAGTGAAGTGTTTCGCTGTTCAGTCGGGTTTTGGAGTTTTTTGTTTTGTTTTATTAGGGTTTTAACATCGTGGTTCAAGTTTTAAAACGCGTCTCGAGACCTCTTTTAATCGCGTGCTGCATTTGCCACGGGTCTGACATTTGTTTACTTGTAAACGTCTGATCGGGCGTGTGTCAACTTGTTTCAAAACGGGGAAAAAAAACCTGTTCTTTCTCTCATTTTTGCCCCGAAATCGAAGCTTACCTTCTACAAAAAAGTCTGTCATCTGTCATACAGTTTGTGATCGATTGTGTACTTTCCTACGTAGGCTTTGCAACACGCAACTTACTGTCATTTACTTCAGTTGCTCCCTTTAATTTTCTATTGTGGTTTGGAGCCGTATCATTTTGGTTATACCTTACGTAAATAGATGAAATCTTACCGAAAAGAAAACTTTTGTCGCTGACGCTCTCTCGTGCGTCGAGTAACAAGCGAATTAACGTTACTGTTGCAGTGACTCCTTGTTTCATGATATTACTTTCATTTGAAGTTTATTTAACAAAATTAGCTGATTGGCTAAAACTAGGCTGTTAGTGGGCGTTAGACGTGTAGCAAATCCTACAATGGTGAAGACTTGGCTTGTATTAATTTAGTTTAAAGGGCAGCTACGTAATATTCATGAGCTACGTTAGTTTGGTCATCATTTAGTAACGCGAAACCAGCGTTTTCATCGTCTATTAAATGCATTTAGACATTATTATTGTATGATAATCATGCTAAACAGAACAAACATTTTATAATGATTTTAGTTTAGAAAGTGTTAAAAAATGTTTTAGTTATGGTGTACTAATCATTATAATAGCCTATGTCATCAGTTCTGATGAAACCACATCACATATTATGTATGATTTGTATAAGAGTCTATTTGTATCAACTGATTACCTTAGCTTTAGTTTGCAGATGAATTCAATAATCAATAGACTATGGCTGGTTCATCATTTAGATAATATTGATTTTTCGCCAATTTTAGAGTTGTTGGTCTAAAGGTAGACAGTGTGAGGTGTAGATGTAGGAAGTGGCAGGGTTTGTGAGGCTTGTTCGCAGGGGGGAAGCTATTATTAAGTATCCGTCAGGTCAGATTTCCATACCAGGGGGTATTGATTCAATGCCCAACCATCCCTACACCCTGATCACAGTGATGAGGTGTGATCTTTCTCAAAAAAGCCTGATGGGATCATCTTAACCAGGCCTGAAAAAAAAAGATCTGAAAAGATCACAAAAGGAATGAGACAGGGAGACTGTGGAAACTGCACTGGTTTGTAAGTCCCTATGAGAGGCTACATCCACACTGCTTCTCTGTAAGAATATATAGGGGACAAAATGATCAACTGAGAACTAAGAGACAAATAACGCAAGAGAGGAAGAATGATGCATTGATGAGCATTCGTGGTGCTTGCTAAAGGAAACATCCCCTATTGTTTATTGTTCATAACTCTTAAGACCTTTGTAGACCATATGGTGCCTTTTTCCAACCTGCCCTCATGATTTCAAGAAGATTGATTCCACCAAATATCATTGATTTTGCTTCTGGAAATAGTCCAATACTCCAAAACAATGTTTTTAATGTATGAAGCTGAGGAGTTTCTGTAATGCTGGGCGGATTCTGATCTGCAGGAGGTTTCAGGTGAAATGGGGCAGTCCCTCACAGTCATGCTCTCTGCAGATGGGAGGGGGGTTCTTAGGGGACCCCCATGGCTTTCATTAACACCTTGTAATGAGGCTCTTGCATAAACAGCAATAGCGAGAAATGTAGGTGGGGGCTGTAAAGGGGCTCTGCCGTTATTTACGGAACATTCACAAAAACACAAAAATTGTCCATCAAAGACAAAATTAAATATGAAGGCAGAATCCCTGAGCTGCTCTTTTCCATATAATACACACATAATGTCAAGCTTCAAAAAGGACAAAAAGCAGCATAAAGTCCACAATATTCGAGGAATTACAAAGGCATATGATAGTTTTGTGTGAGTTACAGTCCAATACTGATAATTTTCCCCTTCATCAACGCTCTCAAATTTCATTTGCATTCGTGTTCAATTCCAAAAGTGTCTTGAGAACATCAAACTTGGTTAAATGCATCTCACTTATTATGTGACTGACTGTTTTAAGAGGTGTTATGATAAGTGAATGATCTATTATATTTTAATTTTGTAACTTTTTGGTGTCATTTATGATCTTGGTATAAATAGCATTTATTTGTAATAAAAACAAACTAAATCTCTCTTTAAAGAGGTTTCTTTAAGTAACAATCATAGATATTCCTTCTCCATACTGTAAAATGATGGGTGGTGGTGCATGTCAGCGGCATGTAAATGTGAACATTCTTCATATATCAGTAACTAGGAGCAGGATGGACGCTGATGTCCATGTAAATTCAGTGGCACAGATGCTTTTGTGTTGACGTCACAGATAAACACATTTGCAGACAGATGTCCTCAGGCAGGCGACATTTCATTATTAGTTTTCTGTCTCTGGCAGATGTGTCTGAGTTCTGGGCTCAATTCAAGTTATGGTCAGTGACCATTTCCAATCATTATTGCTTAAGTTGTTAGGATTAGGGCCCTTGTTGAACCCTTCTTGAAATGATTAATGGCTTTTTGTGCTTTTAAAGCAACCGTTTAGATTGGCTCGGCCTCCAAAACACTCTCTGACATGCCTTTGATCCGACCACGACCCAGGACTCAGAGACGGCACGTTTACAGAGTACTATTTCATCCAGTCACAACAAAGACGTGTGGAACCGCTGGCAGCTGCCATAGCGAGTTCCCAGCACAGGATCTCACGGGGTAGGAAATGAAGCCCTGAACCGGATAATTACGAGCGCTGATTGGGAATATGAGGACGGATGAGGTTTATAGGGAATACGGGGGTTGAACTGTATTGTGTCTTTGAGAGACAGGAACGGACACGCCGCCCTGAGCTACACTTTATCACACAGACGCCGTTTCCTATTGCTTTTCCTGACTCTCATTCACACACACACTCATAGCTATGTACATTTAAGACACTCAGGGCATAAAGAAGCATTTGCACAGACTGCACATTAAGGTCAACTACACAGAGGGCGGCACATAATGACTGACAGCCATGCATTCAAGCAGTCAATATCTGGGACAGTCACATAAATAAAGGAAATATTTGTCCATTCATGAGCAATCTGTATTTTTCCCCGTTTCCTTTGCCTTGTCGATACACATTCAGCTCTGGTTCATAGGGTTTGTGTGTGCATTTAGGATGTAGGTCTGTTTGGTCTATTACAGGATAGGAAACAATGCACTCAGTGTGTCACCCTTTTATTCTACAACACACACACACACACACACACAGTAAAACTTGAGTAGAGAACATCGCATTGATAGAAGAAACAATAGCAGTCTAAAATGACACCTGTTGTTTGTTCACTAATGTGGTGGAAATGCATTTCTTCCACAGAGCACTTCTAGGTTTCACAAAGCTTGTTTTTCTTTTTTCATAAAATAGTGTTGTAGTCGTTTTATTATACGCAAGCAACATTTAAACGTATTAATGTGTCTGGAGGAACAAAATTTAGACTTTTTGAAAGGCACAGTTTTCAAGAAAATCATTTGCTGTCGAATAAAAATAAAAATAAATGAATAAAATAATGGACTATAAATTTGTGAATAAAATAATAAAAAAAAGCATTTTTACAACAAATGATTGGTTGATTTGAAATGATAAAAATCATTTTGTGGCTTAAAGGAGCTGTATGCAAGACATTTATTTCAATTAATCATACATTTTCCCTAATATGTCACTAGACATTAAGAAATCATGTTCATTTCAAATACTTATATCACTGACAACAGTAAGTCCGGCCAGGATATGTCATTTAAAAAGTGAAGTCGCAGCCCTTGACTGATGTTGATGTTGTCAAGTTGTGTTTTGTTCTGATGCGTCACCGATCTACCAATCACAGACTCAGTAGTGTTCCGGCATTCGGGTTGCCAGCTCTTCTCTAATTACCACAGCTGCAGACACAAACGTGTCGTAATCGGATGAAAAAAAATCTAACATTGCGAAACCCCCAAAAAACTTGATATGAATGCGAAATACTTTGTTACAAAGTCTGAAATAAAAAAATAACAGAAAAAACTCACTGTGTAGGACTCGTCACCTGCCATTGGAAGCTTCTTGTAGCAGCCTACGTTTCTGCTGGAACCTGCAGCATATCTGGCAACCTCAAGTCATTGGGGAAGGGGGGGATACACCCTAATTTGAAAGTGATTGCAGTACCAGTTTTGGCCACAGCTCCTTTAAAATTGGACACCGAGTAAAAGACTAATGCCACAAAGTCACAACTGTAGTAAACAAACTCTGCACAAGTGGTCAGCTGGTACACACTCTAAAAGGAAATAACCAGTTGAGCTCAAGAAATCCATGATGTCAAATACAGATATCTCTGCCTTTGCAGACATCTAATAAATAAATAGGTTGGCATTTAAAATTGTCACATTCAAAATGTAAAATTCAGATTTGTATGTGTACGCATGTATTTTCATTTTTCGGGGGAATTAACTTACAAAAAGCTTTACAATTACAGTCTACTAATATAGGCTATATATATATCCAAAAGTTTGCACATGTTTGATATTAAATATAATTGTTTGATTTAAATATAAAAAAATCCCCATCTTCTCCTCCTTGTCTCTCCAGCGAGCGGTGATCACCCCTCTCTAAGTGTTTCTGTGCCCCATCGGACCTACGAGTGTCCCGAAGGGGCCAATGTCACCCTGACGTGCGTTCAGTCCGGATCCAAGGCTGCCTCGGAGGACAAGCTGTGGAACACCTGGCTCTTCACGTCTCACTCAAAGGAGCACTGCCACAAGGGCATTCACCCGCGCGAGTCCGGTCACACCAACCGCTCCGTGGGAGTGAGTTACATCAGCGGTGAGAAGTCCTTCTCCATCTTCTTGCAGACCGTCAATCACAAGGACCAGGGCAAATACTGCTGCCTGCTTTTGGACTTTCACGGCAAGCACAAGGTCGAGCAGGAGGCCCACGAGTTCATCTACCTGACTGTGGTGCCAAGTAAGTGAGCCAGGAGAGAGGTCAGGTGGGACATTCATGTATCCACTTCATTCTTGAGTGATCTTAATGTCGCATGTTTCCACAGCAAATGCAAATACTCTCAACGGCAGTCTGAAGTGTTTGGAGTGGTCTCACGTTCCCCCAGATGGTACGTTCAACAACACAGAGGCTCTAAAAACTATTAGGACACACAAGTCACACTTAAAAAGTAAATCAAACCCCAAGATGGCATCTGCAAACAAATAAAGCAACAGATTTTCTCAGAACTAGCTTCTATTTTTGCTCAATGAAAGTTCCACTGAAGGTCACAGGTATAGTTTTGAGAAGTATAATTAGCCTATTTTACAAATATCTGTGTACCCAAATACCCAAACTCTATTTCAGTGCCTCGTAAAACTAGACTGTGAGTGGTTAGGGAATAAGACGCAAGTTTTGTGCTGAAACATGGTGTACAAAATGGGGTCGCTGTTTAGTAAAGTCACCCTTAAATCTATTGTTTCATTCTCTGAACCCCATGTTCTGGCTGAAAGATGTGCTTGTGCTATTTTGTTATATAATGTGTGACCACAAAACCAGTCATAAGTCGAACAGGAATATTTGTGGCAATAGCCATTGTATGGGTGAAAATGACCGATTTTTCTTTTAAGATCATGTTCCATGAAGATATTTAGTAAATTTCCTACTGTAAATATATAAAACATTTGTTTTTGTGAGTGAATGCGGCAATATCGCGAACGTAACTGGACAACTTTAAAGGCGATTCTCTCAATGTTTCGATTTTTTGGCACCCTCAGATTTTTAAATAGCCAAATATTGTCCTATTCTAACAAGCCAAACATCAATGGAAAGCCCATGTGACTGGTTTTGTGGGTCACATATTATGCAAACTGGCATTCGCAGATTTTTAAGTGTGGCTTCAAGTGTCTCGAGTACTTTTTGGGCTGATTCACTACAGATTTCTTTTCTTTTTCCACCAATAACGTCTCTCTGTCTCTCTTTTTCAGACTCAGTGGCTGAAGGTCTGGCTATCGCAGCCTGTGTAGCTTTCATTCTGTGCCTCCCGCTCATACTGATGCTAGTTTACAGACAGAGACAAACAGTAGAGCGACACAGACGTGAGTACACACACACACGCGCACGTAGACTTAGTCATGTTTAGCTCACACACTTACTCTGACCTATATTGAGTGTGAGAGAGCGCTGCACATTCTGCGGATGGCAGTACAGTAGCTGCACTAATTGTTTTAAAGAGACTGCATTTCCTTTCTCGCTATGAACCATTTCCTGTTCCTGTTTTTCCCAGGTTCACATGAGCTGGTGCGAATGGACAGGTGAGTTTCCACAGTGACCAAACAATTCAAGATATATTTTGCTGAATCTGGCAAAACCATGTCCAAATTGCATTTCAATATAAGATCATCTTTCTATAGCAGCCTTATTTTTTTTGATAATAAAGTGGTATAATAATTTTAATAATGGACCTATTACAGAAATGCGTAGCCCTCAAACCGTATTAACTTTATAGCCCTTAATCCTGTAATTGTGGACAAATGTGGGTACAGAGGACTCAGATGTGATCCTAATTTTTATTTATTATAAATGTTATATCACTGTCTTCGATAAAGTTTTGTCTATCCATTTATGCTGTTTTTATGTATTTTGGGGGGTATTTTTGAATTTATTTACTTCAAAAAGTACCATATTTTCTATGTAAATTATGCTTATTTTTTATGTTTAATTTTTTTAACTACATTAAAATATCATTCCAATAAGTTCTTAGAGCTAAAACCTAAAGATGAAGTGACTTTGCTGTCACCTGGTGTCTTATTTTGGCTTATTTTAGAATGCTCTAAATTACAGTTTTTCCCATCCATTCATTTCTATGGGTGCCCATTTCTGACCTAAATACAACATTAAGGAGTTTTTTTTTTCACCCACTTAACATTGTAGAATTGAGTCAAAAAAAAAATAGTGTGTGTTCAGGAGGCAAACTTAGGAAAAGTAGCCAAGTCTTGTACCGCTCAGGTCAAGGGAAGTATTTTTTTAAAAAATAAATCGAAACTATTTTGCCCACATTTGTCCAGAATACGGTTTTAGGGTCAAAATATATTTATGTGTACAATTCGTATTATTCTCAATGGTGATTCTCGTTACTGTATCTATAAATAAGCATAAAGGCAGTATAGCAAATGCTACAAGTGTAATTTACTATTATGAGTGATTATTTTTGTAATGACAATTTGGGGGAAAATAAGCCTAACTGTCAGGAAAATAATTTCACAATGCAAAAAAAAAAAAAAAAAATGAAATATGTATATTTTTTATATATTAATTTGCAAAATATGATTTCTTATTAGTAAAGATTTTTTTGTGATTGTGAGGAAACACAGTGTTCAGACATGTTCTTGGCAGGTCCCATGAGATTTAAATGAATACAAATATTTTCATTAAACCTCTGTCTGTCTATCTCTCTCTAGTGAAGCACAAGCGCATGAGAACCCAGTGTTTTTGGGAGATTCTCCACAACCTAAACCCCGCACTGTATCCCAAATCATGAGGCAGTCATCTGAAACAGGACGCCACCTCCTGTCGGATCCTGGAACTCCACTCTCCCCAAACATCCAAGGGGAACTGTTGTTCTTCCCATCACAGGGTACGACACAAAGACACAAACATGAAACTGTAATCCAATTCCAAAAGCTTGTCACCGTCACACTGGAGACAAGAAACAAGTGGAGCATCACTACACACACATGACCATGGTGCTTAAACATACCCAATCTTAAACAAATTTGCACACACCACACAAACAGAAACTTGAATTTCATCATCTTGGTAGGCACAACTGTACCCACACGTTTCAATGAAAAATGAACACGCGTGCAAATCTGCACACTACCAGACAAAACACAACTAGAGTCTTGTGTGTGTGTGTAGGCAAACGTTATGAAGTCCAGCTCACTCTCCACACACAGACACACGCCTCCTCTCATTTAACCTTTAACTCAGCGGAATTTACAGAATGTCAATTTCCCCTTTTCTCCCTCATTTCACAACAATCATTTCTGCTTCTCTGATGGCAAGCCGGGTTCTGAGAAACTGAGAACGTGTGTGTGTCTGTGTGTGTGTGTGCATACGTGTCTACTTTCATGTGTGTGTGTTTTTTTTTTCATTATACATGACCTACTGGCACAAACAGACAGTTCTGTATTCCTACACAGTTAATGTGAACGTTAAACAAGTTTACAACCCATTTTACTTCCTTAATGTGACTCAATTCAGTGATAATGATATATAAATTGTGGGACTTAATTTAATCCTTAGGGTTTGGAAAAGTAAGCGAAACATATGCCAGCTGGAAAGGAAAGACGTATTCGAGCAAGATATTGTATTTTGATGAAAAAATTTCTAAAACGTTTGAGATTTTTTTTAAACACGCAGCACAATATTTAGCATAATATTCATGATAAGACCAAAAATGTATATTAAAGGGGTCATGTGATGCTTTTTAATTTAGTGTGTAAACGATCTATTTTAGATTTTAGCATGTTGTATATACGAAGCTCATAGTCTCCCACAAAGGGATTTATTCTAACAGAGAACGTTGCTCCAGACCTGCCTAGAACGCCTCGATCCAAATCCAGATAATACTTCCTCAAACGTCTACGTCACCATGTGAAATATTAGCATAGGCACATGCAGAGAAAAAAGATGAGGCGTCAGTGAATTGTATTGTTATCATCATGTCGTGGAGACGCAGTGTGTTTGGATACGAAAGCAAATTCGCTTTGTTTGGCCTGAAATAAGAAATCAGAGCATACAACTTATTTATAAAGCTGTTCCCAAAAGTTTGCATGTTCACAGTGTATTTAAAGAAGTAATTCACTTTAAAAAAAAAAAAAAAAACTTTCGCTGATAATTTACTCACCCCCATGTCATCCAACATGTCCATGTCTTTCTTTCTTCAGTCGAAAAGAAATGAAGGTTTTTGATGAAAACATTCCAGGATTTTCCTCCATATAATGGACTTCAATGGGAACCAAACGGTTCAAGGTCCAAAAGACAGTTTCAGTGCAAATTGTAAACTGTTCAAAGGGCTCTAAACGACTCCAGGCGATGAATAAGGGTCTTATCAAGCGAAACGATCGCTCATTTAAACAATAAATAACAAAGTTTACGTTTTCTAAGCTCAAATGCTCGCCTTGCTCTGTTCTGTGATGCACGTTCGTGACTCTCCTGTTCAAACTCGTTCATCAAAATGAACAAATCTTTTTCCCAGTCATTTGGTTCATTTCATTCGTTGAATCATCCAAATGACACGTAAAAAGATTCGTTCATTTTGATAAACGAGTTCGAACAGGAGAGTCACGAACGTGCATCACAGATCAGAGCAAGGCGACCATTTGAGCTTAGAAAACGTAAACTTTGTTATTTTTTTAAATGAGCGATCGTTTTGCTTGATAAAACCCTTATTCATCGCCTGGAATCATTTAAAGCCCTTTAAACAGTTCGCAGTTTGCACTGAAAGTGTCTTTTGGATCTTGAACCGTTTGGTTCCCATTGAAGTCCATTATATGGAGAAAAATGTTGGAATGTGTTTATCAAAAACCTTAATTTCTTTTCGACTGAAGAAAGAATGACATGGACATCTTGGATGACATGGGGGTGAGTCAATTATCAGTAAAAGTTTTTTTAAAAGTGAAAGTTTTGCAAAAACAACGTAAACATACATTTTGGCGGACCTAGACACCTTGCCTAGCATTATAAGCAGAGTTTATGGCCCGTCCTCTAATCCTTTTACTTATCTTTTCCAGATCCCATTCCTGAGTCTCCCAATTTACTGGATTAAAAGGCGTCATGTTCACAGAAACACCTAGTGCTTCTTCCTTCTCTTCCACATCATCATGCCTCTTTCTTCCGGTCTTCTGCAAGGATGATAAGGTCCCCCAAAAAATGATAGCGAGACTCAGCTCTTCGCTATTACGATGGGACCCCTTATCTGATGACGCCTGTGTCTGTCTGCCGACTGTCCTTGAATGGGTTTCCAGAGAAGAAAATTACACAAGTTTGGGCACTAGGGAGAGCACGGTCACAGGGAATTCTTAAGACGAGGATCCAAAGATGTCCTCGACTGCCATTTGAGCTGTTTGCACACTTTTTTGTTCGCCCGTGCCTCGTGTATCAGTCACACCGTGGCATCATTTGCACTTAAATGACTATTTTTCATTCGTTCTCTTTTCTCTAATCTGTCTGTTCCTATTCTCGTCTCACATTTCCACTTAATCATTTTGATCATCCGCTCTCTTCTAGAGGTCCGGGATGTGTTTAAACCTCAATCACTCCTGTTTACCCATCCTTGCTCAATACTCAGTGCCAAAGTACTCAGTTATCACTTTACCACTGAAATGGTGCCGGTGCTGGTCCCAGATTTGGTGCTCAGCCGGGGAATCTGCAGATCTTAGAAATGGCCGGTTTTAGCCACTTACTTGAGAGCCGAATGACAATGCACATGACCGTTTGTTTCAAAGTTTTAAAACTCATTTTACTTTAGAAACTTTATATATAACGGACCCAGATTGGGACCAGCACTGGCATTGTGTCGGTGGAAAACGGATGTTCTCAGTACACTCACCGTCAGACCTCCTGAGAAACAATGGGCTTTTTAAACCCTTTTATGGTGAGTGTGGTGCTTTTATGACATATGTAGCTTGTAAGATGCATTCTGTCAGAATGAGTGCAGTTTTTTGTGGTAAATGTTGTGCCAGTTAAACACAATGCCACTATCTTTTACATCTCCCACGTCACCTGTGGCTTTAAGGGTCTAAGGGCTCACAAAATAAGGTTTTCTATCTTTTGTATCGAATTTTTATCTGATGTGTGTGTGTGTGTGTGTGTGTGTAAGAGAGAGAGAGAGAGAGAGAGAGAGAGAGAGAGTGAGTGTATATTCATTTCCATTAAATGAAAAAAAAAGCAAAGTAAAGAGCTTTTCAGTAAGCGTTTTCAGGAAGCTCAAGTTCAAATCCACTGCCAAAGAGAGTGCCAAAACCTTGCTTTGTGTACGAATGAAAGATTTGTTGGTGAATGATTGCAAATCCACATTGTAAATATGCTGATAAATACACCACTTTACCAGTTTGTATATTTGAAGTTGCACACCTTATATGTAGCTTTGACAATGCTGTGACATAACTGCTGATTCCATTTGCTTGTATTTCTTTTTATAAAAATACAAATAAATAAAAAAATCCTGGCGAGAGCTGTGAGTCCTTGTGCTGTGTTTATGCTAGAAATAATCTCTTTAATCACACGAGACGGCACACGGTCTACTGACGGGTGGCAAGACCTCTAAACCATTATGGGAAACTTACCCGACTTCTACTAAAACAAATAGCAGAATCTGTTCAAACAAGAGCATCATTTCTCTCTTTAATTGGAATCATCTGAAAGACAACATATCCCTAAAAACTAGTTTCAATCTGCTGCTTTTGACCAAGTTGATCCAGACACCAGAGGACCAAAAGTCACACTTGCTGAAACCCAGACCGCTATGAGGTTCACAACAGGAATCAACGAGCTCTTAAGAGTGCAACTTCCTGTTTCAAAAATAAGGCAGGTTGTGGTTTCCTGTTTTTGCTGTTTGGTTGTTCAGACTGGCTTTTAAAAAAGCAAGCGTAGTATCTTATGTTTAGAAAGTTGAAAAAAAGAAAAACTGTCAAAATCTGTTTACAAGCAATGATGTCCTGTTGTAAGGGTGGGGTTCATCCATTGGGATCTGACTGGATCATAAAATGTAGGTTAGCGTACTATTTTTCCCCACCCATGTGGCCTTGGTAATGTCAGGAAAAAAAGAAGAGTCATTTAGAGATGGGGATTATTTTGATGAAAGATTACAAAGAAAAACAGGCAGCTAACGCACACACACACACACACACACACTTACTGATAAAGGTGGCGTGCCATCATCTTCCACAGTCACGGTGAGTGTGTACTGCTGCTGTTTTTCTCTGTCAGGAGGTGACGGTCGGGTCACTATCTCTCCCGTCATACGGTCTATTCTGAAGGTCAGGTCCTGGTTCCCACCGGTGATGTAGTACGACAGCATGGCGTTGGGTCCGATGTCACGATCCGTCGCTACGACACGCAGGACCGCTGTACCACCCCCTACATTCTAAAACAACACACATATATATGTTGGTTTATATATATATATATTCACATATGAACAAAATAGATTACACTGACACATGAGTCATTACATTTCTTTCTTTTGCCATCTTTCATGCAAACATTTGGATAATTAACACCCAGAATCCTCTGAGGAGCATCACTGGTTTGAGGTGCTGTGACATCACTGACCTCATTGACGCTGACGTTGTATCCACGAGGGCTCTGCATCACTGGAGGGTTATCGTTTACATCCATAATATTCACAGTGAGCGACACATCTGTGAACCTCGGAGGGGAGCCATTATCCGTCGCCCGCACCTGATCCAAACACACACGGGTATCCATGTGAACGTCAGCAAACAGACACACATATCCCACAGAACGCATTATGCAAAACATACTATATTTAACTGTACAAGGAAACATGTAAAAAGTCACGCAACACTCTGACACCGTCCGGCTTGTCTGAAGGTGTTATTACTCGGTATTCGGCAGACGTGACTTATTGAAAGATGTCTCTTATGCTCAGAAAGGCTTTTTTGTTTATTTGATAAAAATACAGAAGAAACTGTTATTAAAATGTTAAATAATTGTGTCCTATTTAAATGTAATTTTATTGCATTGTGAAGGCAAAGATTAACTTTCAGCATTATTATGTCAGTTCTAATGCTGATTTGCTGCTCAAGAAACATTTATTATTTATTCATTTATTATTATTATTTTTTTTACAAACTGCTACTTTTTCAGGATTAATCTAGAAAAATCAGATTCAGATTATTTTATTTCATGCCATGTCAGCAGTCAGAGCTATTTTCATGGCAAAAATTCATTTACAAAAATACAAACATATCATAACAAAAACAAAACAAATATAAACAAGAAGTCATATTATACAATATATATTTTTTTAAATTAACATATGATAAAAAATCCAGAACCTTTTCAGGCATAATCTCATTAAATATGTCTTTCAAAGAAGTAACTTCATAAAAGAGCCTTCTGCTTGCGTTAAGTCCAGGACAATGGAAAGATCAAAACAACAGCATTGATTTAAAATAGAAATCATCTGAAGCACAAAATAAATGTCTTTACTGTCATTTTTGATCAATTTAATGGCAATGCATCCTTGCAGAATAAAAGTATTCTACTGACTCCTATTGAAACTTTTGAATGGTAGTCTATATTTCTAATATCACATGCTTTTTAAAACCCGGGAGCATGTGTAAGATATAAAGCGAGATCTATGAAGTCACAACAGTTCGCTAGAGAGCCAAAGCATATGTCCATAATGTCTCTCTCACTTTTAGCAGGTAGCGGTCCACGGCCTCACGGTCCAGACGGGCATTCAAGTAAACCTCTCCATACGTGTTATTGGCTGTGTTGATCTTAAACACGTCCTGCATGTTCCCCGCGATCAAGGTGAAATTGACCTAAAGGAGTGTGATGGAGGCAGGGTTAGGAATGATTGACATCTAATTTCACAGTGTTTTGAGTATGTCCTACTCACCAATCCGTTTCTTCCAGCGTCTTTGTCCCGTGCCAACACGACCGCGACTCTCTGGCCAATGGGAGTGTCCTCTGGAATAGCCACCGACAGATCCGAAGTGATGTCAAACTCTGGGCTGTTGTCATTCTCGTCGAGAATGGTGATTGAAACCTTTCAAAAGTACAAAGCAATGGAGCCTGAGATGTTGTTTCTGACAGAATATTAACATTTGTTGCATTAAAACTGATTCGAGGACAAAAATCACCCATTTACCTTCTACAAATGTGCATCAAGAAAGGAATCAGGAAAGAGAAAAGAACAGGTTTAATTAGATGTTTATATAGTACATCAATATTTAACATCACTATCAAGTTCAACACAAGCTTCTGGATACAATCCTGTTTACAGACATGCATTTAAAATGGACTTTAACAAACATGGCCATATTGTGAGCTTGACCTACAGTGAGGTCATTAGTGAGCTTTTTACCACAGTGGAGTCTCTCTTGGGTCCTCCATCATCGGCCACAACCGTGAGAGTGTATGAATCCCCCTGTTCTCTGTCCAACTGTCCCGTCACAGTAATACGGCCCTGTAGAGCACACACAATGCAAGTAAAGAAATGAACTTAATCTTTTCAGGACTGAATTATACTGGAATCATTTTGACCAAAGTTAGTCAGTCCAGTCAGCAAGGTTTTGACCACTCGGTCTATTCATTTTTGCTGTGAAAAGCTGGTAAAGGAAACCCATTCTAACTCGTGATGTCATTTTTCCCTACGGTCTAGCTTGATTTTTTTGTTCACCCTGCAAGAAAATGCCTTACTGACCAATAAGATTTAGCGTCATTTTCTACACTGATTTTGGTGGGACAAATCTGAATTGGAGGGATATAAGAAAATCCATGTGTTAATAATCAGACTTGAGAGTATTACACTTGTATAGTTAGCTGAGATTATAATCAAATGAGCCAAAAAATGTATTTTAAACACACAAGGGGAAGAAAATAAGGACATTTCACACCTAAAGAGGCTGTAAAAAGAAGTTAATTCCCATGCATGTAGAAGTTTACGTTTTTCCCTACTGTCTAGCTTGATTTTTTTTTGTTCATCTTGCAAGAAAATTTTACCGACCAATAAGATTTTAGCTTCAGGGTCATGTGTCCAGATTCAGCATTCCATAAAGACATTGAATGTTTTAATTTCATTGCTCAATTCTAGGTGAAAAAAAAAAGGGATTTTCCACATTTTCTGCACTGATTTTGAGGAAAACATTATTTGGAAGGATTTAAGCACAATAAATGTGTTAAACGGATCTGAAAGTACTACATTTTTATTGCTAGCTTTGCTAAAAAGAAAACAGCTGAAGCTGCATGATGTATGGTGAGTCATTTGCATGAGTCAAACATTGACCTGCTGACTAGTCAATTAGTTAAAACGAGCAGTTGTTTGAGCCTTATCACATCCAGTGTTATTCTTTTTGAGTAACATCACTCTCAGTAGTGAAACTCTACTCGGTTATATGGAGTAGGGTTGCCAACCTTTCCGTATAATACGGAATCGTTCCGTATTTGTCACATAAAAGTCTTGTTCCGTATTGAACTGATCCGGAACACACTTTGTTCCGTATTTTTGAGAATCAGTTCAGTGCAAATCCATGACAGACTAATATGCATTACATTATCAATGGTTTTTTCAGATGCCAAACAATTATTATAATAATGTAATAATGATTTATGTAATTGTTCCTATGACGTAAAATCCATATAGCCTATATAGGCTACTATATAAATGAAAATGAATATTTCAAAAGTATATTTTAATCAACATTACACTATAATATAGGAAAATTAAAATACTTTTGTCCTATTTCTACACTTACAAGAAATAAACCCTTGAGCTTTTATTTAGGAGAAAACAGATAGCCATGCTGATCTGTTGATTAATTCAACTAAAAATTAAATAAATTATAAACTAAATAAATCCATGGTTGATTGTTGACAAAATGATCATGATAGCCTTCGTGATAGCCCCCCCACCCGTTCCTTATTTCGAAATCAGAAAGTTGGCAACCCTAATATGGAGTTTCCTCACCGTGATGCTGTCGATCTTAAAGAGCGCCAGGGCAGCAGGTGAGGTGTCGGGGTCGAAGCGGTACGTCAGCTGGTTCAGGTTATCAGCCGACTGCGCCTTCACCTGGACCACCTCCGTTCCTGTGGCGATGTTCTCCCTCAGTGATATCTCGTATCCGGCTGATAGAAAGGCTACGGCTTCGTCCAGTTCATTGAGTAAAGTGACGTAAACGGTGCAGTAGCCACGGTGGAACGGCGCTGACTGATCCGTGGCTGAGACGTTCATTAAATAGCTGGTCTTGGTCTCGTAGTCCAAGTAATCCACTGTGGTCACCAGCCCCGTACTCATATCCACCTCAAACTTACGGTCAGAACCGGAGACCAGAGCGTATGCCACAGCTCCCCCATCCCCTAAAAACAGAGACAGCAAAAAAAAAAAAATAAATATTATTAAAAGAAATTAATACTTTTTAGCAAGGATGGATTAAATTGATTTAAAATGACTGTAAAAAAAACAACAATTATATTGTAACAAAATATTTCTATTTGAAATAAATGGTGTTCTTTTGATCTTTCTATTCATCAAAGAAACCTGAAAAAAGGTTAAGCAAAGACTTCTTTCAATATTGATAATATTAATAAATGTTTCAGCATGATTTCTGTGTGACACTGAAGACTGGATTAATAATGCTGAAAATTCAGCTTTGCATCACAGGAATAAATTATTAATTATTTCATAATATACATTGAAATTAAAAACAGATACTTTAATAATATTTCATTTAATTAATAATATTTACAATGTTTTTACTGAGCATTAGTGCACTGTACAAAATATTTTCAAGATTTGTTATCACAACACCTTTTCTTTTGTCAAATCAACTTTATAGTAATTTATTTAGTTGAGATAACTTATTATTTTGAGTTTCTGATGATTAAATTAATCTCCTTCATTGTATTAACTCACTTTTTCCAGTTCAATCAACTTAAAATTTTAAGGTAACCCAGGTTACTTACTTTTTTTAAGTTAAACCAACAATATTATTTTTACCGTTTAGTAATCACAAAATTTTTTCTTTTGTCAAATCAGCTTAAATAATTTATTTAGTTCAGATAACATATAATTTTGAGTTTCTGATGATTAAATCATTCTCCTTCATTGTATTAACTCACTTTTTCCAGTTCAATGAATTTAAATTTAAGGCAACCAGGTTAATTACTCTTTTAAGTTAAACCAACAATATATTTTTACAGTGTGAGCATAAGAGACTTCTTAAAAAAAAATCTTACCAGCCTCTGCTTTTTGAATGGTTTTTTAAATAAATTTAGTTTTATTAAATAATAACAATTATTTTAAATCTTTGCTTTTAATAACCATTGTGTGAGAATTATATTGCACAAAAATACCCATTGTTAATTTCTATGGTGATCCACTTAAAAAATAAAATAAAGGAAAAATATATAATCCATTAAAAACAGAAAAATCGCTTTAATCAATGTATACATTTTTATAACAAGCATTTTATGAAATATCAATTTGAAAAGTGATATTTATTTACATGTTTTTATTTATGAAGTGCTACACTGATAATTGCTTATATTTTCCTGTTCCTCCTCTTAGTTCTCCTATGTAGTTATATGTGGTTAGAAGCTTGTAGTGTAGCTGACTACGCTTTCTAAAAGCAGCTTGATTTCATTTCAACATTCATCTACAGGTCTAAAGACTCCAGCACACTGAAATCTGAGCCAGAGGCCGTCGAAGACGCAGATGGGAAGACGTTTGTCCAGCTTATGCCATGCTGGACATCCTCCACGAGGAAGTGAAACAGGGAAGCAGTAATGGACACAAGCAGAAGTGCAACAGAAATGTTGTGATATAGTTTAGCATCAAGAATCAATGGAAAAATACAACACAGCTTGAGCCATGTTAAATGTATGACACTCACAGAGTTGCGGAATTCAAAACAGTTTAAAAATAATAAATGAGAAGTGTTATGAATACACAATATTAGCAACCATAGATATTCCCCTCTGTCAATTTATCTTCTCAGTGAAGTGGTGTGGTCAGAAACAAAATAACAAAAGTCAAGAAGAGAGGAAATGCTTGTATGATGTGTTGTGTACCTGTGTCGGGGTCTGTAGCTCGGACCACTACCACAGATGTACCAATCCCAGCAGTCTCTCTGAGCCCCAGACGATTGTACTGCGACTGAGTGAAGACTGGAGACTCGTCATTCACGTCCTCCACGTACACAATCACCTACAACGCAAACTCACAATCAGTCTGATTCACAACACACACATTACATTCAGCACTTCCTTTTTTTCTAGAATTAAACATGACATTTTTAGCCAGATTAAATAAAATAAAAAAAATGTGTGTTGTCTCTTTGAAAGCTTCGATAACTTCAGGAATTTGTTTCGGTCTACTACCATGTCATTTTTTTTTTATATAAGATCTCTGTTATGTTTATGTTACATGTTCCCTGTGTTGTGTTTGGATTGTTATGTTACTTCCTGTCCCGAGTGCCATTTTTATAGTCTTGATTGTTTTAGGTGTGTCTTGTTAGCTTGTGTTTCTCTTGTTCCTCGTCAGTCGTTGTTAATGCATGTACAGTAACATGTTCAGTCAAATGACATTCCGATCAAAAATGTCTTTACACTTGTGTTTTCAATGTGTATGTGGACAACAACCAGATACAGGTGGCATGTGTAAATGAGCCCTTCAAATAATTAGGTATGTTTTAGCAACCTTTCTGATAGGCAATGCACACTTTTCACCATTTAATCAATACCTTAAGGATTACATCAAATCTGGCCACACAACACTGAACATGATTTTACTTTTAAGGTCACAAGGTCACACACACAAACAACCACTTTATATGTTTTATGGGGACTTTCCATGATGATTTTTTATACTGTGGAAATTGTATATTCTATCCCTAACCTTACCCCTAAACACAATCCTCACAGAAAACTTTCTGCATTTTTACTTTGTCAAAAACATAATTCAGTTTGATTTACAAGCTGTTTTCCTCAAGGGGACATCACAAAGTATGTTTTACCAGGATCACACACACACACACAAACACACCCTAACAGAGCTGCGCATGCTGCCCTGGTCACTGTTGTAGGCCTCCACCTCCAGCACATGAGAGCTGCGCGTCTCTCGGTCCAAAGCCACAGTTCCTCTGCTGATGAGTCCAGACAGACTGTCCATGCTAAACTGACCATTGTTTCCTATAGAGAGCAGACATCACACACACACATGAGCCTTCCTGCCAAAGTACTTCACATGAAGTCCGAGGTTGGAAACAATAATGATAATTTATGTTCTGTCATGACAAATCTCTGAGAGACTGGCATGGTAATGAGTCTGAGAATGTTAATGTGTTTGGTCTTGGCTGAATAGATCTGTTACAGTGATGTTGTTTCTGCTGTAAAAGCATACATGAATTACCCCAGCAGATCTATACAGGTGGAGCTGGGGAAGGTGAAGGTTTCTGAAAGTGTGCTGCAAACAATAGGGAAGAATTTGAATATTGAGAAGCAAGCTCATTGGCTACCAATACAGCGGGAACCAATCAGCTGTGACCAATATATTAATTCAAATTAATATTCTATAAAGAATGATGTGATTGCAAGCGATTGGGTTAAGGACTTAAGCATGCGCCTTCTAGAGATTCATGACAGAACTTTGTATTCCTGGCAGGGTTTGTCTCTATTTGTCTAAACATGTGAAGTATAGTCATGTTTAACCACGAAAAAACTAGGAGAAAGAAATAATAAAATACATTTTCTAAAATAAAATAAAATCTGTTTATAAATCGATTAACACTGCTTGTGGCAATGTTTACAGTTTACAGAGATGTTGTCCAAAGACATTCTGAAAATACTCAAAATATTCCTATAAAAAGATTTATATATATATATATATATATGAAGAGTTCAGATGCAAAAGCCTCTAAATGCCATTTGAAATTTTCTTCTTTAATGATGATTTTTATCAAACTTGTATATTTAAGTTCAGTAATTTCACTTAAATGGCAATTAATTGTCATTGCCATTTAAGTAAAATTACTGAACTTAAATATACAAGTTTGATAAAAATCATCATTAAAGAAGAAAATTTCAAATGGCACTTAGAGGCTTTTGCATCTGAACTCTTCATATATATATATATTGGAATAATATTAATTAGTTAGTATAGTACATAGTGGGAGCGCATCTGATCAAGCCATTGAGGTGCGACATCAGGAAACAGGAAGAATAGTTACCGGAGAGAATCCTGTACAGAACTCTTCCATTCTCCCCCTGATCCGCATCTGTGGCCTGAACCTGCAGACACACACAAACACATGTAACCACAAAACATACAAACACATGTACTGCTAAAAAATGAGAGTGAAAGTAACACTTAAACTCCACACCCACAAACACCTAACCGATATTATATAACGTATTGAACAAAACACATTCAAACTCTCAAACAGACTACAAGTGGACTCCTCCTTTCCACCGTCTCAAGTAATGTGTGCATTTCTTCATTATGAGCAGCACCAAATAAAATACAATCTTTGGCTCAACCAATAGTGTGAATTTGGGGCGGGGCTATCTATGTAATGATGACTACAGAGTGCAACAGTGCCCGCCCCCTTTTTTAGCGCCGCTAGTTTTGGAACTACTTTTGTTAATTAATTTTTCCCATAGGGATTTTAAAATAATCATCGTAAAGAGTTATAAGTAACGAACCAAGCCAGCTATGAGGTGAATCACAACACTACTAACTTTGATTTGAAGCAAAAAAGTTTTAGAAAATCAGACAAAAACGCAAAAGGTACAAGACTGTGTACTTAGCTTTAGTGACGGAAAGAACTACAATCCCACGAAGCGTTGCGAACAGCATAATCACATTAAAAGCGATACTCATTTACAAATGTTGATTATATGTATTAAAATATAGAAGTTTAAAATAATATGTTTATTGCGAAAAGTATTTCAGTATTTTGAGAGCGTATTTAGATCACTATGATTACGTCAGTGCTTCATGTGAGTGGGCGGGGCTAAAGAGCTATTTTGGAGTGTGTTGCTTTTTTTCAGCTCTGATTGGTAGATTTCATACAGTAGCATGGGCAATGAAGTTTTTACCAAAAGTTCCATGCTTATCTTAAAAATAAACTGAAATAATCTGGATTATCAACCACAGTAGGTCTTAAAGGTTTAAGTTATCTTTCAAAATCAATTTCCTTATGGAGAAAACACAACGTTTTTACTCCCAGAACCTGACTCTTGCACTCTATTTAAAGACTGTTTAAACCTAAAACTTCTTAACTGCGGTAAAACACAGCCTGAAATTGCTGAATGCAACAGCATATGAAAAAAAACACACAAAAAAAACACTAATTCAATAAATAGCTACAAAAATGATTGGAATAAATAATTCCAGGAAGTACGCAATATAAATAGTTCATTATAGCCAAACCGCTGACTGTTTAAGTTTGCTAAGCAAAGTCGCATTAATATAGAATGTTTTTATGAGTTCAAATATGGCTCGTCGTGTTTGGTGCCACAAGTGGAACAGAAGCGAGACGGTTCACCTTCACAGTAAATTCCCTGGTGTTAAATTAACACCACTCGGTGTTTATATGGGAACCACCAGCAGGGTGTTAAAAGTAACACTGAGGCAGTGTTAGAGTTAATGAGATAATTAAGTGATTAATTGAGTGATGATTGAGCATTATTGAAGACACCTAAAGCAGAATTACAAGGAGAAAACCTAACTTTTAGGTCACCGTTATGGAGGTGAGTGTTTGCTTTAGTTGGGCTCTTGACCCTTTTATTATTAACTTTACATTTGAATTGGCTGTTGCATCTGAGTTATACCTGCCAGATGAACAAAGAGACAATTTATATGATGGTGTTGGTCATATTATGACATTCATTTGAAATATATGTTTGTGGCTAATTTTGTAGGTCACAACATAACTGAGATTGTACATAAATATCCAGAATGTCAGATATGATGTAATGGATTTCTACAAGTTCTTCTCAACAATGGTGACGAGCAGAATATTCAATTAGGAAAAGTAAATTACATAGACAATTCAGATCATAATTTATTCATACCGCAATGCATGATGGGAGCCATTAATGAGTTGTGATTGGTGGAAACAAGGATTATTAATGTCACCATGGTTGAGATACACAGGCTGACTATTTATGTCTGTGTTTCTAAATAAAGATGAAAGTGATTTGATCAGAATAGTTGTTATTAAATATTTTCGGTTAAAAGAAAAATACGGATATGCTGCACAATCACTAAACTGTTACTAACAAGTTAAGCCAATTCATCTGAAAAGTTAGATTTTTCAGATAACAGCATGATTATGTGAAAACATAACCAACAATATCAGATCACAGTTTTATTTGTTCATTTGACTGTTATAAATTAATAAAAGCAGACAAACAAAGTTAAAGTGAAAGTATAAGTGTCAAGAGCCCAACTAAAGCAAACACTGATCTCCATAACGGTGACTTACAATTTGTGATTTTGTCCTTCAGTGATTCTGCTTGTTAACATCAGGTGTCTTCAATAATGCTCAATCATCACTCAATTATTCACTTAATTATCTCATTAACTTTAACACTGTATCAGTGTTACTTTTAACACCCTGCTGGTGGTTCCCATATAAACACCGAGCGGTGTTAAATTTAACACCGGGGAATTTAAATTGCTGTCATAGTAGTAACTTGTAAGCACAAATACAAATTCAATGATCATTTAAATCATGGAAACACAGATCAGCAATTGTTCCTAAATACATTTACACACATACATTCATCATATTAAAGAGTAAAACCATTTAGCACACACTGAATACATCCATATATTAGTCAAATCCTACTGACAGGGAGGAGGACGGCCCCTCCTTCAGACTCATTAGCTTTATAAAAAGATGTGAAGAGTTGAAGAAAGAGGTAGGGGATGAGGAGGAGGATGGGGAGAGAAAGAAAGAAGGGGTCTAGGGGGGTCTCTTGGAGAGAGATGAATAGAACAGGCAGACCGGACCATACCATCACATGGGGGGGTTATATCTTGAGGCTGAAAGTTTGGCTCAGAATGGATTTTTAGCTCATGAAACACACAGCTATGGTCAAAAAAGAAGGAGAGGTTGATTTAGAGTCTCTCTGAACGGATATTAGTTGCTCTTTCTGCACATGTTCTGATCCCCATCTTCCAGCTGTCTCATCTCCAACGCTCTTGGTGACAACGTGATTTGAAACAAGAGGAACTTTGGAGGAGTCACTAATCGCGTCCAACGCTAAAGGTAAAGTTGAACCACAAAGAATAAACTGAGAAATAAATGCTATTCGTTGGACCCCTGTTGAAAACACCAGGATATGTTTTGTTTTGGATGCTGGTTTCCCTATCGGGATTTTTCATTTTTGTTCTGCTGAGCAACATGGCTACACTGGTCCAGCAGCACCAAACCCACACTAACCAGCATAGACCAGCATGGACATTTATTCAGCAGGGCCGAATCCATTTTATGTTTTGCCATGATGTCAGCCATAAAGTACACGCGACAACATAAACCACGTTTGCATTATACGCTTTGCCTGAAATCACTGACTATAAATCACTTAAATATTCACAACAAATACCACAAAGGTTACTATAAATGGGAACACATTAGTAGGCAACATTCAATTGATCAAAAGTGTCACTAAAGATTGATTGTTTCAAATAAATGCTGTTCGTTTGAATTTTCTATTCATCAAACTAAAAATGTATTATGGTTTCCAAAAATGATTTTTGCTGCTTGTTCAAATGAGCTTAAGCAACACAATTGCAATACATTTTGTCCAAACTTAATTTGATTGTGTTTAATCTGTTTAAATATGTAAAATTTAAGTTTACTTAATCTGTTTGTGTTGGATTACATGAATGATGTTGCATTAACTGAAACTGGGCGGCGCTTGTCAGTTCCCAGCATGCTTTGCATAAGGCTGAATTAAGAGAGAATAAATGTTTAAATTGTAAGTGTTTTTGAGAAAATTAGAAAAGGGGAAGGCTTGACTTGAGTGCGTAAGTGTGTTTATTGTTCAATTACATTGCAATTATTAATACCATTTAAATTACAGTGTGTTACCATTGTGGAGAAGATTATTAGCTATTACTTGGTTATAGTCTAGGAATGTATTAGTGTGACACTATATTATATTGTATAGTTGACCTTAATACATTAAGTTGACCCAATGTAAGTATATCAAATTGGAATAACAGAATTGCATAATGCTGAAATACATTTGAGTTTTGAGTGTTTTGAACAATGATAATAATAAGAAATGAGTCTTGGGCAGTAAACAAGCTTATTCAAATGTTTTCTGAAGGATCCTGTGACACAGAAGACTGGATTAATGATGCTGTAAATTTACAGAAATAGCATAAATGATTTAAAAACATAAATGACATTTTAAAACATAACAGACTTTTAAAAACGTAAAACTTATGAACGATAGTCTGAATCAAAACAAGAGACCAAACCTACTTCATATCTCACTGTTCTTACTGAAAAGTACTTAAAATACACTTTAAATTAGATTCGAAATCCCACATAAATGGGATTTGTATTAGAATTTTTTTCTTTTTGTTTTTTTTGCAAATTGTGTTTTTCCCACCAAAGACTAGTGCACCATGAAAAAAAAAAAAAAAAAAAAAAAAAGAAGAAGTATAAAACAGATTCTAGCTGCCTGCTTTAAGCAAAGCAAAAATGTGAGGATGTGTGCATAACTGCATTTCAGCAGATTTGTACTGCGGTTACTAATGAAGTGTTTCAGTAACAATAGTTCTGGTCTGAGTGGCCTTTTCAGCCTGTTTGTGGCATTTAAGATGAAGAATAATTTCATGTCTCAATGTGTTTTCATCAAAGCGATAAGTCACACTCTGTGCTCAGAATTTAACATGCTGACATTTAGGAGCAGATAGGTAGAGTAATTGGTGACTTGGGTCGGGTGCTACTCTGTGTTTGTGTGTATTTCAGATGGATTGAGAGTTATTTTAACAGACCCGATATTGCTTGCAAATTCCCCAAAAGAAAACCAACTGGCCACATTTCTCATCTGAACGCTCACTTAATGGGGCACCAACATTTTTAATGTCAAATACCATTTCAAATGTGTTTATTGGAGCGATGTAGGCCAGAAAGTACATAAACATGCGAGTATGCTTAGCACATGCATTCGCCTTGTACGTAAATGAACATGTGTTATTGAGGTTATGTGATGGAGATCCAATTACAATTACAAGTGTTTAAATTCAACTAACTTGCATACACTGCAAACAAAATAACTTAATTTAATTGGTCTTTTTCTTTTCATTAAAATAAAATAAAAATAAAATACATTTACTTTAGAAGCAATGCTATGATATAAAAATAATGTGGTATCGGTGTATTTCGTCTGTTAAAAACTGAAAAAAACACTATACAAATACCGAATGTTGTATAATTTACTGATCATATCATCATACAGTGTCCTGAAAACAAATCAGTATCTTATGCAGTGCTGTTCTTCAAGGGAATTTATCTTGTTTTAAGGATTTTTTTGATATTTGATTTGTAAAAAAAAAAAAAAAAAACACAACTTTGACAAAAAGTAGTCTTTAATAATGGCTATAAATGCTGTATTTCCAAATGCAAAACCTAAAAGAAAATTATGTCTGAAAACAAAGCTCACCTGAATTGCCATTATTAGTGATACATCATTTGGGTCACGCGCATGTGTTTGTATTGGGTGTGTGTGGGAAATCCCTGAGCAGAGGGGCCTGTGTAGACCTTAATCTGCCCCTGCTGGGTGTGTGTGTGTGTGTGTGTGTGTGTGTGTGATTTTATGATTAAGAGTTTGATAGAGTGCAATATAAATCCACTATACTTGACCTTTCTTTACAGAAAACGCTCAGTCATTTTGCTAGTCTTGCAGAGAAGCACCGTAAGCTGCGTGTGTAGAGATAGATGGTGATGACGATAATATGTGTGTACTGTAGATGTTCAGTCCCGCCACCACAAACCGCACTGTGTTTACCTACAGGAAAATGTGCTCAGATGTTGCGCTTTCATTGCTCATTTGAGAATCATCTCAGATGTTTCGAATCATTAGGAGAAGATTTTTTAGCATTAGCCTATTTTATAGGATATATAAATATTTAGCTTTTTCAATTTTAATTTTAGTTTACATTTTTTTGTGTAATTTTTATTAGTTTTTTTTGTTTTTATAAATTATTTTTATTTAGCTTTAATTTACTTTCATTTCAGTTTTAGTATTTAGTTTTTCAAACGTATTTTTTCCCAGTAAGCATTACATTTATAATTTAAGTTTAAGTTGTTTAACTAGTATTTACATTTTATTTGATTTCAGCTTTACTTCTATTAACTAAAACAGCTACGTTTTAGTTAACAATTCCAACACTAAGAGAAATAAATTAGACACAAATGAGATAAACTATATAAAAATAAAAATTGTAATTACAGAGTTTATGAAATGAGATCATGAGCTTCATAAGAAACCTTTAATTGCAGATTATTTGAGCGCAGTGTGAGGCAGTCCAAAACTCACATGTGAGGGTCTTTAAAAAAATGAAACATACTTGAATTGTGCAATGATTAGCTTTGAGTCACATCTCAGACCACTGTGACCCATACAAACTCAAAGCGTTTACACAGTTGATGTTTTAGGTTTAAAAAATAAAGTGTCCAATTGCCTGCTGTATCATTGCTTAAAACAAATAATTAAGAAATTAAAGATTCTTTCTTAAGCGTACACACACACACACACCTGTTAACCACATCCTGGAACCTTGCATGCGTCTCGTACAAGCACACATTCACACATTTGCACAAGCCTGAACATAAAGTGTCACAAAAACAACCTCCACTTGACCCAGATTTAACAGGAACTCCCGGTTTTGCTTCTCTACAGATCCAGGAACGAAATGGACGTTCCCTTCAATCTGTCCCTCTCCAATCTCTCACTTCCCGTCTCCCCAACATCTCCACCTCTGGATCTTCAACACCCCCTCCTGACCATCATCATCATCGCGTGTCTCTTCGCTGTGTTCGGGGGCTGTGTGATTGTTCTGGCGATGTGCTGCTCGACGGGAGGGTCGTGGGGTGTGGATGGGGACGGCGGTCTCTCGGGGGGTCAGACTCCGTCCAGCGAGCCCCAGCTGAAGCTCTGGAAGCGCTTGGGCTCTATGAGGCAGTCGTTCTCCTCCACGCCGGCGTTCAGAAGACCCGTTCAGCCATACGTAGCCCAGAGCCGGAAGCAATCAGGGTCAATGCCGCCGGCAGAGTCAAAGACACACGACTCCTACACATATATTACTATACCGTCTCTGCTGCAGTATGCCACCGAGATTTGAGCTCTGTTGCTAAGAAGTCACCTTGCGGTCTCCTGCCTACATAGACACCTGCCTTTTAAGTGACTGAATCAAAGTGCACTTCATAGGGAGAAACTCCAGCTACAGGAAACTAGACTCAAATTGATTCCAAAAAAATGCATAACATACACTATACAATTAGTTTTATTTAGGTTTAACTGATTTTATCGAAACTTTCAGGAACTGAAATAAATGTGTGTTTAGAATTGACATTTCTATCAACTTGTCTGCCATTGTCAGCTCAATGCAATGCATTCTGGGATTATCTTTTCCTTTGAGGGATGCATATGATGTTGCCACGGTTTGATATTAACAAACTAAAACTACAAGTATTTCAAACTTTTTTGTTCATTGAAATAAATCTGGAGTTAAATACAAATATTAGATGAAAAATGAAAACAAATTTGTTTTAGTTGAAAGTACTAATTTCAACTTTCAACTAAAAAAACAACTGAATATATATATATATTAGTTTTAGTTCAATTGATTTGTTTTTTGTTAGTGTTGTTTACATGTTGTTTACATCTGGTCCATGTGTAATAATGCTCTCCATGTGTATTAAAACTTTATGGGAACACTATTTGCGTCTTAAGTGATACATATGACCCCTGTCTAATAGGACGTACCTCTATAGACATTCAGTGTTTTAATGCAAACTTGAGAGCAAGCCCTGTAATAATAGGCTATCACTACTGAAAGAGATCGGACTGTGTGCAGGAAGACAACTCATTTCATTCACCATTAGCGTCAATCGAAACAAGATGTGACTCAACGATCACACCATACGGTAGCCGCAACTTTACGAACAGCTGGACAACATCACATCCTGCACCCTGGAGTAATTGGTGGCCATTTTGATAGGGCATTAACTACAGAACTACTGTATTTATTTGGAGGAAATCCACATTCATTTGATCTACTTTATGTTTATGTGTACAGTGGCCCCAAGGGTATTTGTACCTTTGCGTCTTTAAAAATGCCTGAATGTCATCGCATCGAGCTTGTACTAATTTTAAACTACTGAATAGTCGGACTATAATATCTCGTTTTTATAATACTATAATATCTCGTTTTTTTTTTTTTTTTCATTTAAAACATGTTTTTGTGAAACATTTTACTTTATATAAAAAAAAAAAAAAAAAAAAGTAAAATCTTATTGTCACTTGTTTATGGTTTTGATACATGTTTAAGTGTGCTTTCGGTGTCCAAACTATAGGATTTGTTTCTTGCAAACTCAAAAAAAGTTTTGCATATAAAAAATTATTTCAATTCATCATATTTTTTCTTTGAAAACAAAAAAAAACACATTTATTTATTCAACTTTTGAAGAACCGTCATGGTTACCCTATTGTGGCAATTGACTGTTCACAAAAACCCGCCCCCTTTAGTTACTGTTGCTATGTCCGACAAGCCACGTCGCTCTCACACACACATCTCAGAGACAACACACTGACAGACAGGACAGACCAGGTTACTTTTGATATGAAACTAAGTCTCAACTTATAAGAAATTTAATCAATGAATAGCGTTTTGTGGCTCTTTAATGTGTCTGACAGATCGCTGTAGTTAAAGCTGTTTGTGAACTGATCCTCTCTTCCTTCTAGTTCATTTATAGCATCAAACAAACATGAATGAACATAAGGAACGTTGTTTTAACCGTAGAAAGACGTCAGCATGTTCAAATCCTCCAATGTTAATCTGCTAACTCTCCTGACTGCTTTGTCTGACAAAAATGGCTGATTATGATTGGTCAGATCGCCTGTCAATCAAACTCCCTGCGAAGGGTCAATAGAGAGCCTAAGTCCCTTCCCTTCGAGTCATCACATTATTTCAAAAAAATATTGTATGGTAGTCAATGGCGAGACACAACGAATATTTTGATCTCAACTCCATTAAGCTTTCTATTGTTGGCAGTCTAGAGATGGTTATCTGCACACTGGAACATGACATCACAGAAAACAACTGGTATGACATGACACTGCTGCCATGGTTACAGACAAAGAAAAACACAATGTAACTTACAACTCCATGAGCTACTTCATAACACCAATACTGAAGAAAAAAAAACTTTTCATGGGCATAGTTTTCATATAGAACAGTGAATATGTGCATGTGTACCTGTAATATACTAGTTCCTCTTGATATGTTCTCCAGGACGCTGGTCTCATAGCTGTTCTGGATAAATATAGGCCTGTTGTCATTGACGTCCAGCACCTCCACATATACTGTAGCTGTGCCTGTTCTCCGTCCTCCCGCTGGACCATTATCTACAGGAGAACCATCAACAGTCTGGACAATACGGCTAGGAAATGCTACTCTCAGTATAAATAAAATACAGCACAAGATCAAGGTTGAATGATTTCTCTGACATGTCTAGTCATTTAGGATTATTGGATAAGGATTTTTAAATTATTTTTATTAATTTATAAATTATAATTTATTTTTAAACTAAAGAAGACCTGGAACTTGAAACAAAGCATACTTAAAATATTATTATTTTATTTACTTATTAACTTATTAATTTACTTATTAATATTACTATTTTATAGATTCTAATTTATATCATATGCATTCTAATTTGCAATATAGCCAATAGTTCCAAGTTTTCCATGACCATGGGAACACTGATAGCAACATAAAAATGCACAATAAAACCCTTGACTAATGAAGGACCAATAAAGCCTTGATAACTAATATCTTCACTGGTGTTGCATCATGGTAATACTAGTCATTTTTAAATAACCAATAGTTGTGCAAAGCAAAAGCAACATGACTGTGCTAAAAAAAAAGACCCATGAAAGACCCACATTTACTTGTATTGGTGTAAAATGTGTTGCTAAAAAAATATTATATACTATATATATATATATATATATATATATGAAATATTAATATAATATAAAATAAATAAATAAATAAATTATAAATTATAAAGTTATAAAGTCAGAATTATTGTATGTATGTATATATATACACTCACCGGCCACTTTATTAGGTACACCTGTCCAACTGCTCGTTAACACTTAATTTCTAAGCAGCCAATCACATGGCGGCAACTCAGTGCATTTAGGCATGTAGACATGGTCAAGACAATCTCCTGCAGTTCAAACCGAGCATCAGTATGGGGAAGAAAGGTGATTTGAGTGACTTTGAACGTGGCATGATTGTTGGTGCCAGAAGGGCTGGTCTGAGTATTTCAGAAACTGCTAATCTACTGGGATTTTCACGCACAACCATCTCTAGGGTTTACAGAGAATGGTCCGAAAAAGAAAAAACATCCAGTGAGCGGCAGTTCTGTGGGCGGAAATGCCTTGTTGATGCCAGAGGTCAGAGGAGAATGGCCAGACTGGTTCGAGCTGATAGAAGGGCAACAGTGACTCAAATAACCACCCGTTACAACCAAGGTGGGCAGAAGAGCATCTCTGAACACACAGTACGTCGAACTTTGAGGCAGATGGGCTACAGCAGCAGAAGACCACACCGGGTGCCACTCCTTTCAGCTAAGAACAGGAAACTGAGGCTACGATTTGCACAAGCTCATCGAAATTGGACAATAGAAGATTGGAAAAACGTTGCCTGGTCTGATGAGTCTCGATTTCTGCTGCGACATTCGGATGGTAGGGTCAGAATTTGGCGTCTACAACATGAAAGCATGGATCCATCCTGCCTTGTATCAACGGTTCAGGCTGGTGGTGGTGGTGTCATGGTGTGGGGAATATTTTCTTGGCACTCTTTGGGCCCCTTGGTACCAATTGAGCATCGTTGCAACGCCACAGCCTACCTGAGTATTGTTGCTGACCATGTCCATCCCTTTATGACCACAATGTACCCAACTTCTGATGGCTACTTTCAGCAGGATAATGCGCCATGTCATAAAGCTGGAATCATCTCAGACTGGTTTCTTGAACATGTCAATGAGTTCGCTGTACTCAAATGGCCTCCACAGTCACCAGATCTCAATCCAATAGAGCATCTTTGGGATGTGGTGGAACGGGAGATTCGCATCATGGATGTGCAGCCGACAAATCTGCGGCAACTGTGTGATGCCATCATGTCAATATGGACCAAACTCCCTGAGGAATGCTTCCAGCACCTTGTTGAATCTATGCCACGAAGAATTGAGGCAGTTCTGAAGGCAAAAGGGGGTCCAACCCGTTACTAGCATGGGGTACCTAATAAAGTGGCCGGTGAGTGTATATATACAAGAATATATTTTATTCTTATTTTATATTTTTTTATTTATTTTATTTTTTATGTAAAATGACTTGCAAGAGTGTTTTTACTTATCAGATAAGTGCAATGATGCGCTTCTCAGTATTGAAAAAAAGTGGCCAGCGTATTTTCATAGAAGCTCACCAAACTGGTATTAGAACAGCTGGTGTATGTCTGAAAGCTGCACAGCTAAAACAGGAAACCACAACACTTCTTTCAATTCAATGTCATTTACACAGGAAACTGCAAAAGATCATACCACATATGCATGCACACATGTATAACCAGTTGTTTTAACACCTATATGAAACTCACCAATCGCTTCAATCACCAGCCTGTACGAGCCCTGAGTCTCCCGATCCAGACCCACCACGGTCCGTACCACACCGGTCCGGAAGCCCACGCTAAACTTTCCATCTTGGTTCCCTCCTATTGGGACAAAGAAACACAGGCTGAGAAATCACAAATCACGGCTCTGTCCCAAACCCCAGTGTGCTGCCTTCAAAGATGGGACATCGACTGATTTTGACTGTGCTACCTGTGTTGTCACACTAGCGCACAATTGATTTCAATGGAGTTTAAGATTAGCATGTTACATATTGGTACATATTTGAAATTGTTGCAGCACCTCTCTGTCAGTAACACTTTGTTTAGTTCCTGTCTCTAAGCCCCTCCTTCCCGAAAAGCACAATGTGCTCTGATTGGACGGCTGGACCAGTGTGTTGTGATTGGTCAACCGCTTCGAGTGTGTTTAGGAAATTTCACACCACTTACCATAACTGCGAGTTTTAACACACTACTAGCACAACTCATCTAGGCCCCGCCCCTTTATTTTGCGTATGCCTTGGGCGGGAATTATTTAAATTAGGAATATTGCGGCGTGTTTGTTCCCAGAATTTTTTGTTTGTTTTTTATTTTATTTTATTTTTTTTTTTTATTTTTTTTTTCTCTCTCTCTTTTGTGTTACATGATTTATGACATGATTTCCAAATGACTGACCGAAGAAATAAATAAATACAATTACAAAATACAATAAAACCGAAGACTACGTATTTCAGGGAGTTTAGAAACTTTGTATCTTTGCAGACCTTTTTCATGCATAACTGAGCATGCTGAGCTCAATAAGTTGGCCTAGCGTATATTTAGAAACTAGAATGCTGTTTTGTTAAGGCTATGATGCCTTAATATGCTGCCTTAGCCTTAGATTCACATCTGAAAGCGAGTCACTGTGGGTCACAGCAGACCCAGCCCGAATCCCACAGTGTTGCTCCATCAGCACAAACTCATTCACACTCTCTGATCTGTGACCTTCTGCCCTCTGACCTGTGATAAAATAGCTGAGCTCTGCGTTAAGACCCGCGTCATTGTCTGTGCAGTTCAGTCTGACCAGCACATAATCACGGGGCACGTTCTCATCCAACGATACGTTATAAACGCTGGGATAGAAGGTTGGCGTCTCATCATTCATGTCCAAAACTGCACAGAAAGAGACACACACACACACACACAATAACAGCATTCAGCATTTGCTTTTGAACAAGAGGTATTGACAGCCAGACAGTGAGTGGTCCTCCTGCTCTGTACCTGTGATGGTGAGAGTGCTCGTGGACGTTCGTGGAAACTGGCCTGCGTCATACGCAATAATTCTCAGATAATACTGGCCAATCTGCTCGCGGTCCAGCACTGCCGTGGAAAACAGGATTCCTGTGGTGATGTTGAGCCTGAAGTCCAGCCGCGGCATCCCCATCTGAAGAGCCATGGTCACCGCGCCATTGTCACCTTCATCAGGGTCCTGCACCTGCACCTGAGGGAGGAAACCAGCAGGGGGCAGAAGAGAACTTCATTAGACCACAACATTGAATCAAAGACGACCATGTTAGCAAAATGTTCAATTTTGTTAGTGCAAAAAACATGCTAATTTATATTAACAGTGTGCTAAACATGCTAGCAACATGGTAATTTATGATAGCAAAGTGCAAACACATGCTGGCAACATGATAATTCATGTTAACAAGGAGACAAAACATACTACCAGCATGCTAATTCATGCTAATGATTAGCAATGCGTTTAAACATACTAGCAACATGTTAACAATGTGTCAAAAAAACATACCAGTAACACGGTCAAACAATCTAGCAATGTGCTAAAACATGCCAGCAACATTTAGTGTTTTGGTAATTCATGCTAGTAACATGCTTGGAACATGTTGATTCATGCTAGCAATGTATTAAAATATGATAAGACACATGCTAAGACATGCTAACAACATGATAAATCATGCTAGGAAGCTTAAGGCTTTGTCAAGCCAACATAAAAGTTTTTCCCCACGAACTTTACTTTCTAGTTATTGCCCATGTTAAAAACAGTTGTGCTGCTTAATATTTTTGTGGATACCATGCATTTTTCCAGGCAATTTCCCAACACAGTTATCAAATGGTCAAATCTGCTCATTTTCATACTGGTGATTACTGTCTGTCAAATTCAGTTGGAATTATTGCTTGGTTTATTTAAAAAAGATATTTCAAATGAGGATATGAACCCGCCGGGCCAGCATACTAAAATGAAATGACTGTTGAATATTTAATCAGTGAACTTTCAGTGCCTGTGGATCAATCAAACGCTAACCCTGAACACAGAAGATCCAATAGGAAGCCCCTCTGGTACTTCAGCAACAAATGGGAGGTTGAGAAAGGCAGGGTCGTTGTCATTGAGGTCCAGGAGGTTCACATACACCGTAGTGCTGGCTGAAGAGCGCAGTGGAGGAGTCCCACCTGAGGAGGGCAGCACAACAATGAGAATCCTCACATATGGCATAACTTATCTGAGTTTTTGAGTAAGTAAAAAAGTAAGTGCTTTAGTAAGTAAGTGAAATAGAATTAGGCAATGATCAACATGAATACATACCTTGATATATAATACTGTGGTTATAAAATACAGCACATGGATATCTTAGATTGAATGATTTTTGGGGAAAAAATTAAATGATTTTTTAAATCTGATTTCATTCAGTTTGTGAAAGAAAGGTCAGGAGTCTCTTACACTCAATTAAATCTCTTATACATTTGATTAAACATACAGAATATAATACAATATTTTTACAATTTAAAACAACTGTTTCAATTTAAAAATATTTTAAAATGTAATTTATTCCTGTGATGACAGAGCTGAATTTTTAGCATCATTACTTCAGTCTTAATGTATCACATTTTATTTTTCAGGACTATATGATGAATAGAAAGTTCAAAAGAACAGCATTTAATTGAAATACAAATCATTTGTAGCATTACAAATGCAAATTTAATGCATGAATAATTCTTAAAGTATTAAAGTATTAACTGTAGTGTGTACAAAGTTTACATACTGTGCTCAACATACAAACTTTACACTAGAGATATGGGAGGACTGGTGTGTTAGCATGATTTAAAGACACCGAAGGTTGGTGACTGTAAAACTAGCTTTATTGTGTCCTGAGCGAGAGACAAAGAGAGAGAGAGGGGCATTATGGGACAGCTGAGAGTTGCTTACGGTCGGTAGCAGAGATAACGATGGTCCTCATAAGCTGTGCGGACCGGGCGTTTTGACTCTCTCTGTCCAGCACAGCTCCACTGGTGCGGATCTTCCCAGTGTTGCGGTTGATGGTGTAGAAGGGGTTCTCTGGATTTATGGAATAAACCACCGTCCCATTATCACCATAATCAGGGTCCACCGCTAATATCTGCGAAGAGAAAAAGAAAAATGAGTCCCAAAACAGAGTTCCAAGGTGCAGAAATTAAATCACACCAATCCTCTCCCCACAGAATGGCATGATGGGAGATTTATGCATGGGGCATAACTGTATAAAACCCTAGCTGTTATTTTTTTCTAAAAGAGCCAATCAATTATTCACCGCGCTGGTGTGGAAAGCACTGAAAATCACTTAATTGGTCATTAGAGAACAAAGGTTCTGTAAGTCTTTAATTATTAAAACAGGAAGGACCAGACGAGTGTGTTCTTCATTGATTCGAGGGAGTTTAAACGGGTGAAGAATGGCAAGGGTCTAATGTAAACTTTATTTAATTGAATTGAACTCTGAGGGATTTTATTTTACACACATTTATTCGGGCATGTTTACAAACCAATTTAAAGTTGATGTGTGTAATTTTGCGATGCTAAAATATGTTCTCCTGCAGTCATTTGTATGCCTTGCAGAAAGTCTCCTTGTGTATGAAAGAATACAGGGACGAGAGGCAGTCAAGCTTAAAAAATGATATCGTACTCACCTAACCAACCACTCACCTGAAGGATTTTTGGGAACACCATACTAAAACTGTGTTTGACTCCCTTTCACCTTCAGAACTGCCTTAATTCTACATGGCATTGATTCAACAAGTTGCTGAAAGCATTCTTTAAAAATGTTGGCCCAAACATTTAGTTTTTACATCCACTGTTCTGTGATTAAAATTATCCATCCATTTCTTCCTTTGTTCTGTTTCATCTCTCTCTCTCTCTCTCTCTCTCTCTCCTGCACAGTGTCCAGCAGGGTAATCAAGTATGCACTTGACTCTAGGCTACATTTTAATTAGTCATTGGAACCTCCCAATGAAGTTCAGTACTGGCTTATTAATTAAAGGACAATCAGTGGCATATTTATCCAAATATAAACCGTTTACAAGCAGAGTTTAAGGTCTCTAAACAAAGGACTGACCACACTTCACTTGAACACCCACATCTCAAATTCAATCGTTTTTTTCCAATACACTGTAAAACAGTATCAGTTCCATCAGTTCGCTTTTTCCTAAGAAGCGACATCCACACATATCGCCCGCAGTTCAGATTTACAAAAATTTTTTGCAAAATTTACAAGATCTGGCTGAAATTTTGTGAGTATGGCATAGGGATGCAAATATCGATTAATTCATTAATCCTTAGTTGATCAACCTTATCGATCGATTAACAAATAACTGATAAGCGCCTTTTTTCCTGAGAATATGGTATCAATTTAACATAAAAAGCTAAATATTGCTTATATACTGAATAAAAATGCATGTTATATCGCTCAATTGATGTTTTATTGTAACAGTTGAGATATGCACAGAAAATTAAAATAATTGTGCACTGGCTCACCTGTTGCATGTGAAACATTAAGCAACATAAAATACATTTTATGTCGACTTTCTTGACACGATTTTATATACAAAACCTTCATGACAAAGAGGTTCTTTATAAGGAGAAATGTCTTAAATTAATGGATAATATTCTCCTGTTTAACTGGTTATTTCAAGTTATAAAGTACTGTTTGATTCAAGATCGTTGAAAGAACCCTTTCTGAGTGTAGTTTCCAGAGCCAGACATAACAACACTAATCCAACGGGATGAGTCAGTCATGAAAACAGTTCTGTTTGGTGCCACGAGTGGCACATAAATCTCACACTTCACCTTTAAGTGAGCTCATTGTGGCAGTCTGGGAACCTGGTAAACAAGATGTTGTTTCCTGGTGGACTGATTACCTTATGAACCATGACTTATACAATACAAAGACATTAAAGATAGTTCATAATATTGGAGTTTTAGATGTTGGAAACCTCTAACTAACTTGTGAATGGTCCCTGGGAGTGCCTTCTGAGACTGAAAGTAGAGATGGGGTGACTGACATTAACATATGAACTAATTTATTCATTCACCAAAGGAGGAAAACCCCCTCAAGATGGGACTTTCACATACTTTAAGCAATAGAATAATAGGAGCATATAGGAGCTCCATTAAATGTTCCAAGGACACCGAGGTGAGAGCCCCCTTTGAATTCAGCTGCAAAACTCCAGCCGATCAAAGGCTGGGACGGAGGGGTTTTCTCCAGACGGAGAGGAGATGGAAACTTGCTCCTCTGGGTACTGGGGGGGATTTGACTCAGAGAGAAACTATAAGATATTATTAGTCATAAAATCAATAGCACTAACCATGTTTACCTGCTGACATTAGGATCTAACCTCTGCTCTAAACAAGCACAGTTTCTATATCTTGTCATTTCATCTAATCAATACAGATGGTGGGATATGACGAGAATGTAGCCTTTTTGGTGTCTAACCAGACCACGTCTGTCTAGTTCCTAAAGGAGAACTATACGCACCATTAAAAAATATAAAACAAGTCGTCTTTTAAAACCACATGATTACTTTGTGTGAGAAACAGACTGAAATTTGAGCCATTATTCAGACAAAGCAGCCAAAACTATTTGTGGAAATATTGCTTAAAAATAAAAGGTTAAAAGGTCAGTTCAGAGGTTAAAGGTCAAATCAGTGCACTCACAGTAATGACGTCGGTATCGATGGGACTCATCTCCACAACGTTTGCTTGATACGGCTCATCTCGCCACATGGGGGCGTTATCATTTATGTCCAGAATAGTGATGTTCACCTGCAGAGAAATATATACATGTTTTAAAACACTTTAAAATCGCTATAATGCATGCCTTCAAGTGACTTTACATTTAAAATATGTTGGAAACAGCTATATGAAAACAGACACCCATTTACAGTACTTATTAAAGGAGTAGTTCACTTTTAAAAAAACTTTTGCTGATAATTTACTCACCCCCATGTCATCCAAGTTATCCATGTCATTCTTTCTTCAGTCGAAAAGAAATTAAGGTTTTTGATGAAAACATTCCAGGATTTTTCTCCATATAATGGACTTCAATGGGAACCAAACGGTTCAAGGTCCAAAAGACAGTTTCAGTGCAAAATGCAAACTGTTCAAAGGGCTTTAAACGATTCCAGATGATGAATAAGGGTCTTATCAAGCGAAACGATCGCTCATTTAAAAAAAAAAAAAAAAAAAAAGTTTAAGTTTTATAAGCTCAAATGCTCGCCTTGCTCTGTTAGGGTTAGGGTGTGATGCGCGTTTCTGACTCTATTATTCGAACATGTTCATCAAAATGAATGAATCTTTTCCTGAGTCAACTCATTCATTTTGTTCGTTGAATGAACCAAATGACACGAAAAAAGATTCGTTCATTTTGATTTGTCACAAACACGCATCACAGAACAGAGCAAGGCGACCATTTGAGCTTATAACACTCAAATTTTTTTATTTTTTTATTTTTTTTTTAAATGAGCGATCGTTTTGCTTGATAAGACCCTTATTCATCGTCTGGAATCATTTAAAGCCCTTTGAACAGATTGGAGTTTGCACTGAAACTGTCTTTTGGACCTTGAACCGTTTGGTTCCCATTGAAGTCCATTATATGGAGAAAAATCCTGGAATGTTTTCATCAAAAACCTTCATTTCTTTTCGACTGAAGTAAGAATGACATGGACATCTTGGATGACATGGGGGTGAGTCAATTATCAGCAAAAGTTTTTTTAAAAGTGAACGACTAGACACGGTAAACGATTCTTCTGTCAAGTAATATAAAGTAGTTTTATACACAGGTGATGCTGTCTGTGTGAGGTAGATCAAAGAGTCATCCGTTACCGTAGCGATGCCGATTTTCTGCTGTGGCCCCACCCCACCATCCACGGCTCTTATGATCAGAATATACTCAGACTTCACCTCTCGATCCAGAAGAGCAGTAGTGGTGATCTCTCCTACACACACACACACACGTTGGGTTTTGATTTAAGGGGACTTTTCTGAGTACAAACTGTATATTCTATCCCCTTACCCTTTACCCCCAAGCCAGCACAGAAAACTTTCTGCAATTTTTACATAAGCCATTTTCCTCATGGGAACCAAAAAAGGTTAAAGGGCAGGTTTTTTTCGTTGCCCACCTGAACGCGTGTTGAGTCTGAACTGTGAGCTGCCCTGCAGGGAATAGATGAGAGAGGCCTGACCAAACTCTCGAGAGGCGTCCAGATCGGTGGCATTCACAAACAACACCGTAGCTCCTGACAGACAGAGAGAGAGAGAGAAAAAACATGAGTCAAAAGAGAAAAGAGGAAGTAAACAAACCATCAGATAATGATTGCGTGAGACAGACAGCTGAACGAAGAGAAAAACACATAACATGAAGTGACAGACAGGCAAAGTGTAAGGGATGGTCTTCAGACAGAAAGTGGTTAATGTGTGCACTGGGTGGAGACAGGGTTATGGATTTCAGTTTTATCAGATTTTTGTGGAGTGTGTTCAGTACCCTTGACACACACGCAAACGCAGAGCCAATGTAATTTCCCTTTGATGATTGGAGGCGAGTCTATTGTGTGGAATAAAGGCATTTAGTGAATAAATGCATGAGAATTGTGAACATCTGTCTCTTTTCCCCCTGCACACAACCTACTTGCTGAATTAAAACAACCATTTAAAAGAAAAAAAAGGAAATAAAATGAATTATTAGAGACAAGGAGTTTTGTAATGTGTCCAAAATGATGCAGAACAGATAGACTAGATTTGCATTTCCATTGCTTGTCATGCAGACTGTTTTCTGTCTGGTGTGCATGAGAATCACTGATATTAACATAATATAACATAATTGTGGGAGATTTAAAAAAAAAAATTCACAAGTTTAACTCGATTTTCTGTGTAATATTTGAACTCTTTGGTTCTGATTGAGGGTGGTCAGAGCTGAAACAAAACTACCATAAGCCTGTGTGTCATGGAAAACAGCACTTCTTCACACAAAACATTAAATTAGCGTTGAACAGAACTAGTTCACAGCTGGCTGAACGCTGTAAATCATCACTGACAGGGATCTAGTTATGTTGTCATGAGGTTTTGAGCACTGTACATGTACTACATGTTGATCCATTCTTCCATTTTTTGATGATGTAATTGTTAATGCACCTGCAACGATATTCTCCGGTATGTTGACGATATAAGACGGGAGGCTGAACTCGGGTGGGTTGTCGTTCTCGTCCTGCAGAGGGGAAGGAGGGAGGAAATCAGCGTTTTAGGTATCTGAAAAGTCTTTAAATATGAACTCATTAATTTTCCACAGGGAAAAAAAAAATGATTTGGTTGTAATTAAATATATTGATGGAGTGCTGTTATAGGGTTTAATGGAAACTCACAGGCTGTGGCAATGGGAAATTGTTCAATATCAGACACATACACTGTTTTACCACTTCAATTCAGCTCAACGCACACACACAGGCATGGATGTGTCAAACCCCTGCTGTTTTTAAGATAAAATGTGTCTAATCAGAATTATAATAAAAGAGCAGAGAAATGTCAGAGAGAAATGATCTGTGGATTAACCGTCCTAGTCAATGAACCTAAGAGGAAACCAATTAATTCAGAACGAACACAGATCACACAACACCCAACTGTGTCTGTTTGTGTGTGAGGAACTTGAATCTGAAATGACAGTTCTGTAATCTTCATTTTCACTAGATTCTGGGATAAAGGTATAGTATTACATTTATAGACATGACAAGTAGTTTGTTCAGGCATGGTTTTGTAGGGATTCACAAACCTGCACACATACATGTACAGTATATTCAAACACACATAACTATAGAATCAATTGTTAATGCGCATGTGAGCGCCATCAGCGTTTATCACAGGTTCGCGTTTAAAGTCTGTTTAGAGACATTCACATACATTTTTACCTTACAGTTAATGTTAATCCGGCCTCTAGTTCATAAACACCAGAGGAGAACTGGGCCCTGACTGAGCCTGTTCTCCAAGGTTTTTTTTCTCTCCACTGGGTCACCTGATGGAGTTTTAGGACACTATTGGGTCACCTGGTGGAGTTTTAGGAGACCATTGGGCCACCTGATGGAGTTTTAGGACACCTTAAGGTCACCTGATGGAGTTTTAGGACACCATTGGATTACCTGATGGAGTTTTAGGACATCCTTTAGGTCACCTGATGGAGTTTTAGGACACCATTGGGTCACCTGATGGAGTTTTAGGACACCATTGGGTACCCTGATGGAGTTTTAGGACACCTTTAGGTCACTTGATGGAGTTTTAGGACACCATTTGGTACCCTGACGGAGTTTTAGGACACCTTTAGGTCACTTGATGGAGTTTTAGGAGACCATTGGGCCACCTGATGGAGTTTTAGGACATCCTTTAGGTCACCTGATGGAGTTTTAGGACACTATTGGGTCACCTGATGGAGTTTTAGGACACCATTGGGTCACCTGATGGAGTTTTAGGACACCATTGGGTCACCTGATGGAGTTTTAGGACACCTTTAGGTCACCTGATGGAGTTTTAGGACACCTTTAGGTCACTTGATGGAGTTTTAGGACACCATTGGGTCACCTGATGGAGTTTTAGGACACCATTGGGTCACTTGATGGAGTTTTAGGACACCATTGGGTCACCTGATGGAGTTTTAGGACACCATTGGGTCACCTGATGGAGTTTTAGGACACCATTGGGTCACTTGATGGAGTTTTAGGACACCATTGGGTCACTTGATGGAGTTTTAGGACACCATTGGGTCACCTGATGGAGTTTTAGGACACCATTGGGTCACTTGATGGAGTTTTAGGACACCATTGGGTCACTTGATGGAGTTTTAGGACACCATTGGGTCACCTGATGGAGTTTTAGGACACCATTGGGTCACTTGATGGAGTTTTAGGACACCATTGGGTCACCTGATGGAGTTTTAGGACACCATTGGGTCACTTGATGGAGTTTTAGGACACCATTGGGTCACTTGATGGAGTTTTAGGACACCATTGGGTCACCTGATGGAGTTTTAGGACACCATTGGGTCACTTGATGGAGTTTTAGGACACCATTGGGTCACTCAATGGAGTTTTAGGACACCATTGCTCAGTTGAATTAGCTTCAATTGATTAACCAATCATTAATACCCTTAATCAGCTCTACAAAACGTGGATGTTTTTCCACTAAGAAACGAACATTGTTATTATGTTTTGATTGATACTGTGAAGCTGCTTTGAAGCAATCTATATTGTGAAAAGCGCTATATAAATATACTTGACTTGACTGTTCATTTCATTAAGTGTCATTTGCTTAATTATGAAATTTTTAATGCAAATATGACATTATTTGAGATGTCTTTGTCTTTATGACAACTTGACATAAACCAATACATTATAACCTGTCAGTGTCTTGGTAATGACCATTTGACATTACTAAGACAACACAACCTGTCATAAATATGTCATAAACATGATAAATCATAATCAAACTTAAGAAAGCACCTAGCTTTATTGGTTAACATTACATTAAACTGTCAGGTGGTTGGTTTTGACATAGGCGGTCATGAAGCCATTATAACATTTTAATGACAAATTCAATGTATACCACTGTAGTTGAGGTCACAAAAAATAATAATAATAATAGGTCATTAATCTGCAATGTCATGTTTATGACAGGTTGTGTTGTCTTAGTAATGTCACTTACAGGCATTGGTTTATGTCAAGTTGTCATAACAAAGACATCTCAAACAATGTCATTTTTGCATTAAAAATGTCATAATTAAACATACATAAACCCTCCTTCATACTCATGACATGTGTCATGTCATGATTATGAAGGTGTCATGTCAGTCTTATGCACACCCCTTCAAGTAAGTGTTACCGGCAGGGGTAGTACTCACAAACAGCTCTATGGTGATGGGAACAGTGCTGTTGAGGGACGGGTTCCCTCCGTCTCTGGCCATCAGAGTCAGATAGATCAATCCAGCGGGGACCTGCTCATAATCCAGAGGACGATTCACCGTGATGACTAAACACACAAACAAACAAAAAGGGAAAACCAAATACATCAGCACATGCTTACAAGTCACGCAGCTATAATCCGTTTATGAAACACCAGAGGTCATAAAGGCTTCTCTAAAGGCATTTTCACGCTTTAAGGTGTTAAACACAAATCCGATTCCCCGCTAATGCACAGAGCGATGGCGAGAGCCTAATGTAACCCGTCAACAGCCCAAACAAGCAGGGAAATCGTATTATTAGGTGACTTTGATTTGAACACAGACCTGCATAGCCCTCCACCACAGTGATGCTGAAATATGATCTGAACTGAGAAGCGTAGATGATGGAGTAGGTCAGGATGTTATTGGGAGGAGAGTCCTCGTCCGTCGCCTGAGAACAACACAAAGAGAGACGCAGAAATCCATTATATACTGTACTCACTATAATGATGAACAAGTTTCCCAAACACTCATACCGCCCCATTTGGGAAAAGCACACTCTTAGAAGAAAAGGTTCTATATAGAACCTTAAAAGGTTTTATCAGCGCTACATATTTGGAACCCCTAAAAGGTTCTATACACTCCTAAAAAAAGGGTTCCTCTAGGTTCTATATAGAACCCTGGGGTTCCATACTTGGCCAATAGAACCTTTAAAAAAAAAAAATGGTTCTATATAGAACCAGTTTGGAGTTCCATATATGAAGCGGGGGATGGAACCATTTCTGGTTCTAAATAGAACCATTTTCTTTTAAGAGTGCAGGAAGTGTCGTCCCCAGACTTATGCCACTGACCACAGAATCTGACATGCGGCACTCAATGTCTGGTGACAAAGCAGTTTTGTTATTGTTAACTTAAACTAAAAAATACATGTTCATAATTTAATTAATAAGGTGATATAAAATGTTATTTTGTGAAATATTTTGTGAAAATGGACAGACGGAAGGAACTGCAACCAATGAGCGTATTGTTAAAATGACTAAATCTGGTCCATCGGTTTTGAATATGTGCTGGATGATGAAAATAACCTGAATGTGGGACCACATCAAAACAGCTTCTAAAGGTTTTGGAAAGATCTACAAAGTTGCAGGCACTTTGAAAATGGACCAATATTGGGAATCCTGCAGGACAAAATGTCAGATCAAATATTTTGTTTTCAACACGATAATGATTCCACACACACACACCGGAAATGCAACTAAGTTGCATGCAATGAAAGTGATAATGCTCAGTATTTTGAAGTCTTTAAGTGCGTCCTCATTTCCCCTGACCTCAAAGCCATTGAAAAGCTTTGGGAAATTATAAACATGCATTGTGAGAAGTCACGCAGGTCGTAATGAAGCTTATCTTTGGGAAGAACTGAAAGAGGGTTGGAAATACTTTAAGCACGACATGCAAAGTTTAGTGAGTCAAAGCCCAGGAGAATGGCTGCTGTAATCAAAAACAAGGGAGAACCAACTTAATATTAAGAACTGATTACATTGTAGTCAATGTATGCTTTTTTTTCTCGTGAGTTTTAGCATAATACAATAAAAACCCATTTAATTATATGCTTGAGTTAGCCTTTCTTGCCAAATAATTTTATCATTTTATACCAAGTTTAGTATATAATTCTTCCCAATATAAGATATTCCTCATATTTTGATAGTTTAATAGTCATTAAAAGTAAACATTGTGTAAATACCCCCTTCCAGGCATCACTTTTGGCCACTACTGTATTGAAGATTATAAAAACAATGTAGAGTCTAGCATGCATGCATAAACACACCGCCACCTGCTGGTCAGATAAGTGCAACATCTGCCGTTAAACTGTCAATAACAGCTCAGATTAGAGCCGACAGCTGGAATTAGCAACACACTGAGAGAATTAAACACTAATAGAGACATACTGAACACTAGCAGACTGACAATTACACATCAGAACAAATCTTTCTGATACAACTCTTCCCATCTACTCAGGTACATAGTAGCCTATTCACTTTTCATCATCACTAGTTTGTTTTACTCTGAAAAACATCAGTCACGAAATGGAAATGTGTTGTGAACAGCGTCTCCTCTTTCTAGTTTCTCTTCCTGCTGTTTTTTTTTAAGCTCCACATGTCTTTATGTTTCTCACCCGGGCCCGGACGACCTGCTGTGGAGCCTGTTCGTTCTCCATGAGCGAACCTGTATACGCCTCCTTCTGGAAGATTGGCGCATTGTCGTTTACATCCATCACGTTAATGCGGAGACGTCCCGTAGTCTCCTCCCCTCCTCCATCCCGAGCCAGTATCGTTAGAGTGAAGCGCCTCATGAGCTCATAATCCAGCCGGTCTCGCAGAGTCACCCAACCCGTCTCCACATCCATTGAGAACCTGGGGTTAATGAGTCACAGTTGCTAATTAATTAACCAGCAATTGAGATGTTCAGAATAGCATAAGGCGTTCTACTCATATTCTCTAGCAGTATTGAGTAAGTATAGGCTATTTTTGTAAGTGTTATTTTAGTATTATTTACAATATATATACTATGATAGGATTTATTCATAATTTTTAATTAGCTTTAATTGTTATATTTTCAACTTTCATTTTAACCGAAATTTTAGCACTTTTGCCATTTTCTTTTTTGGTAAATATTTCTATTTAGCTTTAATTCACTTTTATTTCAGTTTTAGTATTTTTAAAACCTCAATTTAAACTAATTTCAGTCAGATGCCAAGGCAACATTTATTTATATATATATATATATAAATTAAAATATATATATATATATATATATTAGTTTTTTAAGTTCACATTTTTTAATCTAAGATTTAAAGTATATTTTTTATTTCAGCTTTTTTTTTAATTAATGTAAATACTTTTTAATAGATTTAACAGCACAGCATGCAAATTATCTTTAACTCCAATTACATTTGCAGTAATGTGCAAAAAAAAACAGTATTTTGAAAACTCTCCCACAATGCAGTGCACTTTTGTTGAATTAATGCCATTGTAAATAAATTTTAAAATCTGTTACTTGACTTACATAAATAAATCATTTTGAATTCAATAAAATTATAACAATTACATTTTTTTCATTTATAGATACAATTCTTTTTTTTTGTAAAATATAAAAATACAAAATAACCATTTTATTTCCTAAATTTGCCGTTAAGTCTATGTTGCTCATCAAATTAATGTGATAATGATTTTAAAAGTATATGTGTATGTATAATGTTTTAAAGACAATGATATGCAGTATGCTAGTATTCCACTCCAAAAACAGCCAAGTAAGAAATCAGTCTATAGGAAAGGCAAATCTACAGAGATGTGGATTAAATGAATCAGAGGAAATGAATGAATTAAACAAGACGCTGTGTAAGTGTGAAAGGTCACAGTATGTTAATGAATGATAATCTCACTGGTCTGGCTCATCGCTGAAGTAATACCGAACCACTCCAAACGTGCCAATGTCATTATCCGTGGCCTGCAGAGACACACACAAACAGAGAGCAGTGAACATCAATAAGACACATACTCTAGGTCGTTTTGTATGTGAATGTGTGTGTTTGTGTTGAGTGTGTTTTAATACTGAGATGATGGTGTCAGCATCCCCTGTCCTACCCTACAAAGTACACTGTTCTGCACGATTAACGCTGACACACACACACACTTCAGTAAGGAACATAAGGGGAAGAAATCTCCTCTCACCAGATGGGCTGGCATGAACCGGCCGCCCTGTCCTCTACCTTACAACACAACCACCTTTATAAAAGAGCAAAGCTTTAAAGTAAAAGAAAGTAAAGATGAGTGACAACACATAAGTGGTCTCATTGACATGTTGACCTACACCTCTACTCTCACTCAGTGTTATTCTTGCTGCCGTTTAAAACCCCAGTGATCTGCCTTTCTGTTTGTTTGATTTGAAGCGCTACATACTAAAGTATGCATGCTATAATTAGTGCTCCTCGCAATAAGTGCATGGACAGGAGTACAATAAAATACAATAGAAACACTAATATTATTACAATTTTGAATATATTGTAGCCCTCAAACCGTATTCACATAGCCCTTAATCCTATACTGTAATTGTGGACAAATGTGGGCACAGAGGACTCAGGTGTGATCCTAATTTTTATTTATTATAAATGTTATATCACTGTCTTCGATAAAGTTTTGTATATCCATTAATGGTGTTTTTTCTTATTTTTGGGGGTATTTTTGAATTTATTTACTTCAAAAAGTACCATATTCTATGTAATTTATGCTTATTTTTATGTTTTATTTTTTTATTTTTCTACAGGCGGTGTGTGTTCAGGAGGCAAACTTAGGAAAAGTATGTCTTGTACCGCTCAAGGGAAGTATTTTTAAAAAATAAATCAAACTATTTTGCCCACATTTGTCCAGAATACGGTAAAAAAAATATATCCTGTGAATTTTCAGCATCGTTACTCCAGTCTTCAGTGTCATGATCCTTCAGAAATCATTCTAATATGATGATTTGGTGCTCAGAAAACATTTCTGATTATTATCAATTTTGCAAACAGTTGTGCTGCCCAAAAATTGTGTGGAAACCAAGATTTCCAGAAGTTTGTATGATATTTTAAAATGTCTTTAATTGTACTGTTTGGGTCAATTTAATGTGGCCTTGATTTACTAAATAAACAGAATTACAAACAATAAAAGTACAAATTGTTGAGCGCATAATCAAAACACTCCTGAAAATGGGATAAAGTGTTTCCAGAAACCACAGTGACAGATGGTGAATTTGGCATCTAGTCAACATCACAAAAAAACGCCCCAAAATGACAATGTATTTGATAATAAATGCAGCACAGGAATATTTACGGAAATCCCAGTGAAGTAGATACAGCGTACTGGAAATGTGTGTGTGCATGAAGAAATAAAGTTCTTCAGTGCTGAAGGCAAACAGATTCAAACCTGGCTTGTATCTTTATGCAAATGAATACAAAGGGGTGAAAAAAACACGTTCCCACAGAAACAACAGTGCAGCTGCGCATGTGTGCGAAATAAAATAGAATATGACAAGTGACGCTTTTCAAACACAAACACACACACGCCATGTGTAACATCTGTTAGATCCTGATATGAAGAGGACTTGTTCTCTTTTTTGGAACTGATCATCCATTAAAGCAGATGTGGAGGTGTCTATTAGCAGCACATTTGTTATCGGAGCTTGATTTGGTGAGCTGAATCTGATCTGTAGACGTTTCCGCAGCCATTTGCTGTAATTATACACACACACGGTCGCATTCTCAATAGCCAGACGTCTCGTCCAATTTGCAGTTGATCCTGCCAAAAACCAGCCACTTAGATGGGAAGAGACCATCTGATGACATTTAAAGTAACCAACCATAGTTAGTTTCCTTACGTGACATTTACACGTTTAAATCAATGAGGCCAGATTATACAAACACCATTAGTGGAAAATAAGTGTAATACCCAGCCATCTAAATATAAAAATATGTTATGAGGATTGCTAGTAAAGTTTTTTGTTGTTGTTCTTCGCCTTGGGGTAAAGAGAAGTTAGAAATATGTGAGCAGCAGGACACCATTAGCGAATATCCTGACGTCACCCATGATGCTGAGAGCGGCGTTTCGATGAATATGTAAATATGTGCTGTGCACTTTCCTCTCAATAACAACATACACACACTACTAAAATGACAGCGGTGGGAAAACAGTTTAGAAAGCATTTGATCAAAGCAATGTGGATGTTTGCACTCCAGTATAGTCACGTCACATTTATTTGAATAGAACTTTATACAGTAGATTGTTTAAATGTTTAAAAACAGGCAGCTTAACAGCATTAAACATGAAAAAATAATGTGAGTGTCTCTTCGATAAGAATGACAACGGCATTTTCTACTATAAAGAGCTTACGGTTTCACTCGCGGATGTCCGACTTGAACGGACTGAACAGAAGAAAGAATCCGGAATGGACATCCACGTCAAAGAAGGTGGAGCCTCAGAGCCACACCTACCTATTATGTAATCGCCACGATTTTGAAATTACGTTACACCAGTTCGTTCTTCGATTTCGCTCTAAGTCTTAAACAGAAACTTTCAATATCTTTATTTTATATGAGCTTTGCAAACTTCCAACTGGTTCTTCCTATAAAACGATCATTGTAGGAGCCCGAGCACTTTGCAAGAGACGCACAACATTCAACCCGAAAATAGTCATATAACCATTGCAATAACTCTGAAGCCATTCAGTTAAGGTAAAAAAACAACAACAACTGCATAGCTGCTTTAAAAAAACAATTTTCTGTAGAAATAAATGAATTTATTTAATAGATACATTTATAAAAGTACTATATATATTTTAAAATCTGTTTATGAGTGCCAAAAAAACGTTTGAACTGACTCCCAAATGATGTTTTACATATATATATTACGTTTTATTATTGAAATTAAATGACCAGATGCAGCTTGCTGAATTAAGCATGTAATATCGCAAGGTTATGTGATAACATAGGCTTCCTACAGTTTAAAAAGTCATTAAGAAAAAAAAATTGTGTATAGCCAGATTTAGATTTAGCATGGTAGAAATTGACCAATCCGCATCCAGAACAAGAACTATTTGATCAAGGATTAGCTCTTCTATTTGGTCATTTCTGTTTAATTTTCCATCTGCGTTTCAATAATAATCTAAAATAAATGCATTTTTTAATGCGGGGTTCATCAAAAAAACCAACAAAAAAAACAACAACGTATAGCCTTAAGTCTGGTCTTCAGCTCTTGTATAGTGTTTTCTGCAACATTCTTGCAGGAGTCTGCCTGCAGAGTATTTGGTGTTTGTCACATTTCCAAAAATCCTTTTTGATGTGTGTGAATCCTAGAGCTCATGCCTATATTGTGATGGACTCTGTTCCTGATTCAATTACTTTTGACTGATTCTCATTGAAATGGAATTTCAAATCCGATGTTCTTTAACAGGTATGCTTATTTTTTGTGTGTACTCTGTGTGGTAAGCGTATTATGATGTAAGAGATTGTTGTTTAATTTCTCTCTCTCTCTTGTGAGCTCTCTCTGATGGATCACGGCTGGGCGCTGGTAATGTGGTTTCAGTTGACTGGCGCTGCTGCTGGTGTACAGGGTCATGGAGTTGTGTGAGTGTGTGCTGCTGTCAGTGCCACTATTACAATCCATGATTCAAACGTGCCCTGATGATGACCTCACCCTCTGTGTGTGTGTGTGTGGATTTCGACCACCACTCGCCTGGTGCCACGCTAGAATGTATCCAGCCAACCGGCCAAAAGAGTTTGTTAAAAAAAATACTGCCAGTTTCACTGTGACATGAACCGCAACTTTCTCTTCTTAATAACCAATTAAATATCCAAATAATAAATCTGTTAATAGATTCAGCCAATGACTGTGAAGAGAAGAAACAAACAAGCAAATAAAAGAACAAATTAACCAAAAAGAAAAACAAAAAATCTAAAATGAATATAAAAACAACTGAAATAAAACAAATAATAAAAACAAGAATATAAAAATAACAATTGAACAATAATCTAAAGAAAGAAAAGAAAAAGATCAAAACAGATCAAACAAAAAGGAGAAAAAAAAACAGACCATTAATATCAACAAACAAAAGATGGAAAGAACAAATTAAAGGCTCTATAGTCTACCACAAACTTGTCCACAAACAAACAAAAAAAGCGAACAAAATAAATTTGAGGGAAAAAAACAAACAAAACAGAGACAAAAAGAACAAACAGAATGAACAAACAAATGAACAAAATCAATAAAAGGAATAACCAAGGACAGCGAAAACAGACAAATCAACAAACAAACAAAAAATAGAAAGAAAGAACAAACAGATCAAAGACGTGATGTTTCTTTCGTCTTCTCAGTAGCCTTATTTTACTTTCACACAAAGAAACAAAAAACAGGAATAAATGAAAAATATAAATATGAACAAATCACACACACAAAAAAAAACAAACAAATGAAAAGAGAAAGAAGAAATAAACCTATGAATTTACAAAGTTCAGGATAAATGAACAAAATAAACCTAAAAAGAGCTAATAAACAACTTAAGAAACCAGCAAACAAAAACAAAAAAACTAAAGAAAGAATCTATTTTCTCTCTCTCTGTTGTTCTCTCTATTGCTCCTTCATGCCCTTTTGCACAAACAAAATCCTCCCCTTTCTTGTGTCTTCATGCCCTCACAATTCTCTGTGTTTCTCTCTCGGTGTGATTGACAGGCCCATAAGTGCAGTGATGACAGTGCTGGGCTCCAGGTGTTAGTGTGACAACAGTCACGACCATGACAGGAGAGACTTAATGCAGGTCAGGTGAGATAGACAGGGATCAGAGCGGAGAGAGAGGACGGCAGAGGTGATAGCATCTCTCTCTCTCTCTCTCCTCCATCCCTTCTTCCGGCTCACTCTGGCAAAGACCTAAAACTCCAGACAGAAACCCAACAGATTTACAAAGACACTCAAATGTGCACCTGATGGTTTTTGACCAAACCCTGAAAAGACGATTCTCTCTAACTGACACATGTCAGACAACATCCCAGTGTGAATGAAAGCGAAAGTGACACCAGGGTGAGGAGAAACCCCCAATAGAGATCTAGCTGTGACAGATGAGACAAGAGACCATCAACACAACCAAAAAGTCTTTTTATCCATTCACTAACACCCAACAACCGATTGAGCCATGACCGCAACAGAAAATATCTCAATACAATAGAAATATTTCAGTTCTGGAAGTATAAAGCAGTGAATCAGCATATTAGAATGATTTCTGAAGGATCATGTGACACCGAAGACTGGAGTAATGATGCTAAAAATTCAGATTTGACATCACAGAAATGTCTAAAATACACAAAAGTAGAAAAAAGACCATTTCAATATTTTATAATATAATTGATATGATGATTAGATTTTAGATCATGTTCATGTAGAGTCAATGAATTAAAAACAATCAACTGAAATGTATTTAGCAGAAACAATGAGTGGAAATTTTGTATAGGCCATATAGTTCACTCTTTGAAAAAAAACATGAACTTAATGTCAAGTTTTAAGAGACACTATTAACTGCTTAATTAATTTGATGGAATAAGTTTCCTCATACGTTTTAGACTTATTCACTCAGATGAGTGTGTTTGAGAGAGAGTATTAGTCTCGGTGGTCAAAGTGAATCTGTGACTAAGCTGTTAGTGATGGAGCAATCTGCCAAAACACACACGCAACACACCCTAAGGCCCTCACTAATCTACTGAGATTAGCAGAGAAATGTCTCCCGAAGTAACAATCGGACTAAACATTCTTATGAGGACGTCCAAAAGGAAAGGTGATTCATAATGAATAAAGCGTTTGAAAATATAGCAGCAAAAAGTTTTCTTTTAGGTAAGATGGCCTGTGGAATTGCATTTATTTTAAAATAAATTCATTTCACAAAGCCTCATTTGACAAAGCTTGGAAAAATAAATTTATATGTGTATCGGAACATACTGAACAACATTTCGTCTTAAACCTCTCTGTCAGAAATATCTACAAATGACAGTAATATGATGCTATAATCAATCTCTTTCACACATAAACCCTCATTTAAACCAATCAAAACGTGCAAAATCATTTAAATCCTTATTATCCATGACAATACAACCAGTTCCCTACATGTCCAATTCACTGTCCTAGGCTAGTGGTCAAAAGTGATGGCTGGTCTAGGAAAACTGACACCTTCACCCTCAAACATTATTAAATATCTGTTACATGGTTTTGAATTTGCAGAGTTCTGCTTGAAATAGTTTTCATTGTGATAACACAATGACACATGCCAAATTTGTGTGGACAAAATTTGAGAAATCCAATGAAATATTATATCTAGCTATATTAATGGATATCAGGGCAGTCAAGTGATACATTTTTTTTATCTAATTAAATCTAGATGTGGCGATTAATTAATCTAATAAATCGCAAAATAATCACACATCAAAATTGGCTGAGAAATTATCCCCAAAAGACAATTTAAAGTCACTATTGTGTTAAATGAGAAAAGCATCAAATAGACATTACAAAAAGTAGCTTTAAGAAAAGTTAAGGTTATTTCCGTAGCAAAAGAAGACAATATTGTGTCTAAAATATAACAATATTAAGTTCTTATTTATTGAACTGTTGTATAAAATCAATAATATTTTTGCATTCATGCTATACAGGAAATATAATAATAAAAGCATTTTTGTATATCTATATTTATTTATTTATTTATTTATTTTATGTATAATAAAAATAAATGTTTTTTTTTCATAATTTTTAAAAAATCATGCAAAAAACATACAACAGGAAAGACAAGTGCTGCCTCAGGGCGATGTCTGAGTCTTATCAACTGTTTACTGAATAAACCTATTACAGCAATTAAATAAACACACGCGAACGATGAACGTCTTAACGAACTGGAGGACCATGATAAGAAAATGAGTAAAAGAGTGATTTAAAGAGAGAGGAAGAAAGGGAGGAGAAAGAAGAGATGTGCTGTGGACCGAGAGAGAGAGATTAGCTTTCCGTACACATTTGGCCACAACAACAACAAAAAAAGAGGGATTAAAATGAGTGTGACAAGAACAACACAGCCAAATTATACCAGAATAGACAGAGAGAGAGAGAGAGAGAGAGAGAGAGAGATTTGGCAATATGAGTATATGAGGTTTGAATATAGCCAGCAGCTATACTTTATAGACAGATCATCATCAGCGACTGTCCTCCTCTCTTTATGATTAAAGGGGGAAAAATGAAGAAGACCACACAAAGAATGATCAGAGAAAAATTGAGAGCAGAAACCCAGATAAAGAAAAGTGACCACTATATGTCAAAACTAGAAAACCTCTCCTCTTCTTCATTAACTGTAACTGTATATTCCCCTACTCCTAAACCTACACGTCACACAACACATTCTGCATTATATAGTTTTAAAAAAGACAACTTAGTATGTTTTATAAGAGGTTTTCCTCATGGGGACCAAAACATGTGCTATTGTACTGGTACTGGTGGAATGTAAGACCAGAACCACACACACACACACACACACACAAAGGGATAGAAATCCATTAGTGCTATAATGGCTTAAGGAAAAGAGAGTGTATAAATGCAAGTGAAAATAATAAATAGGATATGGAGAGATGCAAACAAACCACAGTGAACAGACACACTGAAAACAAAGAAGCAATTTAGCAGATATGAGCTGCCCTCATCTCATGAGACACATACAAACTAAATCACTATAAATATTTATAATGATAACCACTGCCATCACTGATAAATATTAAACAATGTCTCTGAGTGTGTATGAATGCCTTCAAACACACACTAGGTTATGTGTATATGGGGATATGTGATGAATGACTTTGTGTTATACTGCCAAAAAAATGCCTTTTTGAAAATAACAAATCCATTTAGAGAGATTTTGTTCTCCAAAAAAAGTGATAGAAAAAAATCTTCCCATGGAATAAGACAAAAGCAGTTAGATTATGTAGAAAATCATAGCGTTTGTTCAACTGAACAAACTGGACTGAGAAGGCTTTCCTCCAGTTCTGTCTCCAGATGGAGTGCACTGTATTTAGATTGCTCTCCAAACAATACTGGGTTGTTTTAACCCAATGTTGGGTCAAATATGGACAAACTCAAACATTGGGTTAAAAATGTAACCCAATGGAATTGGGTTAAAACAACCCCGCATTTTTTAGAGTGTAGTTAGGGTTTAAAAGATACTTAATAATCCATAATTCTGCATTAACAATTTGACTTCACTGACACTTGACAAATTTGAACTGAATTGAGTTAGACTATGATAGTTTTCTGCAAAGCTGCTTTATACATGAGTAGCTGAATCAAATTTTGCAACATCGACTTAAAGTGAACGACACCGTTGTCTTCTGTATAGATGAATTGAACTCATTTCAAAATTGATGAACTCCACACATTGAACTGAACTGAATCAACACTGACTGAATTGAGCTGTAACCTGACACCATTGTATTCTGCTTTACATCAAAATTCGTCTCATATTTGATTGTTTGCCTAACATTATTTTCCTGTTTATTTCTGCTTTGAACAATCTGCACAATATAAATAAAGTTGGGGTATTTAAACAACAAAATCTACACTAAAATCTCACCAAGTGGCATCTGGTCAGTGATATACATTTCTCTCAGTATAAGTCTAATTAATGACTACAGAATTTATGAAACTATATATTTTGTTAATTTTAATAAAAATCTTTACACCAACTTTCACAAATTTGGAATCTTTACTGTACAAAAGGCCCGGATACCTTTAAATGTCCTGGACGATTTCAACCAATCATAGAGTACAAGGTTGCCATAGTGACATTCGTGCTGAGGTGAATTGGTGCTGAGGTGGATTCAGTCGGAGAGAGAAGACGCATCATAATTATTAGTTAAGATACTTGACAGTTTCAGTTTAGTTAATCTGTAGTGTTCGACGATTATTCAGCTGGTTTACATATACATTGAGTCGCTGTGTGCGTACATACCAAGTAAGTTTATATTTCCAAGTTTTTCCGTTAGTATGCAGAAACTGTTAGACGATGTTCATTAGCGCGAGCGGTACCTGATTGGCATAAATCTGCCTGTATTACTTCTTCTTTAGTAATATTTCGGAGATTCTGCATGTTACTTTATATTATGTATGAGACATTATGGTATTATTAGTTTTACGGTTACTTTAGAGATGATCATTATCATGAGGTAATCAGCGCCGTATACTGAGCATATGGAATGTCTAGTTAAACGCATTTATGTGCTATTAGCACCTCCTTGTGGTGATGTTTAGAATTATTATTCTGTCTGATAGCACTTCCTTAATGGGTTTGTTAGACTGAATGCTGTTAATAATGTTTATTATTAATGATGTATATGTATGTTAATGTTTATTTCTTTGTTTAATTTGTTATAGAACCACACCTACATACCCCATATGTAAATCAACCAGCTCTTCAGTAAATAAGTGAAGTTTGAACCCTGCCTGGTGTGTCTGTTCAACCAAGCCTCATCTTATACAGTTCTGACCGACTGCCTGCTGCGTTTCACATCCATTAAAATTAGTCTACGATCGAACCTCTTCATTTCAATGGTCCTTCGAGCCGGAGCGTGAATCACAGCAGAGAGATGACATCCCACTTTGAGCCAGACACTCCTGTTGTTCGACCTAGACGACAGATAAGGCTGCCTGCACATCTAGCAGATTATCAAGTTACTGATTCAACGAATATGAAGAGAGCGTTACCTCTGTTTCCTCCAACTGCTGAGAGTGTGTCACAATCATCTTCTCCAGAGAGCCAGTCACCGTATCCAGATGGCCTACTACTATGTGATGAATGGCCAGATTTAGCAGAAGATGTGGCACCAGAGTATAATGAGCCCCGCCAAGACCAGCATCTCTTTGATATTAAAGCTATGTGGACTGAGATGAAAAGAGATAGCAATGAGCTTCGTAGTCACATTCTACCTGAGATACTTTCTACGCTGCGAGGGCTCCAAGTGGAGAATGCTACGTTAAAACAAGAAATTCAGCAGATAGCCACAGAAAGAGTGACTCCTGGTCGACCAGTAAAGCCAGTTCCAGCCCCTCGCACCCATGTGCCATCATCCGTCCATAGACAGAGAGGTTCTACAGAGTATGCTGGGGAGGTTCCTCTAGATCGATTTGCCCAGTACGAGCAGCTGACAAAGCAGATGGGAGACTTCACGTTTTCACCCAGGCCAGAGCACCCGTATACTGGAAGGAGTCGCCCTGTCCCCTCTCAGAGGTCCTACGCCCACTCAGTACAGACTGTAACAGCTGTTCAGCATGACAATGAGCCACTTAGTCCTAGAAGCAGCTATCGTCAAAGTGGTAGAGACTTCCAACAGACTCCATGCCCAGAGCTGACGTCTAGATCAGAAATGCAGCCAGTTTATGAGCAGGTTTACCAAGGCCCTAAGCCTACCATCCCCCGTCTGACAGCAGCAGATCCCAGACAGTTTTCGAGATTACGGATGGCGCTAGAGAATCTTCTGCCAACGAATGCGAGTGAACGCTTTAAGTATCAGATCCTGACTGATCATTTAGAGCTGGAAGAGGCCCTACTAGTAGCAGATTCCTACTGTAATTCAGTGAGACCTTATACAGACACTATGCAAGCTCTCGTGAAGATGTATGGTCAGCCCCACAAGCTTGTGCTGCGGAATATAGCTGAAGTACTAGAAGGTCCCAATCTCAAGCCAGGTGATGTTAAAGCATTCAAGTTCTTCGCCCTCCGTGTACGCTCATTAGTGAGTATGTTGGAGCAGTTGGGGTCTGAGGGAGCATCTGAGTTAGAATGTGGCTCACACGTGTCCAGACTCCAGGGCAAGCTTCCCCACGAGCTACAGATCAGTTTTAAGAGATATGTCCACCCATCTAGGATCACGGTCCCTACCCTCATCGACTTTGCAGACTGGTTAGAGTATGAGCTCCAGGTCCAAGACGACACTGCCAAGACAGCTACTTATGCTCCACTATTAGCTATTAAGAAGCGAGAAGGCCGTTACAACCCCAAGTCTCCTGGTCGATCGACAAGTTTCCTGCTGGGTACAGAGAAGCCTGCTGTAGACAGTGAACCCAGAGTGTCCGCTCCAGAGTCCCGGTCCAGTTCTGCACGGTATCAAGAGAAGGTACGTGCTTACTGCCCTTACTGTGATAACGCCAGTCATTTCCTTAATGGATGTCACAACTTCAAAGAATTAACCAGAGACCAGAAAGAGGCCTGGATTCGTAAGAATAATCGTTGTTGGAGATGTGGCCGCAATCATCATGCTTCCAGGTGCACACTGAAAGCCTTGTGCAAGACCTGCAACAGAAAACACCTCCTTATATTGCATGATGTGAATGATAAAGTTACGACTGACAGTACAACGCTCCCACCCCCAGAGAACTCCTGTCTTGTGAGTACCACAAACGACATCCTGTACGTTGACCGTTCTGTCAGTAGTCGTAGAGTAATGTTAAAGGTGAGCAAGGTGATCATCACGAATGGAGATGCATCATTAGAGACATATGCAGTGCTTGATGACGGGTCTGAAAGGACTATCCTCCTTCAAGCAGCCGCACTGCAGCTGAATCTCAAAGGACAATCAGAAGATCTGATACTCAGAACAGTGAGACAAGATCAGCAGGTGATTCATGGGGCGGCCGTTTCTTTCACAGTATCATCTGTGTCTCATCCTCACAAGAAATATCTCATCCAACATGCCTTTACAGCTGAGAAACTAGGTCTTGCTGAACACACCTACTCGGTGGCTTTCTTAAAGAAGAGGTATCGACACCTAACAGGCCTTCCACTGCAGCAGATGGATAAAGTGCAGCCGATGTTGTTGATAGGGTCAGACTGCCCACACCTCATTACGCCTGTTGAACCAGTCCGGTTAGGCCCACCAGGTGGACCTGCTGCAGTTAAGACCCGCTTAGGATGGACCCTTCAAGGTCCTACCCACGAGATTCGTCGTGAGATTAACACACACCAGTGCTTCTTTACCTCTATCCTCCCTAACGCAGATCTGTTTGCTCACGTAGAGAGATTATGGCAGATGGATGTGATTCCGTACCGCAGCAACAAGGTGGTGACGAGATCTAAGCTGGACCAAGAAGCTATTAGGCTCTTGCAGGAGAAGACTGTGAGAGTGGAGGTGGAAGGGACTATGAGGTATGCTACGCCGCTGCTGAGGAGTCAGAGTATGCCACAGCTAACCATGGCCAAAGAAGCTGTTCTTCCTCAGCTAAGGAGTGTCGAGAGGAGACTGCTAAAGAATCCAGATCAGGCTTCGGCCTACCAGGCGGAGATCACGAGGCTGAAGGAGGCAGGTTACATAGCCAAGCTGCAACCAAGGGAAGTGATGAGCTCTGCAGAGTCATGGTACATACCTCACCATATGGTGCAGCATAACAACAAGAATCGGGTTGTCTATAACTGCTCCTTCCAATATGAAGGTCACAGTCTTAACGAGTTCCTCCTTCCAGGACCCACGCTTGGCTCATCCCTTTTAGCAGTTCTGCTCCGCTTCCGAGAGCATCAGGTGGCCATAAGCAGTGATATTCGAGGTATGTTTCACCAGGTGAGGCTGCTCCCTGATGACATGCCCCTCCTCAGATTCCTGTGGCGTGACCTGAAGCCAGAACAACCCCCTGATGTGTACCAGTGGCAAGTTCTCCCCTTTGGTACCACATGCAGTCCCTGTTGTGCCACCTATGCCTTGCAGAGGCATGTCATACACCACAGCCAGTCTGGGGACCCAGTCAGAGAGGTAATCGAAAGATCATTCTATGTCGATAATTGTCTACATAGTCTTCACTCTCCCAGAGAGGCCAGAGACCTAGTTGACCAATTATGTTCTCTCTTAACCACCGGAGGGTTTGAGCTTCGACAATGGGCCAGTAATTGCCCGTCAGTGGTTACTCACCTCTCTTCTGAGTCAAGATCAAATACCTGTGACCTCTGGCTTAGTCATGGCCAACAAGACACCCATGAGTCTACGCTCGGACTACACTGGCATTGTCAGTCTGACACCCTACGTTACAAACACAGAGGTAGCCGCTGCTCTACTGTGACAATGCGCAGTATCTACCACGTGCTGGCCAGCCAATATGACCCTCTCGGTTATATGATCCCTTACACCACCCGGGCGAAGGTATTGGTCCAGCGATTATGGGATAAGAAGCGCGAGTGGGATGATCCGCAGTTACCTGAAGAACTCATTACTTCATGGTTAGAGTGGGAGAAAGAGTTGAGTGGGATAGAGAAGATATCCTTACCTCGGTGCTATGTCAGCTCGCAGATGGATCACCAGTCCTGTAGATACGACATCCACGTTTTCTGTGATGCATCTGAGCAGGCGTATGGTTCCGTGGCCTATCTGCGGACAGAGGACAAAGAAGGTCAAGTGGAAGTCATCTTTGTCGCCGCCAGATCCCGCGTTGCGCCCCGGAAGCAGCAATCTATACCCCGCTTAGAGCTGTGTGCCGCTCTCATTGGAGCACAACTCTCCCAACTCCTGAATACAGAGCTTACAATTCCCATTCACTCCACTACGCTCTGGTCAGACTCCACCACCGTGCTCACATGGCTTACTTCCAGCTCATGTCGCTACAAGGTGTTCGTAGGAACACGGGTGGCGGAGATCCAAGAGATAACAGCTTCAGCCAACTGGCGCTATGTCAGATCTGCAGACAATCCAGCGGATGACATCACTCGAGGCAAGCCTCTACGTGACCTTGCTACAGGGAGCCGTTGGAGCCAGGGACCAGCCTTCCTCAAGCTGCCACCGGCTAGTTGGCCCGGGCAGCCCCCTCTGTCGTTCGAAGAGTCAAGCAGTGAGTTGAGACAGTCAGCTTTCTCTGGGTTAGTGACCACAACTGCACACTCACTTCAGTCACCTCACTATAACACACTGTCAGAGTGTCTGAATGCCTATGGACAGAAGCTTCACGGGGCGGCCTACTCTTCCAGTGCTGATCTCCAAAGAGACGTTCAACATGCAGTCCTTCGCCAAGCTCAGTCAGAGTCCTTTCCTGATGAGTTGAAACTTCTGAAGTCCGATAAACCAGTGTCAGCCTCTAGCAGATTGGTTTCACTCTCCCCTGAGCTTGACGTTGCTACTGGATTGATTCGTGTAGGAGGCCGTCTCCGACATTGTGAGGTACTAGAAGCAGATGTTGCTCATCCAGTGGTCCTTGACCCTCGACATCCTACTACAGAGTTGATTATCAAGGATTATGATGAGAGATTGTGTCACCCCGGAACAGAGAGACTGTTCACAGAGATCCGAAGGTCATACTGGATTCTGAGAGGTCGAGAAGCTGTCCGCCGATACCAGCGTCAGTGTACGCAGTGTAGGAAATGGAAAGGTCGTCCAGAAATTCCCCTCATGGCCGACCTACCCCTGACCAGACAGAGATATTTTCGTCCAGCTTTCTATTCGACTGGCATGGACTGTTTCGGCCCTTTCATTATTAAGATCGGTCGTCGGAACGAGAAGAGGTGGGGCATAATCTTCAAGTGTATGACCACCAGGGCCGTCTATCTTGATCTTCTCACCAGTATCGACTCTGACTCGTTCTTGATGTCCCTACGACGGTTCATCGCCCGGCGAGGGAAACCGTACGAGTTATTGAGCGACCAAGGCACCAACTTTAAGGGAGGTGAACGGGAATTAGATGACTCTTTCGCCACCCTCCAAGAGGCACTACAGAGTCACCTCGCCAGCCAGAAGATAAAGTTTGTTTACAACCCGCCAGGTGCCCCACACTTCGGCGGTTGCTGGGAGAGAGAGATCCGCTCGATCAAAACAGCCCTCAGAGTGACCATCGGGACTCAGACTGTCACTGAGGAAGTCTTAAGAACAGTTCTGATCGAGGTTGAAGGTATTCTCAACTCAAAGCCTCTTGGGTACACCTCCTCGGATGTGGCCGACCCCGATCCAATAACCCCATACTGCTTCATAATCGGCCGTCGAGACGCATCCTTACCTCAGGTAGTCTACCAAGAGTCCGAGATCCTGAGTCGCAGGCGCTGGCGCCACAGCCAACTGCTGGCTGACCATTTTTGGAGACATTTTCTCAAGTACTACTTACCTAGTCTCCAAGCTCGCCAGAAGTGGCAGACTGAGAGGAAGTCGTTGCAGAGTGGAGATGTGGTCATGATCGTCGACCCCCAACTTCCTCGTGCTCTCTGGCCAGTAGGCAAGATCACTCAGGTGTTTCCAGGCACCGATGGGCGGGTCCGGACAGCCAGCGTAGATGTTAAGGGTAGGACTTACACGCGGATTGCGGCTCGCCTCATCCAGCTTCCAGCTCTACCTGAGGATGACCAGAACAAAATGTAGGCCTTTTCAAGATGATCGAATTCAATTCTTGAATTCGGGGGCGGCTGTACAAAAGGCCCGGATACCTTTAAATGTCCTGGACGATTTCAACCAATCATAGAGTACAAGGTTGCCATAGTGACATTCGTGCTGAGGTGAATTGGTGCTGAGGTGGATTCAGTCGGAGAGAGAAGACGCATCATAATTATTAGTTAAGATACTTGACAGTTTCAGTTTAGTTAATCTGTAGTGTTCGACGATTATTCAGCTGGTTTACATATACATTGAGTCGCTGTGTGCGTACATACCAAGTAAGTTTATATTTCCAAGTTTTTCCGTTAGTATGCAGAAACTGTTAGACGATGTTCATTAGCGCGAGCGGTACCTGATTGGCATAAATCTGCCTGTATTACTTCTTCTTTAGTAATATTTCGGAGATTCTGCATGTTACTTTATATTATGTATGAGACATTATGGTATTATTAGTTTTACGGTTACTTTAGAGATGATCATTATCATGAGGTAATCAGCGCCGTATACTGAGCATATGGAATGTCTAGTTAAACGCATTTATGTGCTATTAGCACCTCCTTGTGGTGATGTTTAGAATTATTATTCTGTCTGATAGCACTTCCTTAATGGGTTTGTTAGACTGAATGCTGTTAATAATGTTTATTATTAATGATGTATATGTATGTTAATGTTTATTTCTTTGTTTAATTTGTTATAGAACCACACCTACATACCCCATATGTAAATCAACCAGCTCTTCAGTAAATAAGTGAAGTTTGAACCCTGCCTGGTGTGTCTGTTCAACCAAGCCTCATCTTATACAGTTCTGACCGACTGCCTGCTGCGTTTCACATCCATTAAAATTAGTCTACGATCGAACCTCTTCATTTCATTTACTTTGCTAAATCAAATAAAGCATATATGAATGTATACTATAAAGTGTACTATAAAGTGGGCAGAACAAATGACTCATTCTACAACATCAACACTTGTCGACTGCCAAACAAGACAGCAAATCAGCACATTAGAAGGATCGTGTGACCTTAAAGTCTGCTGAAAATTCAGCTTTGCATCACAGGAATAAATTACATTTTAAAATGGATTCTTTTTGAAAGTGTTCACAACTAGAGCGTCTCTGTCAGCATCAATGTGACCAATTTGAAAACCACACAAGTAGAGCTACATCCTGAAAGCTTTAATGATGGGGCTCGTATAGGGATACATCAGCCAAAAACAGCTGGGGAAACACCACCAGGTAAACTCACTGTATTTTTCACAGTGAATGCATCGGATCCCCCTGCTTTCACAGCTCGTGCAGTTACGGCGCACCGTGAAAGGCGATGCTATTGAGCCGTGAGTCTGCTGCTGATTTTACGGGCCCGCGCTCACAGGATCACAGCACTAAACTCACTTAATGAAATAAAAGAGCTTTTATGACCATGTTAAAAAGACAGACAGATTATATGAACGGGTAATAAGTGATCGTTAAGGGTTAATGAGGCTATATTTATGGCGTGATATAGTCTGGAATAGTGCTAAAGGGGCCATGTCATTGAAAAATTGGAGAAAAAAAGGCTTTTCTTGCTCTTTTGAAATAAAAAGAGGTTAAAAAGTGCTCTGTGTCGTACCTACGGCTCTGAATATCTTACCAAAGAATCCCAAAGAGTAAACCTGTCATGACAGCAAACCTGAACTGTGTGTTTCTCATTTCAGTCCCTGTGAAATAGTGGAATTTCTATGCAACTAGAAGTACCAAAATAATGCAAATATAATTATTATTTATACAATAATAATGTAGTTATTGTATCTACACTGTAAAAAAATATTGTTGGTTTAACTTAAAAAATTAAGTAACCTGGTTGCCTTAAAATTTTAAGTTGATTGAAATGGAAAAAGTGAGTTAATACAATGAAGGAGATTGATTTAATCATCAGAAACTCAAAATAATAAGTTATCTGAACTAAATAAGTTATTTAAGTTGATTTGACGAAAGAAAAAGTGTTGTGATAACAATTCTTGAAAATATTTTTTTACAGTGTACTTATGCACTGTAAAAAAAAAAATCACAACATATTTTCTTTTGTCAAAGACTTTATAATAATTTATTTAGTTGAGATAACTTATTATTTTGAGTTTCTGATGATTAAATCATTCTCCTTCATTGTATTAACTCACTTTTTCCAGTTCAATCAACTTAAAATGATGGCAACCCAGGTTACTTTTTTAAGTTAAACCAACAATATTTTTTTACAGTGTAGTAATCACAACATTTTTTCTTTTGTCAAATCTACTTAAATAATTTATTAAGTTCAGATAACATATAATTTTGAGTTTCTGATGATTAAATCATTCTCCTTCATTGTATTAACTCACCTTTTCCAGTTCAATGAAGTTAAAATTTTAAGGCAACCAGGTTACTTACTTTTTTTAAGTTAAACCATCAATATTTTTTTACAGTGTGGTGACACATCAGATCCTCCTCAAAATTGGGTCTCTGATAGGTACTCTCCCATTGGCTTTTAATAGGTACTGTCTTAAGCGCCTGATCACAATTCCTACAAAATCATGTTATGGTAAATGCGGTTTAAACTACATTCTTATGGCCATTAATGTCTGGATTAGTTAACTTATCCTAGAGAATAACACACAGATACCCTAATTAGCCTGATAGCTTAGTTAATACACGTACTTGCACTTGCAAGCATTAACAATCATCTTTAATGTACTTAGGCGTTAAATGAAGTGTTAAATGTCCAAATATTTAATTTAAAAAAGGAATGTAATGAAATTATTCACTTAATAGGCTATTATTTATTATTTATTTTAAATTAACATCGTTCCTATGTACTTCGTATAATCCTTAAATGATAGTTGATAGGCCCAATTGACACCGGCCCTTACATATTCCAATGTTATAGCATTTGGGCCATTTAATTTTCAATTTAATTCTGTTTGGTGGCATTAGTGGCATAGAGATGAATGATTTGTGGAGTGATATGGCCTTTGGGTTTGTGAGCTCTTCTTTTAAGGGAGAACGTGTCTCAAGTGGTCTTTCAAACACACTGATAGCTCACAATCCAGATACTCAGAGTCTAAGCTCTTTGGGCTGGGTTCCCGGGCACAGATTAAGTTGAAAGAAAGACTAAAAACAGCATTTAAAGAACAATCAGCTCTGACAGAGTGATCTGCTCCAGCACTTGGCTTAATGCGAGTCTGAACGTTTTCTTGAAATAAAAAGAAATATATACTAGTAGGGGTTGAACGACATATGGCATTGAATATAGAAATGTTAATGTATTTGGTACTGACGGTGGACTTGATCAAGTATAGACTTGCTACTGCTAATAGATACACAGACACGCTGTGAGCATGTAAGATTAATAGCATTAATAGACATAAAACATAGCAGATGTAGGCATTTGGAGCTGGAAATTTGAAAGTGCATATGAAGAGTTCAGATGCAAAAGCCTCTAAATGCCATTTGAAATTTTCTTCTTTAATGATGATTTTTATCAAACTTGTATATTTAAGTTCAGTAATTTCACTTAAATAACAATTAATAGGTAATTATCATTGCCATTTAAGTGAAATCACTGAACTTAAATATACAAGTTTGATAAAAAATCATCATTAAAGAAGAAAATTTCAAATGGCACTTAGAGGCTTTTGCATCTGAACTCTTCATATATATATACAGTATATATATATGGTTAGGTATATAATGGTTGGCTAAACAACAAGCAACATTTGAGTGCAATTTTAAAATCCTAAAAATGACATTATAGTTTAAACAAATTGAGAAAAATTGAGCATCCGTCATAACGAGCCGACAGGTATCTAGCACACTCTCAGAAAAAAGGGTACAAAAGCTGTCACTGGGGCTGTACCTTTTCAAAAGGTACACTTTTGTATCCAAAGGCTACATATTGGTACCTTAGTGGTACATATTAGCACCTACAATGTACATATTAGCTCATGAAATGGACATATTAGCACCTAAAATGTACATATTATCACCTAAATTGTACATATTAACACCTAAAATTGACATATTACCACCTAAAATCTACATATTACCACCTAAAATGGACATATTAGCTCATGAAATGGACATACAGTATTAGCACCTAAAATGTACATATGAAGAGTTCAGATGCAAAAGCCTCTAAATGCCATTTGAAATTTTCTTCTTTAATGATGATTTTTTATCATACTTGTATATTTAAGTTCAGTCATTTCACTTAAATAACAATTAATAGGTAATTATCATTGCCATTTAAGTGAAATGACTGAACTTAAATATACATGCTTGATAAAAATTATCATTCTAGAAGAAAATTTCAAATGGCACTTAGAGGCTTTTGCATCTGAACTCTTCATATTAGCACCTAAAAGGGACAAAAGTTTACCTTTTGAAAAGGTAGAGCCCCAGTGACAGCTTTTGTACCTTTTTTTCTGAGAGTGCAGTTATGTAAATGTATATGTTGGAACATATGGATGTGTGTTTTTTCTAAACTGCTCAAGTGAGTTAGCAGCAGTCCAGACATCTGTTTAACACACACTGAGCCTCAGAGAGAAAATAAGAGATACAGACACAACTACATCTGCAATTCCTGAAGGAAATAACATTGACTGCAACACTACAATGTGAAAGTGTTAAAGGTTTAGGTGAAGAAACTAAGAAAAAGCTCTTTATAGCAGCTGTTTGAAAGCGATGATTGGTGAGGAAAAGAGAGAGTCGAGACATTGCAAAAAAGAGAAAAGAAAACAAAGAAAAAGACAGTGAGTAATCATAAGGCTGCTGCCACATAGTTGTGTTTCAGCTGCTCCTCAGGGCATTGTGGGTAAAGTAACTCTATTGACTTTACAGGCCGTTACATGCCATGAGTGAACCAGTGACAAAGAGCAGACAGCATTTATCGACATACACACACACACATGCCTCATTCAGAGATGGAGAGAGAACAAGAGCTAGAGATGCCATTACATGCAATCCTTTGGGGTCAGTAAGATATACATGTATGTGTGCGTGTGTATGAGTGTGTGTGTACACACACACACACTTATATGTATATATAAAATAAATGCAGCCTAGTTGAGCACCTTGACTTCTTTTGACTGACCCCAAACTGAACTGAAATGCTCTACCCAAAATCAATAACATTTTGTTAAATTAAACTTATTATAGGACCATCATACGCTTTTGTTTGTTTATTTTTTTCCATTGTGCTTTTATTTTCATTAAAATTAAAGTAACAAAAAAAATGCAATTTATTGAGGATAAATAGTGTTAGAGTTGAAAGAGTTAAAAGTGTGTCTAGGGCACCACACACATAAAAAAGATGTGTAAAAGACACATGCAGTTTATAATTGTATCTTTTTCGAGTCAAAGTATCTCCAAACAGTCATAATTTGCATGTTTCACATTCTCTGACCCTTTTATGAAACTACCGTACCTACCTTTGAGCTGGTTGCATCCAAATTATGTCTGTCTTGCATTTGATTGATCATTTTGGCCCTTTTAAAGGGGTCATACTTTTTCCCATTTACATTTTTCCCATTGTAGTCCACGTTTAATCTTCCACTTATAATAAAGTCCAACTAAAATGATCAGAGAGATGGAAACATCTAACGTTGTCAGTGAGGTAATAATACATGCGTTTTTTTATGAATACATTACCTTGCAAATCCATCCTAATCACAGGCCAAATTTCTGACTAATTATTTCCCAATGAATATGTTATTGTTTTACTTTTGGACTGCAGAGGAAGTTCTGAAAGTTACAGTGTGTTCATAGTGATCTCAAAACATCAAGGAAAACTTGACTCAACCCCTTCAATATTAAACAGAAAAGTTTTGTTTAAAAGTTCAAAGTGGCTTTTCCAACAAATGACGCCCTGATTTCTGATTGTTTCTGTGCATTTGAGCTCTTGGACTGCCTCCTCACAACGCAGAAGCTCTGAACTAGAATGAGTTTTTATGATTAGGACTAGCTTGCAGACACCAGTCCTGCACCTGAATCCAGAGCCTGGACTGCGTATCGATCAGTATTGATCTCCATAGCGTCCATGAGTGAGAGTGACAGAGGGAGAGTGATAATAGGCTGGATTTATGAGCTGCATGTGGTTGTTCACAGTGATTTATACTCCTAGTGTGGGATGACCTTCAGCGCTCTGGAAACAGACTGTGTGCTGAAATCAAATGACGTGACGCCGTGAAAGGGAGAGGAATCTTATGGATGTCAAAGACTTAGATGAGAATCCTAACATCCTAATGTATAATCACGTTGTTGCCATGATAGACACAGAGGGTGTATTTGATACGACAATATATGTAGACGTTTTTTTTTTTTTTTTGGTTTTTGTTTTTAGAAATGCTTGTGAAATGACTCTCGGAGCAGCTCTGGGGGCTCATTTATAAAACTGTGCGTAGGATCCTTACTAAAAGTGTACGTGCACCGAAAGCCAAAAATGGCGTACGTAAAAAAAATATTTAAACCGTTCGTACGCCAGAACCTGCGCAAAAATTCACTTTATAAATCCCAGTCAGCGGAAGAATACTCGCACATCCCGAAATAACCATATATCCTCATCTTCATTTAATTTGCATATGATTATTCATCCATGTGATACCATGTGCACACCATACAATAGTATTTTCATTCATACTACATACATTCCTACTATATAGAGTGTACTTTTCAAAAATCCAAATTCAAAGCGATTGGTGTGTTCACCTTTATTTGCAGTAGAGATGTTCCAGGAGCGGTGCTCTCAAGTAAACTGATGTTATAAAGAGCCTGGCTGAAGATCGGCCTGTTGTCGTTCTCATTGATGAGGTCGATGAAGACCCGAGCAAACCCCACATGCTCTGACAGAGACTCGTTGGCATACAGCTGGAGAAAAGAGTGGCAATGAAACCACAGCCACATCACCATCAACAACATCAACACCAAAAACCTATTTTCCATCCAAGATGGAAAAAAAAAAAAACATATTTCATTAAATACTGAAAAAATATTGAACGATTTTCAGCCTAGGCATTAAACAGCCCACTAGACTTTGGAACAAAACCAAAATTGGTGTTCGTTTTATATCACTTTTATATGATGATGTGCTGACATGTCTATGATGTTTGCTGTTGTGTCACAGTGCATTTGAAAACAACATATACAGTATTCTGAGTGTATGATACATTTCTCAAAAGGAGGCCATGATTTTATTGCTTAAAGCATTTTTTTTCTAATCATTTCAAACAATTATTTCAAATACGTTTGATGAAAGATGGTGAAAGAGACAAAAACATTCTCTCCAAGTAAAATCACTTTTTAATATTTTTTTTCCAAATGCTCAATTGAGTCATGACTTTTAGATGAATTAGAACAGATGTTTGCAAGAAACAAGTGTCCGTTTGAAGGAATCTCCTGTACGTTTCTGAGTGTGTTTTGTGCCGGTGCAGATTGCAGTCATTTGTCAGTTCAGCTAAGCTAAGTCCATCGCTGTAGGGAGCAGCTCCAGTCATTTAAACTAAATCAACTGTAAAAACAAAGCTGAACTCCAGCAGCATGACAGCACTGCCAATAATCGATTTGTATTTTATTTTCCCCAGTCTAAACCTCTGTGTTTATTTCCTTAAAAACACTACCCAAGCATCTAGTCTCAGTGTATTCTAAGCAGAAGTTGAGAAAAGACAGAGCTTTACTGTTGTTCATTTAATGTGTACTGTACTGTTGTCTGCATCTCATATTACATTCTCCAGGCAAAGATGAAGAAGCTCCCTGACTCCAATAACTGATTTTAACACACATCCTTAAAAAATTAACATAATATCAAAATTGACCACATGAATGTCCATGCAAATTCCTGATCTTATCGTGAATAATTCATCAGTGAATGTTATTCCAAAGTCAAAGAAAAAAAATGGCTCTTTAATACAGAGACAGAGCAGATTTAGATTTGGGAACTTGAACTCGTTTCGTGTCTTAGGCCATCGATGTGTTCTTACATTTACGAGTCATTAAATCATGTTTAATTTGGACTTATCGGTGCATGCTCTTTGAAGTTGGTGACCATAGACCTCCATTATATGACTGACAGACAAAAACGTTTGACCTAAAAAATATCAAAATTGAAACTACTGCGTAAACAAAGACACCTACATCTTGGATGCCCTTGAGGTAAGCTAAAACATACCAAAAATTAATGTCAAAGTGAACTATCCCTTTAATAACATTTTAATCAGTTTTAAAATTGTCTAAAAATTAAAATTAAAATTTAAAATAGTTTTTACTGTACTGATTTAAAAAAAACTATTTAAACAATCTTATTGACCTCAATCTTTTGAACGGCCCCTCCAAAAACTGATGAGATCACTCAGGGATTGTGAAGTAAATCTGGATGAACACTCACAGAAAAGCTGTAGCTCCTGATGGTTTCGTAGTCCAGCGGGACGGCCACTCGCACGCGGAGGTCAGCTCTGCCCTGCACTGCGGTGGGAGAGATGCTGAAGTGCTCAGAGTTATTTCCAGTCAGGACCACCTGAAACATGCTGTTCACCCCCTGTAGAGACAGACGGATTATTTTACTTTATAATGTATTTCATTGTCCATTCTCCTCCCCAAAAGAGCAAAAAAGCATAATTACACAAGAGACTTCTCAGAGTACTCACACTGTAAATTTGTTATCACAACATATTTTCTTTTGTCAAATCAACTTTATAATAATTTATTTAGTTGAGATAACTTATTATTTTGAGTTTCTGATGGTTAAATTAATCTACTTCATTGTATTAACTCACTTTTTCCAGTTCAATCAACTTAAAATTTTAAGGCAACCCAGGTTACTTACTTTTTTTAAGTTAAACCAACAATATTTTTTTACAGTGTAGTAATCACAACATTTTTTCTTTTGTCAAATCAACTTAAATAATTTATTTAGTTCAGATAACATTATAATTTTGAGTTTCTGATGGTTAAATTAATCTCCTTCATTGTATTAACTCACTTTTTCCAGTTCAATGAACTTAAAATTTTAAGGCAACCCTGGTTACTTACTTTTTTAAGATAAACCAACAATATTTTTTTACAGTGTAGTAATCACAACATTTTTTATTTTGTCAAATCAACTTAAATAATTTATTTAGTTCAGATAACATTTTGAGTTTCTGATGGTTAAATTATTCTCCTTCATTGTATTAACTCACTTTTTCCAGTTCAATCAACTTAAAATTTTAAGGCAACCAGGTTACTTACTTTTTAAGTTAAACCATCAATATTTTTTTACAGTGCACATTTGCCCAGATGTCAGCGATCAGAATTAAATATTTATCATCCAATTGTTCTGAGATGCTATCCACCTTCATTTTGAAGTCGGCATGGAACGGAAGTTGCAATATTATTTATTTCCCTATATGCAAAGAAAACACAATAAACAAAACAAAGAAAATAAATAATAAACAAATACATATTTGTATTTGGTGTATGTGCGTGCGTGTTCGTGTTGCAATAAAAAATATTGTCAATATTGATTTCATGTGACTTTAAAGCTCTCATTTGCGTCTACTTTCGACTTTGAGAAACATCTGAGAAGAATGTTAATGCTTAAAGGAACTATGAGTGGAAACTTTTTATGTCTAATAAAAAAAAGCCAAATTTAGCATCCACCGTCCATCACACCTGCAAAAAGTTCTTCTCTCTCATCAGTCTAACAAATGTGAGAGTGTGTTTTGACAGGGATTTTATCGGATGGACTCGAAATAAAACTTCAAACCTCACATAATAAAGTAATACGATGTTCTGCAATAATCATGTCTGTCTCTTGTCGCTGTTTCAGGTACAGAGAGATCCCGAGCAAATGGAGAGATGACAGGAAGTCCCTCATTAGTGTCATTCTCTCTTCCGCGAGGCCGGTGCGGGGAAGACAGGACATATGGCAGGAAGTAAATTCAATGATGACTCATCATTATCTTAGAAAGTGCAGTTTTACACTGTACACACACTGCATCACACACTCTGATTAAACACAATGCTAATGCGTGAGTGAGACAGCTGGTGGTTAAAGTGATGGCGAGGTTTGCTGACTGAAAACCACACAGTTGTGTGAGCTGTCACAACAACTTACGGCGAGAAAAAATGTGGAATATAGTTCAGACGGAAAGTGAGGCAAGGATACTGACTCACCACCCCCCAAACACACACATACACAAACACACTCAAAAAGCAATAATGTTGCGCATGGTGAGAAGAATCTGTGATTGATTATTGTGTGTGTTTACTGGCTGCTTATCTCTACTAAGTCCACACTTATCTGTCTCTACAATCACTTCATCTCTTCGAGTCTCCTTCTCTCTTTCTTTTTTTTTGCCGTAATCTCTCTCTCTCACACAAAAAAAGGAGAAGAGGTGTTGAGGGTTTTGCTCCTATCTGATCTCATACACATACACAGGAACTGACAAACCAACATGCTAGACCAGCAGAGCGGGATACTAGTATATTTGTTAGAGCTGGGTGATATAGTGAATGTTTAGGTAGTATTTACAGTTATTTTTCTGGCAATATAAAATTAAGCAACATTATGATTATCACAACAGATTTAATGTGCTTTTTATTTGGCCCTTAAACTTCCTAAAGAGTGTTTATCATTATTAATATTATATAATATATTATATATATATTATTCATATATAAAAGTATATATTATTATTATTATTAAAGTTATGTTGATCATTTGTCAGTTCCAACTTCTTCAGTTGCCACTTGTTCCTTGAGCCTTGAAAATCGTTACAGTATTCTTATTTTGGTTAAAACAATTTAATGTTATTTCTTGGGTTTATTTAGTTAAAAATCTCAAGATATATATATATATATATATATATTCTAAAAAAATAAAAATAAATATAGAGATATGGGAGCAATATGGCAGACCAGAACTAATTATCACACATTTTACTCCATATATACTGTATATATAACTTTTTTTATTATTATTATTGATGAGGGAAAAACAATTTGATACAGTTTATAGGGTAAATTGTCACATTATCTCACAGGTTTTCAAACAATTTTGAAACAAAAGTTAATCAAACAGCCAAAATTGTAAAATCTAACATTCTTTATTGACCTGACTCTTGCCTTTATTATATTAACTTGTTTATCAGTGTTGCGATTAACTTAAACTAAACCTATTAAAATATTTTGTATTAATTGATAAAGGTGAAAAAAATACCAATACTAATATTAGATAAAAAAAATGTTTTCTTGAAAACCAACTGAAACGAAATAAATGTAAATAAAAATGACTAAATATGACAAAAAGCAGAACCAAATTATTAAAAAATTTTAAATGAAAACTGAAAATGTATAATATTAATTAACAAAATATTCATAAATACTATAATAAATAATACTAAAATAACACTTTTGTTTATCCAACAGCTATCACAAAAATATGACAGTATTGGAATTTACTTTACAGGATATCAAATAAAATAATAAAGTAATAAAATAAAATAATAAAAACACTGCTATTGAGAAAAGAGCATTTTTGAGTCAAAAACCAGATACTTGTGACAACTTCCCCAGTCTCCGCTAATGCTCAGTGCTAATATTTGTACCAACAAATTAAAGCACAATGCTAAATAAAAAACACCGCTAACACACACACACACACACCGCCGCCAGGTTCCATTTTACAGGCGAAGCCGTTTGTGACTGCAACGTGGTGAATTGATCCGGACAGAGAAAATAGTTTCAGAGTTCAATAAACATTTACCCCGAGGTGTTTCCATACAGATGAAAACACAAAGAAAGAACAAGAAAATAATAGAGAGAGATTGAGTGTGTGAAATACAGGACGATAAGAGCCAGGTATTCACTTCTTTTATATCTCTCAGTTATAAAAATCCCTCCATCACGCCACTCCTCAGGCCGGATGCTGCAATTGAGGAGGAGAATGACGAGCCGGAGGCCTTGCTGAGGAAAAGTCTGACCGAATGAACGGCCACTAAACAGATGAGGACGGACAAAATGAGTTTGTGTCACTCGAACTCATATACAAGCATAATCAAGAGATTCATTTGTTCAGACATTCTTCTCTGAATCATCCTGTTTTATGATCTGCAAATGACTGTAAACACAAAGCTACAAATGCAAATGTGACCCAACAAACTCTATTTTTCTTAAGAGTTAAAAGTTTGTTGTTGTACAAACTAACTAGCGAGCTGCCGGCTGATTGTCGTGCGGATTGACACAATCATTAATCCTGACTTTCATTCTGATCTGCATTAACCTTAATGCTAATGAAGAGACGCACACTGCATTTGCTGACATAACACCTCATTATCTCTGAACGATCATCCATTTGAAAGCACGCTGCCGGAGATGCTGTAATGGACTATTGGAGTGATTTTTATAGCTTTTAAGGTGATGTGTGTAATTTTTTTCTGTTAAAACACATTCTCCTATCTTGGCTTAATATGCATAGACTACTTCAAGCAAATGATTCATTGGTTGATTCCTGCAACAGAAGTAAACAATATGACTCTGTGGCATTTTTAAAATACTGAAATCAAAGATGACTCATCAGAGATTTATTTCTCATCACATTTTCTAGCAGAAATGTCCAAAATCTAAAACACCATGGAAACAGCCTAAAAACCAAAATACACTGGAAAAAAATCATGTGGGATTTACTTTAAAACAATCCAGAAGTCAGAAATTGTCCCAAAAATACAAAGAAAAGCCAAGTAACAGGTTGATTTAAACATGAAATTCTGAAGTAGAAATTATATTTTCTTGTAAAACACACTCCATTTATCTTTAACATCTATAACACCTAGCAACTGCCTAGCAACCTCCAAGAACACTCAAGAAATCGCATAGCAACACTCTAGCAACCTCTTAGCAATGAGAAAACCAATTAGAACACAAAAGTCTAAAGATATAATTTAAGAGTCATCAAGAAAACATGAGCAACTGCTTAGCAATGCTCTAGAAACCATCTAGAACACCCTAGTAACGGTCTAAAAACTACTTAGCAATCATCTATGACACCTACTGTAGCAACTGCCTAAAAGCCAACTACCCAAAACACTAGAAACTCATCCTCTCAATGTCTTAACAACCCGGAACACCATACAATCCACCTAGCAACACCCTAGAAACCAATTATAACACCTTAGCAACCACACAGCAAGTCCCAAACAATCAGTCTGAACATCATGGCAACCAAATAGAAAACCCCAACAATTGCTAATAAAAGCCAAGCAGATGACGGCAGAAGATCTGGGCTCCAAAGCAGCTTTCATTGGACAAGTATCAACCAGAGGACGTCTAACTGACATGTAAAGCAGCCAATCACGGTTTGTTTTGTTCCGAGTCATGTTTAGATGCGTGGAAATTAAACGTCAATGTCCCTACAATAACAGACCGGTGTGTAAAACTCTTGGACGCATTTTAAAAGAGTTTATGCTGCAAACTTTACATACTTCTGAAAATCTAGCGTGATAAGCGCTCACTGTCAAAGTTGTAAACACGGCATTCTTCTTCCATGATGGGGTTTAGCTTCACGGCATCTTTGTTTTCAGACGGACCGTTAAAGAAAGCGACACACACGTCTCCCGGACATCCTGTAGAATTCAACCAATCAGATGACGACTTCGAAAATGCTGGGCTGTGTCCAAAATCATTCCTTATACCTGTATATAGGGCACTATTTGTAGTGCTGTTTGAAACTTTATCAAGTGCACACATTCAATCCCACAATGCATTGCAATGGTCACGCTGAACGAATTCCAAATCACGCCCACGGACCACTGGATGATCGTCTGATGAATAGGGCACACTTCAGGGCTGTGTTCAAAATCAACCCTTATACCCTACATTCACTATTCCCTGCATTGATTCAGTGGTTTGGAAAAGGGATGAATAGAAGATTTGGTCCCACTTTATATTAAGTGGCTTTAAGTACTATGTTCTTACATAGAAAAATAAGTACAAAGTATTGTTGTGTTCCTGTTGTATTGTAAAACACTTTTGCTGCTATTGAGGTATGATACGGGTAAGGTTAGGGACATGTATGGTGGTATGGGTCAGTTTAAGGGTAGTTTAGGGTGTAAGGGGAGGGTTAACTGTGTAATAACAAATGTAATTACATAAAGTAATTATAGCTGTAATTACATGCTGGTATTTTTAAAATATAAGTACAATGTAAAAGCATATATGCACACAATAAGTTCATTGTATCAAATTATTAATTCCAATGTAAGTACATAGTACTTAAAGCCACTTAATATAAAGTGGGACCGATTCTTCTGGCAATAGAGATCTACCTGACAGCTTCAACTGGGATGACAACACACAGTAAAGGCAAACCATCCAGCACATATCTCTATCCATAATCGAGACCACTAACTGTCAAGCATTGCAGAAGTGCAGAAACCTCTCGTCACGTTTGTGCTCTTAAAAGCCTCGGAACGCAGGCGACACGGAGGATGGCGCTCGAGATCGATGACCGAATTACATCGGCGGTTAAAATAACCCCTTGTTTTTGTTTGGAGCGCTTAGAGAGCCATTGTAGCTGATGGGGGCTATTTAAAGAGCCATTCAATATGCAGGGATGTCAACACTCACTGGCCATAAGCGTAATTGCCCGTCCATTTGCCTGAACCACTACGGAGAAGATAAAAGCTGCCTGTCACACGCATCAGTAGGAAAGTTTGAAGATGAACCATACAGAGAAAGTTTGGAAACACGGTAAGACACTTACAGTACGGTAAGACACATACTTACTGGGTTAGATGTCGTAGAAATGTCAATTTAAAATGTCCATTTAGAGCAATTAAAGGTATAATTCCCCACCAATCCCTAAAAAAACACCTGGCGTGAGCCCAAGAAGCCTCTTTAAACACGTGCACACAGAGGCTGAAGTGGTTATTGAAATGTCAGATCCTCTGGAAGACTGTTGTTCAACTTGCATTAGGATCAGACTCAAGCCTCACTGTATTGAAGGGCTGCCATCTCTAGAAAGTCTTGTGCTGAGAGAGCTGAAAATGCCTGTGCTGTATTTCTTGAGTAAGGGAAATGCCCACTGCTCAAAAGAAGAAAAAAAGGGCTGTTTATATGCCCTCTAAGGCTGAAAGGTTAAGACCAATATAATTGATTCAACAGGATCATAAAATGACAACACACTTGACTTCCTCTTTTCTGTTTACATGTAATTATCTGGCTGTGTTCAGAAGAGCATACTATTGTTATTTCTGCAGAACAATATATATGTATACCAGCAGTGTTGGGAGTAACGCATTACAAAAGTAATACATTACAGTAACATATTACTTTTTGCTGTAACGCAGTAGTGTAAGGCATTACTAATCAATTTTCAGTAATATTTTACTCGTTACATGTTCAGTGAGGCTTGTATTACAGTTGTATTACAGTGTATTGTCTGCTTTTACTTCTTAAAGGCAACAGACTATGTGAAAGGTTTAAAGCAGTCTTTTAGTGCCAGTTCAGAGCGGTCGCGTCTGTAACATTGTTTTTTCCTCATAAATGCGAACACGAAAACTAAAATAAAATGAATATTTTAAGTTCTATGGAGACTGGAGAGCCAACCCTTCCTCATCCGATTTGCGCAGTGTAATTAACAGAATTACAAAAAATATATTTTGCCTCCTATTTTTTTGTCACGCATGAATGTGTGTCTTTTCCCTAATATTAAAAATAAAACATAGACTGATATTTGTCTAATGTCTGGAGTCCTTTAAGGAAGTAGCCTATATACGTTTCAATACATGTATTTTCTGAGAATTTTTATTTCAAGTTTTGACTGCAAATGTCATGTCCATAATGCTGGACCCAATTTTAAATAATTTATCCTCAACTAGTTTTGTGGTGTAGGTCTACGTATTTTATAATGTTAACTTCAAATAATACTAATAGCCTAATTTAAAGATAAGGCAGCATTGGATCTGGACGGTAAGGAGAATAACGCTGGAGTTGGAAGAGGTGTGTCGCGATTTTGTAGGTTCGTGGATCTGAGTCGTGTGGCGAATCGCGATTTTGGTTTCATATTGCATATCGTTACAGCCCCAAAGTTAAGTTCTACTTAGTTATTTTGGTGAAAGTAACTCAAAAGTAATACATGAGTAGTGTAACGCATTACAATTCTGGGACAGTAATATTGTAAGGTAATGAATTACTTTTAAATAACAGTAACAAGTAATACCTAATGTATTACAGTTTGGAAGTAACTTGCACAACACTGTATACCAGTGGCGTAGTCACGAGGGGGCCTGGGTGGGCCTAGGCCCCCTCATTTACATGTCCGGTCCCCTCAGATTTCTGATTGCTTAAAAAAAAAAAAAAAGTTTGTTTTATTAGGATTGATAGATTGACCAATCAAAATGCTGCGCGGTAAAATGCGGCTTATTTTCAAACTTGATTTGTTTATATAATGTGTTGCGCGTAACGTACGCTGTCATCTTCATCTTTGCGTGAGAGTTAATATGCCGTGACAATGGCAGGCGCTCAAACTCAAAGTACAATATTACACTTTTTTTAAAAAGCACGGAAAGATCAACTTGATATATATATAAATAATGTTGCCCCCTCATTTAAAGACGGGACCCCCCAAAAATAAAATTCTGGCTACGCCCCTGATGTATACCGTGCAAATTATGCAGATTTCCTGCATTCATAGAATACCTAGATGACATTTGCTAGAATAAGCATTATAAATTGGACAATTGAAACTCTGAATTCTATTTTTTATGAAATTATATAATGAATGAATACTTCAGAAAGGATCATTTTTTTCTCACAATTGCGAGATATAAAGTTCAGTTCTGAGGGAAAAAAGACTGACATTGCTAAAATCCCGCAATTTTGAGAAAAAAAAGTCAGTTCTGTAATTCTAACCTTTTAAATTGCATTTGTGAGTTTATATCACGCAATTGCGAGAGGAAAAAAGTCAGAATTGTGAGTTACCTTTTAAATTTTTGATTCAGTGGCGAAAACAAGCTTCCATACTTACTTTATAAAAAAAAATAATTATTTGTACAAAATATACACTATTATATTAGTATGGCTCTCTCTCTCTCTCTCTTTTTATCTGTCACTCTCTGTTCCAGTAATTTGAAGCAGAAATCAATGTCAAGTTAACTCGTGCTGCTCTTATCTCTGATTGATTTTTTTGGTTAGCGACGATAATTTGTTGATGTATCTCACCTACTCAAACTTCTGTCTAAATGGAGTTCTGCTGTGTTAGATGACATGTGAGAGACCAGGGATATATCAGAGTGTGTTTGCTTGTTTGTGATGAAAGTTGACATTTTATAGCAGATCTGAAGGTCTTTCATCCAATCAGAATTTAGAGTCAGAACTCTCCAATACAGACAATGAACATCTGACAAAACAGAAAATATTATATTGTGTCTCCCTCTTACGAAACATCCCATCATAATGTTTGACTTGATTTGAAAAATATATATTTCCTAAGTGAAGTTCACTAAGCAGATAAGATAGGATTCCAAGTTTTCCATTAAAATCTATAAAATGAATTGCCTTAATTAAAAAATGTGTCAAACACAGCAAATGATGCTCGTGAAAGCAAGAAACATCCTGCACATTTTATCAGGACCTTGACTAGCGTTCCCTACGCACATTGACATTCATAAGCCATAACATTTAAAAAGCAGGATATATAGCCTATAGGCACATATTTCTACCTCATAACTCAGCTTTAACACTTACTTACAAATCAAACACTTCAAAACTGGTAAAAAAACAAGCATGATGCTAATGTTTTGTTGTGCAACAGATTTCGAGAAAACCTGCTTTACTGACACAACATTCTAAAATTAAAATGACGTTTAGCAAGCATGGTTTTGCTAAATAGTTGCTATTATTGCTTTTATTATCCAAAATAAAATTAAATATAGTTATAAAATATCATCAAAACCGAATAATTCTATTCGGCTTTCGTTGTAATATCAGGAAAGTCGTATCACTGACATTTTTTTTTAAATTCATGCCATGCTAAAAATATCAAAATTCATTTTAATACAAAAAATGTATTATGCTCATCATAAAAAAGTGACTATGTACACTGTAAAAAAAAATAATTTCAAGATTTGCTATCACAACATTTTTTCTTTTGTCAAATTAACTTAAATAATTTCTTTAGTTGAGAATTATAACTTATTATTTTGAGTTTCTGATGGTTAAATCAATCTCCTTCATTGTATTAACTCACTTTTTCCAGTTCAATCAACTTAAAATTTTAAGGCAACCAGGTTACTTACTTTTTTAAGTTAAATCAACAATATTTTTTACAGTGCATGAACAGAAATTGAATGTATTTTCGGGCATCATGTAATTGACCCTCAACTCATTGCATTGTTTCTGAGCGAGTGAAATAAAAATGGCACATTTATCACCAGCCCTATACAATTCCTAGCCCTATGAGGGATCAAGGTGAGGAAGTCAGCCATTTCAACTGACCTGGACCTGCCATTCACATACAACATGAACTATAAGTGCTGACTCTGAAAATGTGTGGATGGCACTGTCGAAAAACTGCTTACAGGTTGAAAATAATTAGCGTGGAGTTAGGCGAGCATGTTGCTGCTGACTTGAGCACTTTACAGCCAAGAGAGCAGATTCAGAAGAGTGACTAGTTTGAAGCTTGACTGATAGGGGTGAGCAGGTGAGAAAGGTTGACATCTGACTGATTCGAGCTTGTTTCGAACTACTGCCAACGGGGGTGCAGTGAGACCGCTCAGGAGAAAATGTCATGTTCATGGAAATTGGAAACTTCTGCAAACAGTTTCTTTTACTCGTAGGAATTTTAGGAAGAAACAAAGTCAATGTACTATAGACATGCTTGTCCATCTGAATATTTCATACTGTATGTGTCAGTGAAATCATGCGAAGGGAAAATATTCTCTTTACAAGTTTGTGTGTGTGTACAGTATGTCTCACCTCATCTTTGTCTTCGACCTGTATGTACAGAGGCAGGGCGAAGCCGACCTGCGCCAGCTCGGGGATCAGGACACGATACTCAGAGCTGTTGAATCTGGGTGGATTGTCATTTTTATCGATCAGCAAGATGGTGAAGGTGGTCATGACGGTGGCAGACGAGGGCGTGCGGTCCTCATTCAGCTCTGTCGCCTACACAGAGATGGAAAGACATTTTGAATGCTATCTCAGTACAGCAGGGTCAAAAGAAGACCGCAACGGAAATCTGGAGGACTGGAAATAAAGAAATTTTTATGCACAATGAGTAAGAACTATTTTCAGAGAATTTGTGACACTGATCATGTGACGATGTTCTTATTTCCACTGAACACATCTTGTGAAAATGTTAAATGTTTAATAAAGGGGCAAAAAGCCATAAAAATGGTGTTGTTTTTCAGCAGCATTTGTGTACAGTTCAAATTTTGGTGTTCAACTTTGCGGTTTAAAAATACAACAACAGTTTCGTTTTTCAAATACGGGTTAAAAAAAGAAAAACGAATGGCCGGAAAAGTACACGGACCTTGTTAAATATTTCAAATAATGTATTTGAAGAAAATCTTTATAGTCTTGGGTCCGTGTCAATTTGCGTATTCAAAAGCCGGTTGCGTAATTGCGGCTCAGCGAAGGCCACCCTGATTCAAAAGCGACGCCACCTGCACCTTTATTTGCATTTAAACGTAGTTTGATTGATAATAATAACTGATGATCGATTGATACATTCGTAATTAGGGCTGGGCAACGATTAATCGCGATTAATCGCATCCAAAATAAAGGTTTGTGTTTAAATAATATATGCGTCTGTAGTGTGTATAGCTATTTTGTATATATAAAAATATTAATTCTGTATAAATATATATATAAAGTATATACATGCATGTGTGTGTATTTATATATACAAAATAGTTATACATACCACACACACAAATATTATGTAAACACAAACTTTTATTTTGGATGCGAGTCGTTCCCCAGCCCTATTCGTTGGCTTTGCAAACCACATACTGATTAGTGTATTGATTAGTGGTTCTTATGTGTGTATTAAGCCTATATAAAATGAAGAGTGACGTCACCAGTCGAAATAGCCGTACCCCCCGAAGCTCACAGTATAGCGCAAGGGACATATGCGCTATCACGCAAAAGTAAGTAATCGGCAGCGCGCTAACAGATGACGTCATATCTAGCGAGATTGCATAAACTACACAGAACATAATTCGTTTAAATTCAGGCAAACTTTATATTTTATGGACAATACGAAACAACATAAGACTTTTTAATAAGGGCCTTAATTTTCTCTAAATTGATTTGTCAACTTTTAATACTTTTTAAGACCCGCTGGACATCCTGAGCCCACAGCATTGGTTTGGATGTTTGTGAAGTTTTTGTATCTTTAGATTTGTTCTTAAAAATAATAGTGTGAACGCAAGAACGCTAGAAAAACACAACAAGTGTGAACACACTCTAAAAAATGCTGGGTTGTTTTAACCCAATTTTGGGTAAAATATGGACAAACCCAGCCATTGGGTAAAAAATGTCATTTAAAAATGTAACCCAATGGCTGGGTTTGTCCATATTTTACCCAAAATTGGGTTAAAATAACCCAGCATTTTTTAGAGTGCACCATTAAAATACACAGCCATCAAAATATACCCATCCTAATGACATTCAAAACAAGCCAAACACGTCTAACCTAAGCTAAGAGCGAGCCAGATAGCTGACGGTGAGAATGAATACCACAAAAAGGAACAATGTAACATAATTAGCAATTCTAGACAGAATCAAATTATCAAAAGTCCAAATATTTCATAAATGAACACACAGTTGGCAGAGGAATAATCCGTGCAACCATTCATTTATTATTTTGTTGACTAATCATTTACACCTGAGTAAAACGATAATCAAACATCATACTTTATACAACGCACCCTCCATCACTCTAATGTGATGAAAACATTATAAGTAGCTCTACAAAAGCAAAGGAGAAGCAAAAGAAAGGAGAGAGAAGAGTGACGAAACAAGAGAGGAATGGATGTGATGATAGAGGGAATCTGGCAGTAAGCAGCATTAACGTTTAGTCTTCAATCTCCTCCATTTGTTCAGCTCTGCCTCTTTATTAAATCAGAGGGGAGGATTCTGGGAGATATCCCACAGGTCTGCCATAAATGGGGGCAAACGGGGGCCAGACAGATACAGGCAATAAAATTTAGGATGAACACATCTTATCGACAGGAAACAATTGCTTCCCTCCCTCTCTTTCTCTCTCTCCTCCTCTTTTTGAGTGATAGAGTTGGACTCACAGAGAAATCAAAAGGAATAATGGTGTTTTGTGAAGGAGGGATGCAGGGGGAACGCTGTGGTGACGCTGCACGAATTGTGTCGTTTAAAACCCCCTTGCACATCTCTTCTCTATCCCTCCGTATAATAAATGCACTGACCTCCGGTCCAAAGTACTTCAGCTTATCCAAGCTCTGTGAAGTTGAGAAATTAGTTTTATTACTTTTCACTTCAAATCAATAATGCGACCAATAAGAGAGAGGGAGACTGAGAGAGAGAGAGAGAGTAAGACAAAATGGTAACGAGAAAAAATATATATAAAGGAGCAGAGGCTCAGGAGTGAGAAATAGATAATGAAAATCTATAACTTATGAATATTTTGTGAGGTTTTTCTTGCGCTTGCTTTGTTTTGAGTTTCACTTTTCGTGGCAATCATTGATTTCAATTTAGAGAACTACAGCTGTGCAGTTTATGTCTGCAAATAGAGCAGAGGAATCTAAAACGCATTTATGAAACTGTCCGGACGGGATTCTATATAATATTACAGGGAGAGAAAGAGGCTGTAACTATAATTTCACTGTGTCCCTTTTCTGTTCTGCCCAAGGGGGTAATCCATCGACCGGAAGTTGAAGCCGGCCGGGTGCCGCCATCTTGTAGCAGAACTTCACTTGAGTTAGCATTTCCATTGACTCCCATTCATTTTGGCGTCACTTTGACAGTGGATAACTTTACATCTGAGGCGTTTGAAGACTCCATTTGTCCATTATTTATTTCTAAAGAAACACGACAATGTATAAAATGCTCCATTACCTTGTAGATTATGTTAAGAGCCCGTAGAAGCAGTCTTTTGTAAAAGAGCTTCTAAAGAGCTGATTTTGTGTTAAAGAAGTGCTGCTTAATATTTCTTGTGGAAACCATGATAGCTCAAATCCAAACTTTTTATATATATATATATATATATATATGTGTATATATATATATATATATATATATATATATATATGGTCTTTATCAGAATTATTTTCAAAGGTCTACACTAAAGTCTGTCTGCTCACCCCTTTTGTTCTTTTTGTCCCTCTCATCTTCATCCTCATACAGCCCAAAGAGGAGGCAATGGTGTGTGTGTGTGTGTCTATTTCAGGAGCCTCTGCTAAACTGAGCTCTCAGAGATTGAGAGACTGGAACAAAGAGCTTTCCTGCCTGAGGTCTACAGGGACACTTTCTGTCTCTCTCTCTCCCCTCCAGTGTCCTGGCTGTGTCTGGCCCTGGCACTGTCAGCGGGACACTGAGATAACAATGAGATCACACACAGGTGTCTGTCACATGGTCACTCATTCCAACTAGCTACAACAGTAAGAAAATAGATCATTTAAAAAATAAATAAATAAATAAAAAGGAGATCCAAAGAGCATCTTGAGTTTCAATGAAAGCAAGAGCATCTGAGCATCTGGTCAATGTCACAAAAATATTATTCGTATTTGAATAGAGACCTAGATGTAGAATCTGACAAAAATATAATAATAAAATTGAAATCTGTTTTAATAATAATGAAATAGATCAATGTCACATTATCTGTACACAAATGTCATGGTATGAGAGTTGCATGTTTCTCTAAAAACACTACACCGAAAATGCAGTCCAGTCCAGTTCAGTTGAAGTGTTTTGCATGTTTGTAATGGCTAAGCAATGATAATTAACCATGTATTTAAAGCTCCAGGGTCAGTGAGACCTTTTCACACACTGACCCTGATAAACTCAATGTGGGTAAATGGCTCGATAAATTACAGTCACAGTCCGCAAACATTTACAGTAGAATCAATACTGCATTTGGCAGAGATCCCAATGACTTCTGTGCAGGGGATGAGAGACTAACCAGAACTACTATAGATGTGAATTTCTGGAAACAGAACAAATCGTATTATATGTGATTTTATTCCTCACTTAAAGTCAGTGTTGACCTTGAAACATCACAGAATAGATTTTAATAATGCATTAGAGGATTTGAATCTCACACAGGGTTGGAAGACTTATAATAAAAGGTTTTAAGAGCTTAAGGATTTTAACTATTCTGATTCCAATTCCACTGAACGATTCCAGCTTCTCAACAAATCAATGGACAGTTCTTTTGGTACTACTGAGGAAGCATTTGTCCAAATTATATATTAAATAAAAACAATTGTATTATTTGTATTATATTAAAAAGCAATTATTTTATTTCATTATTTAAGTACCAAAATATATTTTCTGAATGTCTATTAGGGCTGGGTAATAAATATCGATTTCTCGATATTAATCGATTTACGAACCGATATCGATTCTTAAATGTCAAGAATCGATTAATCATCCTGTTTCATTTGAATGAATGGGACATTGTATCACGGCTGCACAATTTTCAATTAATCAATGTCATGTATCGTCATATTTACCTCAGAAAACCCACATAAACTCGTTAGTCAGCTAGAAAAAAATAACTCCAGAGAGGAGCATTTTGCTAAAATATATACAGCATATAACATATGCATTATAATCTTAATGTTCTTCAATATTGAATGCATATTTGAATAAATCTGGCAAGTTTTTTATGACAGCCACCATTTAAATGTTTATATTTCATATAATCTTCTTATTATAAAAATAAATAAAAGTGTAATTTAAGTGTTTGTATAGCTACCAAACAGTTCATTATTACCTTCATATTAGGCTAATGAAGCCTAGTAGGCGACTCCCATAGTTTACAGCATTTAAGAGATTTGATTCCCTTGAGAAAAATGGCCATTTATTGTAACTGATATCCAAAATAATCGATATTTAATTGAATCGAATCGTAATCGAAATTGAATCGAATTGCAAGCTTGTGAATCGAAATCAAATCGAATTGTGAATTTTGTCTCAACTACCAGCCCTACATTTTTTTATAAGGCAGAGCGCTCAAGAACTGTTAACGAAACCGAACGTCATAAAAAAATGGCACCGTTTGTGAACAGGAATATTGAAATTGAACAAATCATTTTGTGAAGCTCAACCTCCACCTGTAGTTTTGAGTCGCACCTTCACTGTGATGGTGAATCCGGATGAGTACAGCGGGTTCTCCCGGTCCAGCTGGCCGCTCACGGTCAGAGATCCGCTGATGTAGTCGAGAGCAAACATGCTGTTGGTGTTACCTGATGAACAGAACCAAAAAGGATTGTGAATTATTGTGGCAGTATTGGGTCAAAAGATGTTTCTGTTTGCACTGGATACTGCCATATTAAACCCAAGAGTTTGTACCCTCGTTACACTTTGACTGTTTAGCATTTAGATATTTTAAATATTGTGAGGTCATGATTGTAAAGTGGTTAAATATCCAAGCCCAAAATCAAAGGTTGTAGGTCAAAACCCTCAGAGGTGTCATGGAAGCGGAGGCCGTTGAGTTCCCTAATCACTATTCTGCCCTAGAGCAGGGCACTTAACCTCCGCTCCAGGGGGAATGTCCCTATCGTCAGCTTTAAGCTAAGGATTTAAAGGTATTCATCAGATCATTCCTATCCTGTAAATTAGGGCTGGATGTTATGTCAAATTCAGTGGTTAAACTTAATACCAAAAAATGGTACACGTTTGCACCTCAATAAGAGGGCAGGATTCTAAACATTATTACACTGTGAAAAAAATATTGTTGGTTTAACTTAAGTAAGTAACCTGGTTGCCTTAAAATTTTAAATTCATTGAACTGTAAAAAGTGAGTTAATACAATAAAGGAGAATGATTTAATCATCAGAAACTCAAAATTATATGTTATCTGAACTAAATAAATTATTTAAGTTGATTTGACAAAAGAAAAAATGTTGCGATTACTACACTGTAAAAAAATATTGTTGGTTTATCTTAAAAAGTAAGTAACCTGGGCTGCCTTAAAATTTTAAGTTGATTGAACTGGAAAAAGTGAGTTAATACAATGAAGGAGATTAATTTAATCATCAGAAACTCAAAATAATAAGTTATCTCAACTAAACAAATTATTATAAAGTTGATTTAACAAAAGAAAATATGTTGTGATAACAAATCTTGAAAATATCTTTTTACAGTGTAGTATATAGTAGATCTATCTATCAGACAACAATTAGTTACATCATTTTTTTTTCAGTTTCAATTCATTTAAATTCTACCTCTGTGTTCAAATTTAAATTTCAACTAAACACCCTTTACTACCAAAATATGAATGCTTCCAATATAGCACAGGATCTATATTGTAATTTAGAGGCATTCTCAACTTAATTCTGTACCACATTATTTAATATATTCACCATCTGTTCAATGGATTTCCAACAATAATGACTATGGTATATTGTGATATAGACCGCTAACGCATTACTTTAAAGCTGCAGTGCATAGTTTTTCCTCTTTGTCGCCATCTGTGTTTGAAATTGACAATTGCAGTTACACGCGGAATGATCAACTTTACGTGGGTTGTGCCTCGGCGCGGCACTACGCAGATTAACACAATGTTTTAGGAGAATGTGCTGCTGTCAGTCACCGCGCCGGTGTGGATACTGGCATTCAGAATCACAGATTCTACTTTTTTTTCAGAAGGATGACCAACATAAGAATTTTCAACGGGAAATGTCATCTGAACAAGTAACATCCACTTTTGTTCTGACCAACTAATGGGAAAAAGCATTGCAGTAAATGCCGCTGATTAAATCCAACGATCGCTTATCATATCACGTAAAACCGTGCAAATTACTTTGCGCTCCAATTGTTCATGTTAACAACATCAGCATTGCATGACTACATTTAATGCCTTTTTTAGGCATAAAAAAATGCAATAATTGCAATAACAAAATAAGTTAAATAAAACAAATATACTTTATTTATATAATCTCACTTTTATTAACCACTAAGAATAGCCTACAAATATATATAAAAAAAAGAATAAAAAGTAAGTTACCTGGTTGCCTTAAAATTTTGAGTTCATTGAAATAATAATAAAAAAAAAATAATGTGTTAATACAATTAAGGAGATTGGTTTGGCAACTATAATAAACTAGAAAACCAGCATTAGAATGACTATGTGTTTAATATTACTCATACTGTGAAATAAGATATTGTTCATACCACCCACATGATTTAGTTCCCCACACACTGATGTCATAAATACAATACTTTACCGCTAATGTCAATAAAAATACTTGCTTAAATACCAGGCATGGACAAAGAGTAAGAAACAGGAATAAAAGTAGTGTCTGGCAGAGAGCAGGCATGAGGTTTGGGACTGCAACTCTCCCTTGTCTGGGATAGAATAAAAAAATATCTTCAGAGTGGAAACGATAGCCCTGTTAATTAATCCGTTCCTCCTGAGATATCATGCTGGTTTTGTGTAATTAGTTTAGTGCTCGGCAGCAGAGACCCAAACTTTAGGGCTACAAAAGAGCACTACACTGGCTCGCCATCCGATCCACCATTCTTTTCTAATTCATTCTCCACTCAAAACAGTTTATACTCCCTCGATAAACTGTTCGTCTCATTAACACCTCACTTTCCTTAATTATATGATATTTCAGTAATTATTTTCATGTCTTTTCTCTCTGCAGTGCAGTGTTTATTCACTGCACACTAATTAAGTCCAGCAGTTGCAGATGGCCCACAGAGTGACACACAATCTATCTTCTCTTCTAACAGTTCTTTTGTTCTTTATGATAGATTCCCTCACCTCTGTATAGATCTCATAACATATAATCATGTTTTACTAAAGATCATCAGCCCCCCCATTGCTCCGTTCTCTACCTCATCACTCCTACATTCCTCCACCTCCCTGTTCCCATGTAAATCCACGCAATTCTGTTGCGCCTGCCCATTCCTATAACCTTCATGCCTCCACCTTGCCCCTCCTCCATTGGGGTTGTTTGCTATTCAGAAATGGCTTCACAGTATGTTACAACAGCGATGATTTAAAACAAAAATGGATACTGAATAGCTTTTGTAACTTTAATAATGTTTCATCTTGATTTAATTTACAGAGAGAAGATTGTATTCTTATTTTCTTTATATTTATTTGACAGTAGTCCTTTTTCTCCTGATCATCGCACACACCTGTGATTAAAAAACAAACTGTGAGTAATTTGAACCGTTACACCCTTAGTGTACATTGACAGACCGACAGAAAGACAGGTAAAGTTATTGTGTGCACATGCGCAATGCTTGGTCTAGGCTGAAAAATAAGTGTTTTTAATGCTAATAAAGCATAAAGCGAATAAAGCATAAGCATTTTGTTGCTGATTTGCCATTTAATTGTGAGTTTGGCAAGCAGTTTTTGAGACTTCAGGATTCAAATAGATAGGACTTGGTCTCGGATGCCCAAAATAGCTGCCTGGACGCGTTGCAAATATGGCCGCCGAGTGAACAGACTTTCCTTGAGCGGGACTTTGCGGACAAATAGAAATGAATCAGCGTCTGCTCCTCACCATATAGACCTCCAACAGTAAACTCTTACACTCTTCCTATCGCTCCATTCCACTTCATCACTATCAGAGATGTATAGTAACAAAGTAGAACTACTTAAGTACTGTACTTAAGTACTAAAATGTTGTATCTGTACTCTACTAGAGAGTATTGTTTTTTTTCTCATACACCTACTTTTACTTCAGTAGATATTTTCGATGAATTTAATACTTTTCGATATTTTTTTAATGTTCTGCTAGTTACTCGTTACAATTTTAAAAATTTTACGAATCATTTGTTGCAAGTTGGCTTTCATGCTGCCTAAATCGCACGCCAGTTTTATAGGGTAATGGTATTGATTGACACACACATTGACAACTAATGCAGGGGTTGTCCTGCAATGACATTTTTTTTTTTTTTTTGGCAAATTTGTCTCCCGCCAAAGCGGCTTATTTGATTGCTAGTTCAAACTTTTGACTGCTTTCTTTAATAATTACATGACACAATACTTTTACTTTTAGTACTAAAGGAGTGAATTATAAAATAAACTACTTGCAATACTTAAGTACAAAATATGTTGAATACTTTAGCTTCTACTTAAGTGTGGTGCTTAAAGAGCACTTCAACTTCTACTCAAGTCGCTTTTTTGACTGAGCACTTGTACTTTTACTCAAGTCCGGGTTTCTAGTACTTTATACATCTCTGATCACTATGTTACTTTACCTCCTCCTTTCCAGGTTCTCAAACTTTCCTTCTTCATTCAGCCCATCTCATCTCAGGTGTTCACTATTGTTATGCTAAATTGGACATAGCCACACCACCTCTGCATTGGCACTGGGTTCAAACAGAGCTTGTTGAGCATACATAAGTGATTCAGAGCTGCCCTAAAGAGATAGCTGTGATTTATACATTCAAATAGCACCATCTGAACCATCTGCGTAATGGAAATCAAACAACGGGAGAACCCAGATTGATTGAGAGTGCTTGAACCGAATATTTTTGCTCCTCTGGGCATGGGCGGCCAATTAGAATACACACTTTAATTCACTTTCCCAATTGCCCAGTGTGAAATCAAACGTGCAGCCGAGAGCCACGCTGACCTAATGGATTCATTAAAACCAGCATGCTTGGCTGTTCACTGGACTAAGACTTTTGAAGAGCAGGCTGATTTGAAATGATAATAATCCTTATTTGGCATCGCAAATATATTGAAATTGAGCGGCAGACGCTGATTTTTTCTGTGGGGTACACTCTCAGAAAAAAGGTACAAAAGCTGTCACTGGGGCTGTACCTTTTCAAAAGGTACACTTTTGTACGGGCTGCATATTGGGACCTTAGTGGTACATATTAACACCTAAAATGTACATAATAACACTTAAAATTGACATATTAGCTCCTGAAATGTACATAACACTTAAAATGTACATTTCAACACCTAAAATGTACATATTAGTACCTAAAATGTACACAATAACAGTTAAAATGTACATATTTGCACCTAAAATGTACATGTTAGCACCTAAAATGTACATTGTAACACTTCAAATGGACATATTAGCTCCTGAAATGTACATATTAACACTTAAAATGTACATATTAACACTTAAAATGTATATATTAACACCTAAAATGTACATATTAGCACCTAAAATGTACATTATAACACTTAAAATTGACATATTAGCTCCTGAAATGTACATATTAACACTTAAAATGTACATATTAACACTTAAAATGTACATATTAGCACCTAAAATGTACATTATAACACTTAAAATGGACATATTAGCTCCTGAAATGTACATATTAACACTTAAAAAGTACATATTAACACCTAAAATGTACATATTAGCACCTAAAATGTACATTATAACACTTAAAATGGACATATTAGCTCCTGAAATGTATATATTAACACTTAAAATATACACATTAACACCTAAAATGGACAAAAGTTTACTTTTGAAAAGGTACAGCCCCAGTGACAGCTTTTGTACCTTTTTTTCTGAGAGTGTAACTTGTGAGGAAATTATAAACTTAGCATTGACAAGATAATTTATTGATTTGAAATTTATTCTCATTACATCGGTCTTAAAGTCACACTTGTTTTATTGGTGTTTTTGTTCTGTTTGGAGCATGACAGGCATGCTCACAAATCATTTTTCATGGAAAACACTGAAGTGAAAATGAGTAAATAATGACAGAATTTCCATCATTGGATAAACAATCCCTTCAACTAGAGGAGATTCTTGTTAATAGTAACCCAGTCAGCAGACAAGAGTTGTGATTTAGAGGCGCTTATACTAGCGTGAGATAAGCAGACTCTTCAGAAGACCAGAGCGATGCTGCGTTCTGCCTGACAGAACAAAAACTCTCCCTTCCAGAGATTGACATCTCATCAACACGCAAAGTGACAACACAGAGAATTCACTCTGTTGGGGAAATCAAGCTCGGCTGAAGTTGATGGAGAGAATAAAGAGGCGAGTGTGAGTGAGTGGAGCTGTGCAGAAGAGCAGATAGCTCACTCATTCTAATCCTGCTGAGAGCCAGAAGCTAAGAGAGCTCACCCACTGCAGATTAAGACAAGCACACCAACACACCAGAGCACGAGCTGCCATTACACTACACGGCAGCAGCTGGAGACTGCTGGGGAAACCCTGTAATTATGCTCTTTAGTAGCAGCGAATTATTTGTAATACAAGATCTTGACCAAAAACTGATGCACCTCTTGATGGAAATAACCAAATAAGCAGTGTTTGTTCAAATAAGCACGCGATTATGATAACACACAAAATTCAGATGGAGGGCAGGGAGTGAAGAGCGCAATGGACGAGATGGAGGAAAGTACGTACTGTACTACGTTATTACAAGAGAAAGATATAAAAAAAAAAAATCAAACATATGTTGGATGTGATTCTCACGTTATGAAGAGGACCGATGTTTCAACTTAATTGAAAGATTTTCCAGCCATCGAGGCGGTAGATATCAGCATCTACATCGTCTTGCAGACGTAGGCCTACTTTGACTTTACAAAGTTCGGAAACATTACACGTTACACAAACATAGCCACTTAAGTTGTATTAACTCACCTTTGACGAAGTGATCACTACACACACAGGCATTTTCCCATTCGGCTCCTCCCGTTTAAGTAAGGATAAACGACGCATAACATAGGAATTTTGAGTTTTTTATCCACAAGTTTCCTACGCCCCATGAAGCCTTGCATCAAAAGTGGGCGTGTCTTCCGGTTCGAAGTAAACAAAGCGCGACGTTCAGTCAACAGTTGACAGTCATTCAAGTTATAGCGATCCAAACTAGCTAACGATGTGGGAACACAACCTCAACAAAATTAAAAAGGGTGAAATAACAGTACCTTTACCCGCCGAAGTAGTTGATTGGGAGTATTATAATAACATTAATAATAATCAATACTCATCAAGGCATGGTGACAGACAGTTGTGCGAGCTGACAAACAAATAAAAAATAAACACTTAGTCATTGTGCTTTGGAGTGTATTCAAAATTATAATGTGCTACTTGAATACATTAACTGGCACATTTGGTATTCTGTCAACACAGGCTTTGATCCTGAGTTTAGGTGTAACATCAGTAGCGAACAGCCAATCACATGCTGATAGAGTTTATAGAATATTAAGAATTTAAACAAATGTACACAGGAAGATTCGTCATCTTTTGGGAGGTGATGGAAACTACAGTCGTTGGCAGGATCACTCTGATTTCGTTTTCGTCTTTTGTTCAAAACAATCACGTTTAAGCCACTGAATTAGTTAAGTCCGGTTATAACCGCGAACAGCATAGGTCCCTGAGCTCCGTAACGACATCTCTCATAAAGATTTGCGTCTTTAAATAGTAAAATAAATCTCCTAAAAACAGCTAGCCTCTTCGCTAACTAACACACAAAATACCATTGGAATGCTACTTCCGCCGCCTCACCGGAAGTTTCACCCACTTTATTTTTTACAGGAGCGCCCCCCGGAAACTTGTGGATAGTGCTTTCTAAATACAGCAAATCAAATTTCGCGCCATGGCAACGCAGTGGCGTGACGTCATATGAAAACAAGCTATAGGTAACAACGTTATTTTTTCAGTAACGAGCTAATCTCGTTACTTTTCCCGTCGTTACAGCGCCGTTAACGTTTCTGGACGTTAAATGCGGTGCGTTACCACGGGCATCAGTTTGGTTTGAAATGTGCTGGGGACAGAGACGCATTCGGAAGAGCTGGGTACAAACTTGTCAAACTGTGCAGTCTCTCTGCTCATCCCGTAAATAAATCCATCGATCCGTAAATGTTGTTTAAGTTCTTATATGGTCAAGTGGTAGATCTTTTGACAAACGTGTCAGAGGTTACGGGTTCTAATCCGCACTTGCGTAGTTTTTTTTTTTCTCATCAAAACTGAATATGTTCATCCGTGGTTACAGTCTATATCAAGCAGGGACACGTTTGTGTGCATTTTATTTTGTGATTTCACCAGAATGAATAGAGGGTCTCAGCAACACCGATAGATTGAAAAGCGCGTCTGAGTGAAGACTGCCTGCGCACCACAAGAGAACGCTGTATCCATGACACTGATAGCTTGATTTCAAAAACAACACATTTTAGTGCTAGATTTCTTATTTAATAGTGAACTAAGTAAGGGTTAATGCCCGACGAGGTGTCCATTGTCAGGTTTTAATGGACGACGGCGAGGCGTGAACCGGCCGACGCGCAGCGGAGGACGGTTGCCTCCGCCGAAGTCCATTAAAACCTGACAATGGACACCTCGAAGGGCATTAACCCGCTTATACCATGGTCACTTGCCAAATAACACATTTTTAAAACATTAGCTGCTAGTTTATATTTTAATTAGGCTAAATCTAGTTTTACAAATAATAACTCGCCTGGTTTATTTAGCAACCGGAGATATTTATAGTCCGCTCAGCTTGTAGATCCCTTCAGGTTCAAAAATGCATTTTTTTTTCATGAAACACAAAGGTGGGCATAGTTATTTTTTTTTAATTACACATAAAACAATTAATCAAACAGGCTTCTTAGGCTTGAAACGCTGTACTCTCCTGCCTTGGTTGTCCGCACTGCTGCGTAAAACTCCCGCAGGGTCTCATTCAGAGCAGCAGAGTTGTAACGTTAATTTTCTTTGCGACGTTTCTCCGTTTTATTTACATTTTTTCTTTCTTCAGCAGCATCCCAGTCGTCAAAGTTGTCATATTCTCCATAAATGTTAAAAGAAATAACGAAGTCGCCGCTCATTGTTGTATTAGTAGGCTATGTATCTAACTAACGTTAGATGTTTGTTTTGATAGAGCAAATTGTTAACGGATACTTTGACTGCCTGTTGCTATGGTTACTCACAGCTGTTGTGGGCAGCGCATTTATTTATTCATTTCGAATGGTAAACAGGCAGTTTCACCAGAACTACTTTACTAGGTGTCCTCTATCACTTTTTAACGGACACCCTGCAGCCAATCAGAATCGAGTATTCACCCAGACCATGGTATAAATTATATTAAACTGGAGATGTTTTATTTATTTGTATAGACCCCTTTTGCGCCGACGTCAGAGTTACGTCACGGCGCTAGCTGGAGGCAAAACAAAGTGAAAACTGGAGGCGGCCAATGCAAACCAGCACAGATTCGGCTACATAATAAAGAGCTTAAATTACTTTTATTATTTTTAAATGTCATCTTATTGTGTTGTTTAGTGCAAGTATCAATGAAAAATTAATATGCTGTATCTGGATTTTTTATTTCTAGAAAATATTCAAACGATTAAAATCGCACTGTAATTACACTCTTTACATTGTCGTCTTCTCTGCCCTGGCTCGGCAGAACTGCGGATCATACACACAAGTCTTGTACAGGACCATTCATCACATAGTTATAGGCATCTAAAGATTTATATACCATCAGTTTCTCTTTACGATCGGTTTCTCTATAAGGTAGGTGTAGAAGTCAGGCCACTCAATCGAGGTAACGTAACGTTAATCCTGTCAGATCGTCCATGCATTGAGTCAGCGTGTAGGCGGCTACGGGTCGGCCAATCTGGTTCTGTCCGTTAAAAATAACTTTTGGAAATAACAATCGCAGCCCTGGACACTGAGTGACCTTATACATTAAGATAAAATCTGATTTTCTCCAGTCATCATTAAAAAACAAGCTAACAATACTTGCTAACTAGCGTTAGCATTCTGCCTCCACCTAAGCTCCGCCCACATAAAAACGTCACCATGTTTACCAACTGTAAAGGGGTCTATTATCTTATCTTACAAATATAATACTTGAAGTGCAAGATAAACCTCTTGCTGTCTGTCGACATTATGTACAAACACCTGTCTGTTCTACTCATTTCAACTGACTTGTGAAAACCGCTTAAAAAAATCCAAATTCTTTGACATTTAGCAATTTTTATTTTTTTTCACAGTAATGCAAATAGTTTCATTTCCTGGTAACAAGATACTTTTATTTTAGAGTAATTCAGTTATTAACTTTACTTTTTGGAACAAATAGTGAGCAACTACAGTATAACTAATTGCTATTTTAAAGTAATGTTCCCCACACTGCAAATAACCATCAAGAGGTGCATTCATTTTTGGCCAAGATGTTATATTTACAATGCAAGCGGCAACCACTCTGTAAAGTCTCCTCCGGCACATCCCAAAGACTTTCAATGAATTTAAGGTCTGCCAATTCATGTGTGAAGGGGCGCAGTGGATAAGACACATGCCTTTAGTGTGAGAGACCCGGGTTCGAATCCACTGTGAGACACCAATGTGTCCCTGAGCAAGACTCTTAACCCCTAGTTGTGACCTCTGAAATATATATAGCAATTGAAAGTCGCTTTGGATAAAAGCATCTGCTAAATGAATACATGTAACGTGAAAATGATTCTCCACACTCCTTCACAACCATTCTTTCAAAATTTGAGCCTAATGATTCTTGACTTTGTCATCCTTGAATATGGCCATGTGTCTTCCTACATGGTTGTTCAAGAAATGATAAGCTACAAACTTCATAAATGAGGATTAGAAGAATAGTTGCCAAACATATAAACATGCTAGAAACATAATAATCCAGTCATAGACGCTTAAACATTTGCCAATAAATCCAAACAGCAACTTTTGTTGTTTGGTAGGGCAGTGTATGTCATGTGTTGCAGGAGTTACCAGAAATATTCCTCTTCTAAAGCTGCAGCCCTATGTGTGTGTTTGCCTCCCAGACAGCACTTGTTTACCTTCTGCTTTTGAATGCGATTGTAAAATCAATTAAAGTCACAGTCCATCATCTGCACGTCTGAGCTTAGCTGAACCTCACGTTAAAGAAGAGGAATGAGACTCCACTGTTCTCAGCCTCTGTTAGCACGGCACCTGCTATCTCTCTGTTTCAGACTGATTTACTACAAGAGCCGCGTCGCCAGCCTTGATCTTAGCCATGCTAACAGAGCGACGCAAATTAGCTCACAGTTATGGGTTAGGGAACCTGCGCAGCAGATAGCCACGCTTTGTCGCATCTATCAAGTCAGTCAGGCAGCAAATTAGTGGACACGGCGTGAATTAGTGAATAATTTCATTAGGCTGTCAGCGAGCAGAGGAGCTGCAGCGGTATCAGCTGAAATATGCCTGAAAGGGACGATTTCAAAACAAAAACACCAGTGACATACCGCTTGATGCCTAGGAATGGTTTGTATGTCTGTTCTAATCAAGACTGGAGTGTGTACAACCCTTAATATGCTTAATATATTTTAGTTTTACCTTAGTGGTAGGTATTGTCAAGTAAGCCCTGCTATAAGTTACATCAATATGCCAGTAGGTGGCGACATGTCTGATGTCTGTCTTTATGAAAGAGTCATTAATTCTGACGAACTGATGAAACATTCACAAACTAAACGAATGAGTGATTCATTGAATCATTCACTCAAACGATTCGTTCAAAAACACTGATCCGTTCAGGAACATAAACAAGTGAGTCTCATTAACCATCACTAAGCGTGCACGCGCAAACATTTTTGAGTGAAAACAAAGGTTTTTAACAACAAATCATATTTCAACAATAACTTTCATACTAAACTTTATTATAGATATATATATATATATATATATATATATTAGTGTATATTATATACGACGAAAAAAAGTATGAACAACTGTAATCACGCCTACGCAAAAATCGGATACTCTGGATGGCCTTATAATCGTGTTAAATTTTATACATGGAAGTATTTTCATTGACGGAGCAAAAATAAAATAAAATAATTGTAAAACTTACTGTACTAAATTACTCTCACCATGGTTTTGTGCATCATAAGGAATAGGTGTATCCTAAAGACTAAGTGGGCAAGATATCAATATAAACAAGACTGTAGTCAAAGGTAGACACAGAGATAATTTCACTGTAGTGTATGAACAATCACAAATTAAAGAAAACATGTTAAAGGATTCATTCACTTCCGAATTAAAATTTCCAGATAATTTACTCACCCCTATGTCATCTTTCTTGCTCTCCCCCATGTCTTTCTTTTTTTTCAGTCGAAGAGAAATTAAGGTTTTTTGGGAATACATTCGAGGATTTTGGGGAATACATTCGAGGGATCTCATTTCATTTTCTCCTCCAACTTCAAAATCATCCGACATTGTTAGTTTACCTTTTTTGTTTATTTATTTATTTATTTTTTGTAAAGGCGTTTGACTTCGTTTTTACAAAACCAACGTGCAAAGACAAGGTCCGTACCATCGCCTACATCGTGCGTGACCTTTCAATATTATTACGTAATGTGTGAAGTCATAGACGTGCAAGACCATGCAGCATTTGTTGTTAACAAGTATATAATTGTTTTTTTTTTTGTGTTCGTTTTTTTAAATGACGGATAGTTTGGCTAGACAAGACCCTTATTCCTCCTCTGGGACCGTGAAGAGTCTTTGAAGCTGCATTGAAACTTCAAGTTGGACCTTCAACCCGTTGGTTCCCATTGAAGTCCACTATAAGGAGAAAAATCCTGGAATGTTTTCCTCAAAAACCTTCATTTCTTTTCGACTTAAGAAAAACAGACTAGATATTTCGGATTATGAGGGGTTGAAGTAAATTATCAGGACATTTTGATAATTTAATTCTGAAGTGAACTAATCCTTTAAGATTAAGATTCACTGAGTAAATCCCATGCTGTACCACTCCACAAAACTGTGTGTGGCGCACTTGAGTGTGCTTAGAAATAGTGAGACAGAAAATCAATTTCACATCACTGATAAAAGGCTGGATGAATGAAAAACAATCACGCTATGTCAGGGGAATAATTGAAAATGAAACAGAATTGGAATGCTTCTGTTCTTATGGGACAACCAAGCTCTCCCCTCTCACTGTTAGGGCCCTGCCTTTCCCTCGTCATCACATCAGCTCCAGTGCTTGACAAATGAAGAAGAGGCCCATACCTGTCATTGTTTCCTCTTGGATACTTTGGAACAAACACCTGCTAACTAGCGCCGCACTTCCCATTTCCCATGGCACACACATTTGCAGCAGCTTCAGGCACGCTCTCCCTGCTGCAGGTCTGCTGTACTGCTGTCTGAGCGCAGTGCGTTTGTGCAATCAACGAGGGCAGAGAGTGGGCATGTTGACAGAGGCTGGGACACAGCAGATTAACCCCGGGCCAGACCTGTCTATAGTCACTGCGTACTGGGTCTATGCCAGTCCATTGTTGGTCAGAGAATGGGGTGACGGTGGGGCCACTGCAGGCGGAGGAGGGAGCGCAGCCTTCTGGGTAATTATGGAGGATTGGGGGCAAAAGGTGTAGAGAGGAGGGGGGCAGAAAAGAGCTGTTGAGGGGACAATCCTGGCAAATGCTGCTGTGTATGTTTGCGCAGCCACAGTTGTGACATTTCTGCACAGGCATAAACACTCACACAATATCTTCAAAAGCCTATTATAAAAGCTATTAAAAAAAAATCGAATTCATGAGGAAAAAAATTCAATTACACAAACTGAAATAGACATTATTTTAAATGTTAGGTACAATTTTATAATAAGGTTTCATTAGTTAAAGCCCCCCTGTGGTGAAAATCAAGCTTTTAATGTTGTTTATATGTCTACGTCACAAACTAACTTGTAACCAATCACGTGCGATCATCACCGAGTGGATCTCTGAGCTGGTGTGAGTGGGGGCGGGGCTAATTTGCATACTAAATGAGGTAACATTCAAGCTATTTTAAGGCATGAAGAATTTTTTTTAAGGAAAAAAAATGTTAAAATATGTCATTTTGGTGATTAAAGATGAGTTTTAAGGGATACAATTAATGAGAAAATAATTATGCCGTCACAAATTTGGAAATAATGGGACAGAGGATCTAAGCAGTTTGATCTATACGCTGTTGTATGAATGTATGAATATGCAAATTAGCCCCACCCTAACTCACTCACACAGGCTCAGAGATCCACGACTAGTTGATGATTGCACGTTGATGTGATTGGTTACAAGGTAGTTTTTCAATGTAACAAAAAAAATATTGTTGGTTTAACTTAAAAAAATAAGTAACCTGGTTGCCTTAAAATTTTAAGTTCATTGAAATGGAAAAAAATGAAGGAGATTAATTTAATCACCAGAAACTCAAAATATTATGTTATCTGAACTACATAATTAATCTAAGTTGATTTGACAAAAGAAAAAAAATGTTGCGATTACAAATCATCATTGTGATTACATCAGAAACACCAGCGATTTCAATTTTGTTCACCGCAATTTTATAGACATATTATAAACAACACTAAAAACTTGATTTTCACCACAGGGGGACTCTTAAATAAGACCTACTTCACCCCAAATTGAAACTTCTGCCTCCATTTATTCCTCTTTATATCCTTTCATTCTTGCGTGAAACAAAACGATCAAACACGAAAAACACATCCTGTACGTGTCTGGCATAAATAAATCTCCAAACTTATAAAGCTGCATATTTATGGCACGTGGAACAGAGGTAGTTCTCATTGTGACACGCCCCTTCACTGGTCACCGTCCAATCAGTGAGACAGAGAGTGCTGAGTGTCAGCTGCTCTGCGACTGGCCATCCATGAGGGTTCAAAGCAGCCATGATGGCTCTAAATTGCTTTGTGTGCTTCAGTGGCTTGACCAAACTACCAATATACTGTGACAGCCGTCGGCTATACAGACCACTGCGTCCTCACCTGTCACCCACACCTGTGTTGGACTAGACTAGACAACACACACAATTCACACAGCCATTTTATACACACCTTTGTTAAAACATACACAATCAATTTAAAACTAAAGGGAAACACACATATACAAATCAATAATACTCAATAACAAGTGATATGAAGATATAAATATTTGCATACACTACCATTTAAATGTTTGGGGATTTAAAAAAAAATGTATCTTAAGCTCATCCAGGCTGCACTTATTTGACCAAAAATACAGTAAATATAGCAATTTTTGAAATATTATTATTACAATTATTAACTTTTCTATTTTAATGTATTTTAAAATGTACTAAAATACAAAGCTACATTTTCAGCATCATTATTCCAGTCTTCACATGATCCTTCAGAAATCATTCGAATGTGCTGAGTTACTGCTCAGAAAATCATTTCTGATTATTATTAATGTAGAAAACAGTTGCTTTAAATGTTTTGTGGAAACTGTGATACATTTTTATCAGTGAAAATTGTATAAAAATGCAAGTTACAAAAAATAATTACTGATGAAAAGAAAGTTCAAAAGAACAGCATTTATTTGAAATGGAAATCTTTTGTAACTTTATAAATGTCTTTACTATCACTTTTGATCAATTTAGTGCATCCTTCCTGATGTTATTTCAAACCCTAACCCCTTTTGAACGGTAGTGTATTGTATGTTCTTTCTTTTTTTTCATCTCTTTGACAGGCACAAGACACATCCACACACTGGATCACACAAACAAGTGTTTGTATGTATGCAAATGTGTCGAGTGAAACTACTAGAGCTGAAGTCCTTCAAGTATGGCAGCCATCACTATTTCAAGATGCTTGAATTAACTTTTCCATTCAGTGGATTGTGTGGAGGGTGTGTGAGTTTTTCACATTACCGGTAGTAGTGAGCTGGAAAATGAGAAGCTAAAGCAACCACAACTCACACACATGCAAACACTCTCTATACATACACACATATTTATTTATGGTATTTAGGCTTTTGAGGTTGTGTTTACAATAAAACGACTTGTGGTTTGAAATATATCAATAAATAGTGTTGAAAAAAACATGCATTAAATTTGTATTCAGAGCTCTATAATTTTAAAATTAATTTTAAAATTATTTTTTTTAAATTTTTTAAAATTAATTAAACATATTTGTAGCAATATATATATATATATATATATATATTAATAATTGAAAAAAATAAAATATTGATTTTACTATTTTTATGTATTTTTTAAATAAAATATAATTCAAACGAATTAAATATTTTTAAATCGAATGCAGCAATTTACATTTTGTCAGATTCCATACCTCTAGTAAATGAAATGTTATTTTTTAGTTCAGTTCCATTTCTATTCTAGTTCTATTTCAGAATCATGATCTTGATTTTAAACCAAAAAAAAAAAATTGTGATTCTCAATTTATCTAGATTACCATGCAGCTCCTAAATATATATATATATTTGAGTGAAACCCGCCACATTCATTTAAAAAAAGACTGAAATTAAAACATTCATAGTGTCTGTGCATGTGTGAGTCTCTCCGGACCACCAGTCAACACTTATTGAAATTCTGCCCGCCTCATTCTCAGAAAAACACACCCAGATGAAAAGAGAGAGGGACTCAAACATGTGTAGCTATTATAAGAGAAAGACGAGTGCATAATCTGATGTGTGTGTGATCGAGTGTGTGATGAGGCAAACGATTCTCACGCTCGGCACACACACACACAGACGCTTTCCGTCAAAGTTTAATCACCGTGAACCTACGTGCAAAGCTTTCGCAAACCACTTGCACAATAGCGACAGGAAAGTGCTAATGTTGTGGGGAAGTTGTTAGAGGGTTTGGGATATGTTCTGGGGTTTGGTGATTAAAAGATTGCGATTCCTCCAAGCTAATGCGCTGTGTTATGAGAGCGTCGATGTAATGAGAATAATTTCAGAGCATTAGGAAAGACATCAGAGAGAGTGACATCCAGATAAATTCGAGCCACGCGTAAATGCATATCCACAAACAAGCTCACACGGGAACATGCACAAAAAGAGCTGATATTCATTCCCTCATTATAATTATGCTTTCATGCAGGTGAACCCACCGAGACAGACAAGACAAGCTGATAGTCCTCCGCATGCGTTCTTTTGTTACAGCGGTCAGAAACCCTGCATTTTAACAATCCTGGCTGCATTTCTTCTGAACTAACAAATAACAATAGCCTGCATTACATTACAACATAAACTTTCAACAAATGCACGTTCTACTTCAAAAGAATGATAACCTACAGAACAGATCTCTCTATAGAGACAGGCAAACGGCCATTTGACAGCGCAGCAGATTAAATCAAGCCTGTAGTTGACCTGAATGACTTCTATTACCTATTCTATTACCGATTTAATCAAAACCTCTTGAAAAGGACATGACCAGCTTTCATAGGTTTCAAGGGAACTTAATAGTGTTTTACAGAAAAGCATGGAACCAAAGAAACATGGAGTAATGTGAAAATACAGAGCAGAGTGTGTCCAAAACAAGTCAAGAGTGTAGTTGTTGACTTGTTGCATGAATAAAGAATTCAATTCGTTAAGTGCACACACACACACATATATATATATATATATATATATGTATTTATGTCACGCTGCAGAGTTAAACACTCACTGGAAGCAGGAATCCAAATCCACAGTTTTATTCAAATTCACAAACGAGGGCATCGAAGGAGAAATAACAGAACTACACAGCATACTCAAGACTAATATCGGAACAAAGAATAAGTGCAAATATATACACAGCAGACAAAGGGGCAAACTAAACACACACACCTGAACTGAGGAACCCAGTCAATTAGAAACCATGGAGACAAACAGAGAATGAAGGAGAACTGAACTAATCAACAGACTAGAAGATCAACAAAGAAACTCAAACATGAACATAATAGAGGAACAGAATAAAAGACAAGCTAAAAATCTGACATATATATATATATATATATATATTAGATGTTAGGGTTTGGGTTTGGGTTAGTAGAATAAGTTGACACGTCTTTGTCACAGCTGTCAACCCTCCTGTTTTTACCGGGTTTCTCACGTATTTTATTTCTGTTCCCGCTGTCTTCCCGTTTTAGTATTTTCCCGTAAAATATCTCGTATTTCGCTTTGATTGTGTGAGACGTACAAGCTCGGACATGCTTGAAGTCGTTACTTGGATGCAGCGCCGTGCGCGTTGGTTCGGAGACACACTGACTGCGTGCGTCTCAGCTGTGTGGCCGTTTTTATTTTACTGTCTATGGTTTTTATTTCGGCTCCCATGTTAACAGATTAGTGACACGCGCAAACGCATGCATGCTAGAAATAGATCAAGAGATGCCTATTTTTTCACGCGACACGCAAGCGTGTTGGAAGCCTGGAAAAAATAAAATAACATTTTTTATTTTTTTTTCCAGGCCAAAAAAAAAAAAAAAACGATGTTTATGTAAAAAATTTCCATTATTTTTGCCTATATTTTCCATGTCATTTTTTTTAAACAATCAAGTCCTGGTGTCCACTACTGTGAGGTCATAGCATAACATAGGGATAAATTTTTTTTTTTTTTTTTCATTTGTTTCTTATGCTCTTAATAATGTAAAAAAAAATCCCTTATTTTCGCAATGGATTCCTGGAAATCTCCCTTATTTTCGCAATGGATTCCTGGAAATCTCCCTTATTTTCAATGTTCAATATTGACAGCTATGGTCTTTGTAAAGTTACTATCAAAATAAATCTTTGGTAGATATTAAGAAGACAGTCTAATACTTCAATGACTGACTGCTAGTTAACATGTATAGTGGCAAAGTCTAAGGTGGACTGTCAAAATAAGGAAAAGAAAGTTCTTTGTAAGCACTGAAATAATTTTTTGGGATCTTAATTCTGTAATGAAAATCTCGATCTAATACATTAAGAGTTTTAAGTACTTCAAATTCAGTAGATGACAATAAGCTGTTAATCTGAGAGTGACAGGACACTGACATGATAACATCCTATTAAAGATCAGACAGATGGCAAAATAAAGGGAACTAAGCTTCGTCACATATCACGTCTTTGCGGGTGGATTTCACAAGTCACACTGTAGTGAGCAGACTTGTGCGTGAACAGGTAATGGCTTTTTAAGTACTCCACACAGACAGTGAATGAGTGTACTGCAGAAAACTTTCAGAGCGTGTGTGTGTGTATGTGAGAGAGAGAGATTACCAGAGGAACGATTCATGGGTGTCCAAACTTTTATAAAGGGGGCCAGATCTAGTGATAAAGACGAGACCGCCTATGCCGAGTCCGAGTCGAGTCCGTGTCGAGACCGAGTCCGTTGGTTTTCAAATACAGTCGAGTCCGAGTCTTAGACTTTGAAATGGAGTCGAGGACAAAATGATTTCCAACAACCGTAAAGAAGTTCGAAGAATATTGCAGGTAATATATTTAAAAAGTACCAAATCATAACCTTCTACAATGAATAAAGCCCTGTCCCACCAACTTTTCACCCAAACTCTGCACCATCAACCATAATTCATGTACCCAACACACCTTTACAACACACAGAAACATTGAAATCTTTCCCAGATGGGAAGAAACCATTTGATTCCATTTGACACAAAAAGCTGTTTTATGGATTATATGACATAATTCAATCAATATCCTCACAAAAAAAATGCAGAATCCCAATTATTGACAAACACTCCCAGATTTCTTCAGTCTGACAGCGAAAGCAAACGCTAACCCGGACTCAGACGAGAGTGACAACCAAAAAACTCAAACCAAGCACTAAAGCAAATCTTTACAGAACATGTAATGAGCAGAAACATTTGAAGAAATAAACCTAAAATCCTGATCCAGTGTCTATTTTAGACTTCTACTATTTGTATCGATTTCATCCACCTGGACCACGAGGGAACCACAGTACTGAATGCCAAAGAAGCTTTTTAGAGTCAGAGAGAATAGTTGCAGGATGGGATTTTAACGATTATGTTTCCACTTAACAATTCTGGTTTCTTAATGATTCCATCAACAATTGTTTTAGTAATTTTGAGGATGAACGAATGGATGCTATTTGGAAATTGCATTCACTATCCACAAACAACCTATAGTGAAATGATGAGATTACTTCAGGATTCAGCAGAACAGAACAGAAACAACTAATTGGAAATAAACCACATAATACAGTGGAAATGTGATTCACAGTGTCAGACGCTTCCACAATTATTACATCTAACAGCCTTTCTGCTCTTATTACTTTTCCTAATCCCATAGCAAGGATTCTGTGCGCTTTTGACGCGTTTCATCTGTGACTCAAAAGACGTTTAACACGGCAGCATAGACCTGCAAGGTGATTGTTTATTCAACAGTAAAGGTGACACTAATGTGTATATTGCATATTTTAAGTATATTTATGCATGTTTTTGCAGCGTTCAGTCCACAATAGTGGAAGAATGCAGATTTTCCAGATTAGAACCATCGATTGAACAGAACGTCATGAAAATTTCAATATTTTTTGCCATTCCTGAATAAGAACAGATTCTAAAGGGCAAAGGGTCCAGCTGTCAGGACACAGTGAAAGTAAAAGAATAAAGAATAAAAGGTGTTCGGTGTCCTATCCGACAAACCCGTCAGCCATCACACACACACACTCATTCAATATACACACCGCCAGCCTCATCTTAAATTAAAGACCCCTCGCACACACATGTACACACAGATATTTCATTATCAACCCGAGCTTATTGTAACCCAGGTCAAAGGGCTGACTATCGATCGGAGAGCTCAGGCCACAAGGGGAATAATCAAACCCAGAGAGACAGATTGGAAACTTTGATCTCTCTACTCAAAGTGTCAGGCGCATTCTTTAAACAAGATCCACAGATGATTGAGCGTATTGAACTTTTCGTTTCGGTCGCGTGTGCACTGAAATGTGAGGATATAAGGACTAGGTGACATTTTTGCTATATAAATGGTTGGAAATATGTTTTCCAAAAATATTTTTGATTTCAAAGTAAACTAAACCTGCATGATCACAAGTCTTCCAGTCGGTTGTGCACGAGAACTAACACACAACAACACTGTGCGAGTAGTGTAAAAGCAACTAAGAAATTAAGGTTACACACTCCAACTAGGGTTAGAAGAACATATAACATGCTAAAAACATCATAATCACTGCAATAATGAACTGGTCATTGACTCTTATGCATTTGCCTATTTAAATCCAAACAGTGTATAGCCAAACACACTGTAAAAAAAAAAAAAAAAATTCATTCAACATTTTTTCTTTTATCAAATCAACTTAAATAATTTATTTAGATTACATATTATTTTGAGTTTCTGATGATTAAATCAATCTCCTTCATTGCATTAACCAACCCGGTCTCATCCCAAGACGTCATATAACTGACGTTTTGGGACGTCTTTTGACCATACGTCAATATTCGCCTTTTTAGGGCCCCCTTAAATGTCGGTAGATGAGGTTATGGGATCCTAACTCTACCCCAGACCTAAACCTAACCCTAAACCTAACTCGTCACCTAACTGACGTTAAAGGTAAAGCGTCAGTTGTATGACGGCCCGGGATCGCCATCTACCGACGTTTAAGGGGGCCCTAAAAAGGCGGATATTGACGTATGGTCAAAATACGTCCCAAAACGTCAGTTATATGACTTTTTGGGATGAGACTGTGTTACATTAACTCACTTTTTCCATTTCAATGAGCAAGTTACTTATTTTTTTAAGTTAAACCAACAATATTTTTTTACAGTGCAGCTACTTTTTGCCAGGCAGTGTAAAACATGGTGTCAGATGATTATAATTAATGAATCAATTATAAAAATATATATATAATCATTAATTTTGAGTTTTTTATTGTTGAAGAGCACAGAAACATTGATTGTTGTATGCTTTTATATGACAACAGGCAAAATTCCTGTCTGTGTATGTTATTATCTTGGTAACATTTAATGCCCAACTGGATTTTAAATTACCTGAATGTTAAAAAATAAAAGTAAAGTCAAATATTTTCCCTTTATGGTGTAATAGAACTTGTAGGGTCATTAAAAACAAATGTACCCTCCGGGCTTCACTTTTGGCCACTACTGTGTGTGTGTGTGTGTGTGTGTATAAATATATACACACAGTATAACCCATTCATTTTTCATTTATGAAAGAGTTTAAATCAGTCCAATTGGTTTTGTTCCAAAACAGTTACAATGACAAATTAAATAAATTATAATGCTGTAGAATAACAACATTACAATATTTAATAATATGTGTAAACCTGTTAACTTTGACAGCCCTTATAAAAGTGAGCAGACATACAAGCCCTGACCTATAGTATGTGCATGCATGATCTACCGTCTACTGTACATGCATGAGGAAACAAACGTGTGTGTGTGTGAGAATATCACATCTTGCTTATCCATCTCTTTGATGAAGGCAAAATGGATCTGCAAGCTGTCCAGTGTCCACTGAGTACAACACAAATGTGTGTGTGTGTGGTGTGTGTGGTTATATGTCTTGAAGTTTATGAGATGCTCCTAAACAGGCATCTGCACACATCAACAGAATCTCTCCTGCTGGAATCTCACGCCCAGTTCCCTACATAAGAAAAGTGCAAATCAATAAGGACTGGTCTCCATAAAGCCGGTCAACTTTCCCTGTGGTCTCCATGGAAACATTTAGCTTCAGTGTCAGGAATAGTTCCTTTCGGGATCTCTGAATCCAAAGCAGCTCACATCTGCTTCTGAAAGACCAGAGTGATTTAATGAGGCTTTAACTTTGGCCCTTTAAAGCCACCGTAGCTGCAGGGGCTGTTAGCCATAACTGTGAGCACTGCGGTTCATGAACCCTGCTGGGATACTCAGGACACTGTTCTCCCAGGGCACTTTATAATGGATTCTACAGGCATGAGAGCATGTTGAAGACCTTCACAAGCCTGTCTGTCTCACACACACACACACACACCTTCCCTCTAGCTTCAGTAGTCACAGTTGTACCAACTTGTCCTGGAGTTGTGCTGCAGTTCAAGTTTTAAACACACACATACTTTAGCTGATTTATAATACTGATAGTTCCGGCTGATCTAATCTGATTTATCACACGTCATGTTAAATTCTATATTAATGTAGCAACCATACATTCATTTAACCCCATCGACCAGCCATAAATCCGAAACTTTTTTTAGTTTTATGCTGGCCTCTTTTCCAGACTTGCGCACAAACTGCATTGAAATCATTTCCCAAAAAGTAATTTGTGTGGAAATATTATCAAGTCTGTAAACAAGACCAGGAATGCTCAATATATATCGACCACCATATACAGCCGAATACGCCGATATATGTTCCGATAAATAAAGGATTGTTTCCTTTTTTGTTGGTTTTGAATTGCTTGAAATATGATTCGAGTCACTTCGAAAAGGAAAATACTGTTAAGTGCAACATGTGCATTGTAAGTCTTTCAATTAAGCTACATGAAATTATAATAAAAACTGTAAATGAATGTTGTGAAAGTTTGATTTTGCATTCACAGACTTTTGTGCAATTGTAAATTGTAATATTAGATTTATTTTGATTATATATACCGTATTTATTTAATATAGGAAGTATTCGAAATGTATAGGAAGGAAGGAAGACGAATTTAAATATTGAAAGAGTTTATATGAATGTATAACACAGTCTCATCCCAAGATATAACTGATGTCTTGGGACGTCTTTTGACCAAACGTCAACATCCGCTTTTTTAGGGTACCCTTAAAGGGTCATGAAACCCCAAACCAAATTTTCTGAGATTTAAAACAGAGGTATGTGTGTTGAACACCATTGAAGACAATGTTAGCATCTGTTAGATTTAATAATAAGGTTAAACTGGTTAAATTTGAGTTTTTTTCCGCTTTTTTCCTCTTCCGGGTTTAAAATCTTCATCGTAGCGGGTGACGTGGCAGTGCACTGCGCGTTGATGACTCATCGGTGTTATCCTATGAGAAGACATGGCCACTTAATTATTCATGACACCACGGGCACATAGACTAGAGGGCACATAGACTATGCACTTTCTTTTACTGTCTATTTTAAGCGGAAAATTAATAATTTTTTTCTAAAATGTATTTATAGTGTCTATATAAATCACTATATATTTTATAATGACATTATAATTATACATGTAGCCTACATTAATATGTTTTAATTAGAATTACGATTACTGTAGGCTAATATTTGTAGCAGGACATTCAGTTACTTTTGAAAGGACAATAATAAAGTGTCAGTGTACTTCATAAGACTTTAACTTTGCCAGCTATATAAAAATCTAGCATTTCCTCACGTTTTACCATTGCTTTTTAGTGACAGTCGATATGCATGGGACATTGACAGTGATGGTCATACAACACCCACTCCCTCCCTTCTTCTCACAGCTAGCCACGCCCATTTCAGTTGCATTTTTCAAAAAGATTTTGAGCTAGACTTGAGCTGAAAGAGGGGGGTTTCATGACCCTTTAAACGTCGGTTACATGACGATCTCGGGCCGTCATACAACTAACGCTTTACCTTTAACGTCGTTTAGGTGACGGGGTAGGTTTAGGGGTAGGTTTAGGTCTGGGGTAGGGTTAGGATCCGATAACGTCATCTAACCGACGTTTAAAGGATTAGTTCACTTTTGAAAAAACTTTTGCTGATAATTTACTCACCCCCTGTTACATGTGTGTCCTGTGGTCCCCCATTCTTTGTATATTTGGTTCAGTCCTGTTTCTTTTTTCCCGCTCCTCGTTTGTATTCAGTCCCTTCACCTGTGTTTGGTTAATTTGCCCCAGCTGTGCCTTGTTCCCCTAGTCTGTTCTAGTGTATTTAAACCCCGTGTTCTCCTCACTCCTGGTCCGTTCTCGTTCATGTAATGTGTGAAATTGTGGTTCCTGAGTTTTGGTTTATTAAAGATCCTGTTTTCTGTTATCCCTCGTCTCCTCGTGCTTCTAGTACCACACACCCGTAACACCCCCATGTCATCCAAGATGTCCATGTCTTTCTTTCCTCAGTCGAAAAGAAATTTAGGTTTTTGATGAAAACATTCCAGGATTTTTCTCCATATAATGGACTTCAATGGGAACCGGATGGTTCAAGGTCCAAAAGATAGTGTTAATAACAGTTCGCATGATAAGACCCTTATTCATCGTCTGATATCGTTTAAAGACATTTGAAGCTGCATCTGAAACAGTTATTAACTGTCTTTTGGACCTTGAACCATCCCATTGAACCGTTCCCATTGAAGTCCATTATATGGAGAAAAATCCTGGAATGTTTTCATCAAAAACCTAAATTTCTTTTCGACTGAGGAAAGAATGACATGGACATCTTGGATGACATGGGGGTGAGTAAATTATCAGCAAAAGTTTTTTCAAAAGTGAACTAATCCTTTAAGGGGGCCCTAAAAAGGCAGATGTTGGCGTATGGTCACAAGGCATCCCAGTTATTTGACGTCTTGGGATGAGACTGCGCTGGAATGTATCTCTGAAGGTAGCTCTTCATAAAAGTTTCAGTGGCATTTTCTTTTCCTCTGTATAAAGAAGTGTTTATAAGCACTATATTTTTCTGCCTACAACGGTACCCAAAGAAACTGCCGATTTTTTAACAAGCACCACCTACTGTCCGAGATTGAATTTGCATTTTCATTCAGTCCATCTGCTGTTTTTGTTTTGTGTAGGTGATTCATGTAGCATAATTTCACAAAGCTAAAGTCAGACCATTCCATTTTTGCTTTAAATCTTGAAATTAGACTAATTGATCTAATTTAAATGAAAAACAATGTGTGAAGCATCTTTCCTTGGATTGTGATTAAAGTGGTTATAGTGTTTTATAGTGGTTGCCTGAAATTTTCACATTCAAGTAGTGTTTTGACTTCATAAGACACACACATGATCATATAATACCATTCCAGGGCAAGTTCCACGATCAGAGAGGAAGTCTGAGGCCTGAGGAACAGCGGAGTAATTTGGCAGTAAATAATAACATCAACAGCACTGTCATCACATCTTCGGGGGAAGAGAGAGAGAGAGAACAAGAGAGCATGATCTCTAGTCTCTAGATCATTAACACACATCACCCTGCAATTAAAAACTCATTTATCTTAATTACTCAACTAATGGGACGAGTCCCCACAGAAACACACACACAGCCCCAAAGGACACCACAATGACATATACACACATACACGTGCGCATATAGGTGTGAAAACCCAACATTAAAGCTCAGAGAGAAACCTAGCCACACACACACACACACACACACACACACTACACACATCAGCCTGTCTCTCTCCACACACTCTTCAGTTCTGATGTGGCATGCCGTTATCGCTTCCTGAGGTGTTCATTCATTACATGTTGATGAATTTACCAGTGCATCTGCACTAATGAGATTAGCTGTGTGTAAAGGTTGTTTGAAAAGTCTGTTTCTGTAATGGACACTAAAACAATTAACATCGAATCTTTTGATGGACTATCTATCCATCCATCCATCCATCCATCCATCCATCCATCCATCCATCCATCCATCCATCTATCTATCTATCTATCTATCTATCTATCTATCTATCTATCTATCTATCTATCTATCTATCTATCTATCTATCTATCTATCTATCTATCTATCTATCTATCTATCTATCTACCTATCCTAATGTTAACACAGGAATGAAACTGCGCTCAACAAACCATTTCATATGATCTCAAACTGGACCCGAGGCTCCTGGAGAGAGCGCTCTACCCATTTTCCCCTGCTTCTTTGATTGTCCCCTTTAGATTCTCACACAACGGCTTCGAGAGAGCATGCAGTATGAATTCTAATAGAGCCATTACCATTATGAATGATAACTAGTGATATTCTGCTGATCTAGGGTCAGGGCCCGTGCAATAGCTCTTGTGATTACGGAGTACAGAATCAGGTTCAGGAAATAGCAGTGCTCCACAAGCCAGCGGGAATGTTTAACCTACATCGCGGATCCCTGTCCTATTGATTAGACCATTAGACTTGAACCGCTCGGAGGAAATTGACACAATCCTCTTTCCATATGAAATCTTAGCATTAATGCTTCTCAATTTAATGTCAACGCTATCAGATTTCACCGGAATATTCATCTGACCACTTCCCAAATCTCCTCTAAAAACTGAATAATATGTCATTTTGGATGTGACTTGGGCTGATGTAACGATTCTCAGAAATAATGTCCTCAAGCCTCCCTGCACAACAGGAACTTGAAGAGGCTGTTTTGTGATAATTGCCATTAGTACGATAACCAAACACTCACTTGAAAGACACAATTTTGTGTGCAAATGGCATAAATGCATTGTTACTTGTCATCTGCCTATATCCCAAACCCCAACCAGACCTATATCAGTCAACACTTAAATAACATTTTATGAAATAAATAAATAAAATGTATGCATAATAAAGTTATATTTATATTCTAAAATCATATAGTAATTATATTTACAAGAATTATATCATAGAATCCTGAAAATAGAACTTATAATATATCTATAAAAATATATCTATAAACGGTAACAAAAAAGGTTTATGATCTACCTCAAGTCTGCTGTGAAAAGAAAAAAAGCACGTTTTTTAACAGTTCATTGTATTGTATATTATAGATGGCTTAATTTATTTATGTAATGTATTCACGTGTTTGTGCCTCAGTGTGTTTACAGAACACTTGAGGACTGAAATGTGAGCGACACAGAAGCCTAATCAACTTTTGTCACAGTTGCTTTTATAATGTGCAGTGAAAACTATACGAGCCTGTGGCGTGGACATTAATCTCAATTAGTGTGGCAGTAACAAACTGTGCTGCAACACGTAAAATACAATAAATGACAATTAAAAGAGAAGCATGTAACTGTGGGGTTGTTTTACTTGCTCTCCCAATTTAACATTGATAATTCATAGGCTGAATTTCCTCAAATTGGCACTATGGAAACACTATATGTTTGAGCATAACGACCAATACTGAGCAACAGCCAATGGCATGAGTTTGGGGCGGGACTATCTGTTGGGGTGACAAATGGCAGATGTCCAGAAAATCTGTTACTAAACACAAACTACACACTTTGTCCTTTAATATAACTTAATCAGAAAATCATTAATAACTTTTTTAACAATATACTGTATATATATATATATATATATATATATATATATATAAACTCTTTAAAGGGGTCATGATATGTATTTTTTTTGTTCCTTGAGGTTCACTTACCGGTATAATGTAAGTAATTCAAAACTATCATGGTAAACAGTGTGAATCTGAAGTGTCTCTGCTGAAGGAAATAATACATTATATATTGGCTTTAATATGTTGACCTAATTTTCTCATCGGTTCGAAAATGATTTCATTAAAAATGACCATTTTCCGGCCGATATCGATATGTGGTCGATAGATCGTGCATCCTGTGCCTCTTTTTAAAACAAAATGCTCCGAACAAACATGTAATCCTCCAATGCAATCTGGGATATCGTTAAAATAAATCATCATCTTGTGTCAGTACAGAGACGCAAATAAGCAGTTTAACCCTTATGCTGCATTAGGGACATTTTTGGTCTTTTGCAGTTTAATTTCTTTGACCATTTTGGCTGTTTTAATGCAAATGGTATGCAATTTGGCAAAATTGTGACTTTTTGGATACATGTAAAAAATGTGATCCCATTTTGCAATATATGTATAACACACACTGTGTAGATCAAATAGTAACACTCAGCACCATAAAGACCAAAAATGGCCCATTGAAACCCATTAAAACGTTGTTTAAATCTGAGGCTGTCAGTAATACATGAAACATGATTTTTGCACAAACATCCTTTCATTTTGAAGCAAAAGCATTATATTTGCATTATATAGTGTATTCCACCAGATGACGTCACTACATATTTATTCCCTATGGGTGGAAATGCACCTTATTTTAGGCAATAGGCAATGTTTAATAGGTGGCCATTTTTGGTCTCTAACGCACTAAGTGGGATTTTTTGCAAAGTGGGACTGTGATAATCTAAATCTAAAGTTTTCTCTTTGCATTTAGTTTATTGAAAATATTTGAATTTTTGTGTTTTTTCCTCTTATACAAATCGATGGTTTCGCAAACAAAACTGGTAATTAAAGGGTTAAAATCCTGAAATTGAATACATTTTTGGTAGTTATGATGAGGACTGATGCTGGTTAAAAGATTTAACTTGGTAAAAGTGGAAAATAATAATAATATATAATATTTTAGGCAATGTTTAATATGTGGCCATTTTTGGTCCTTAATGCACTCAACGGTGTTAAAAATCTAATGCAGCACAAGGGTTAAACTGGATGCGTCAAAACAAACCTTCATTCACTCTTCCATTTGTTCGGCTGTCGGACTTAAGCAGGTATGCCAGAAGATGAACGTCCATCTGTATACTGTTTCCAGTGTAGACAGCATCAGTGTTTATAATGGGTATAATGCTTTTGAAGCGACGCTCACATCCAGTGTAGGCAAATGTCAGCCATTAAGTGACTTAATGCCAGTGGGCGGAGACAATGTCAATGTCTTCCTCAACAATATCTATATACAGTACATAGTCAACTACTAAAAACCCATTCAACACCAAATTTAGCCAATGAAGGTTCTCAATATACACCTAAAACACATGGTGTAACCCTCTCTCTCTCCATTCTGTCCCTCCCTTTGCTCGGTCTGCCTCATGCTGATAGCAATGAAAGTGATCTACGGGGAAAGCCATACACAATAACTGTATGTGTGTGTGTGTGTGTTGCGCTGTGGGAAGGTTTGTCCAGCTGTGTTAAGCTCATGTATGGACTAAACCGACAAAGGCTTTCAGTCACACACACACCACTCCATCACTAATGTGACGCATATAGGCCACTGTCTTTCCGACTAGAGCCTGAAAAACCATACTATACTCAACACTCAAATTATACTATAAGCACTGTCAAAGTCATTGTATAATTGTGCTTGAGGTTATTTGCTGTGACTGGACAGTGATCCAAGCACATACTGCCAAGAGGTAAGAGAATGTTATACTGAAATATAAGAGTAAGGGGAATTAGAGTTAGTTTTAGAAATGCAATGAAACGCTGAGAACAGTCAGATTTACAGTACATTAGTTGCGTGATTAACTTTTAACATGTATGAGAAATACATTCTGGTTTCATTTTATATTCACATTCATGCCAATCGAAATCTTTATGGCCATTACAGGTTATAAATCAAGGTAACATTTATGCAGCTAAACAGAGGAGAAGTGTTACGTTTAGATGCGATGAACGTATAAATGCCTCATTCATTCAAGATACGGAGAGCGTAGCAGATCATATAAACAGTTTCCCTTAAAAACAAACTAAAAAGATTGACATCCAACATTAAAATTTGATGACAGTGTGCTCCATACACAACCTTAAAACACAACCTTGAAATCAAAAACCAAAACACCAACATAATGGGACATGGAGAATATATATATATATAGTATATCTTCAGATTTGGAATCAGGACAATATACAAAATAAAAAATATTAAAATAAAAAAACAAATTATAATATTTTTTAAGTATAAAAGGGATATATTATTCTTTTTCTTCTTATTATTATTATTGTCTAATATTTTTGTTACAATATTGTGCCATTTCTTTATATTATAAGATAAGTGATATAACATCTTAATAAAGCTCAATTTAAATAAATGAATTCTTCTTAAAGGGATAGTTCACCCAAAAATAAAAATTCATTTATTTATTGCTCGCCCTCATGTTGTTCCAAACTCGTAAGACTTTTTTTCATTAACTTAACGTGCGAGAACCAATGAGGTTCATTCTGGTGTAACGCAGCGTGTTTGAGCTTCCGCGAGAATCAATGAGGTTTCTTCTCAAGTATCAAGCAGGTTCAATTGAGCTTATTTTATGTTCACTGGTCAATTTTTATGTCAATAAAAGCTTAAATTCAGTCTGTTCATCATATAAAGCGATCATGTCTCTTCAGAAAACATGGATTAAACCGCTCAATTCATATGGATTAGTTTTACGATCTCTTAATGAACTTTTGTGTTCCCAAGATGAACTAAAGTCGGGCATTTCTCACCCCCCCTAAAACTATAATCACATACTGTACCAGCGCGATGGGCCAGTGCAGATTCCTCAAGAAAGTTCATAATTTTAACATGTTTTTAGGCTTGTCAGTTTAAACATTAAAGTGATTTTAACAGTAATACAATTTTCTGTTAGTAAATTTCTGTACACATACTGATTTGAACTGTACCACATAAAGACTAGCATCATTTTATCATTTATAAAACTTTTGTATTGACTTGGTACCAATTTAAGTACCGGTAGGCTATTTTTTTACTATATAGTGTTGCTGATTTAAAGAGGCAGGATATGGTCTCTTGCCACACATTCTCACTGAAGGATAAGCCTCCCTATAAGGATCAAATCCTAGAATATGACAATCATGATGGATGTGACTGACCTGACATGATCGTATATCCAATTCCACGTGGTCGACCCAAGTCCTGATCCATCGCCCTAATCCTACGGACTTCAAAACCCTACAGACAAACAGAGAGAGAAGAGAGAGAAAAATGAAAATTAAGTGGACACATATTTTGTCTTTAGTTTAAACATTAAGGCAGAGTTACTAAACAGGGCAAATTCCTGCATGAGAGCTGAAGGCTAAAAATTGACTGTTCAATGTATTATTTTTCTTTATTCATATAATTTCATAATGTATTTTAGGAAGTCAGAGTATGTTGTACATGTGCTGAGGCGAGACACAGGGAGGGGGGCTGGGAGTTATATATTTTGCATATAAGTATGTGTGCAATGTAACATTCACTGAGCAGAGATTTTCCACTAATGATGATACTTCAGTTGGCAAGCTCTTTACAAGTAAAGGAATGTTTCAACTGAGGCAAATGTACCAAATGCATCCAAAGAGGGACAGTTTCTTAATATGGAAAGTGGATTGTACCATGTGTAAATGAGGTATACACTCTTAGAAGAAATGGTTCTATTTAGAACCAGAAATGGTTCCATCCCCCGCTTCATATATGGAACTCCAAAATGGTTCTATATAGAACCATTTTTTTTTTTGGTAAAAGGTTCTATTGGCCAAGTATGGCACCCCAGGGTTCTATATAGAACCCAGAGGAATCCTTTTTTAAGAGTGTATAGAACCTTTTAGGGGTTCCAAATACGTAGCGCTGATAGAACCTTGCAAGGTTCTATATAGAACCTTTTCTTCTAAGAGTGTACATTCCATTTACATTTTCGCAACAGAAATCGAGACTCATCAGACCATGCAACATTTTTCCAGTCTTCAACGGTCCAATTTTGGTGAGCTCTTGCAAATTGTAGCCTCTTTTTCCTATTTGTAGTGGAGATGAGTGGTACCCGGTGGGGTCTTCTGCTGTTGTATCCCATCCGCCTCAAGGTTGTGCGTGTTGTGGCTTCACAAATGCTTTGCTGCATACCTCGGTTGTAACGAGTGGTTATTTCAGTCAAAGTTGCTCTTCTATCAGCTTGAATCAGTCGGCCCATTCTCCTCTGACCTCCAGCATCAACAAGGCATTTTCGCCCACAGGACTGCCGCATTCTGGATGTTTTTCCCTTTTCACAGCATTCTTTGTAAACCCTAGAAATGGTTGTGTGTGAAAATCCCAGTAACTGAGCAGATCGTGAAATACTCAGACAGGCCCGTCTGGCACCAACAATCATGCCACGCTCAAAATTGCTTAAATCACCTTTCTTTCCCATTCTGACATTCAGTTTGGAGTTCAGGAGATTGTCTTGACCAGGACCACACCCCGAAATGCATTGAAGCAAATGCCATGTGATTAGATAATTGCATTAATGAGACATTGAACAGGTGTTCCTAATAATCCTTTAGGTGAGTGTATTTTTGGCGTCATTGTATTTCTCGTGTGAAACTGTTGAGGAAAGGAGCTGGTGAGGGATGTTACACTGACATCAGCTTCAAGAACGAACGAATCAAATGAGACATGAAAAATAAAAACGACAAAATATTCCAAGTCAGAGGACTCTTTGATCCTGAATGAGAAAGCGTCAAGATGCTTAAAGAGAAAAGTGAGAGAGCATCTGCCATTGATCCAGCTAATAGTGTCTGAGAGCTGTTTATGCTTCATTTCTGCCAACACTCAACCGCTATTACAGCACACAATCAATTACAGCACGTTTAGCGCAAGAACGTGAGGAGGAGAGAGGGAGAAATGGATGACAAAAGTGGGGAGTGAGCGACTGAACGGAGGATGAAGTGTGGCTGAAGTAATTTGCGAGCTATTCTCTTTCCAGCCGGACAAGTGGAATGTTCAATCATGCACACGTCTCTATCGCTTTCCTTTCCTCTCATCCCTAAATATTTCGCCCTGCACCTTCTCGTCCACTCCTTCATCCTCCCTCCATCCGCGTCTCTTCTCTTGCACCATTTCAGATCAAGCGCTTGACAGCCAAATTGTGTTTGCCCCTAAAAAGCCTTTAAATGTCACCCTGACAAAAGAAAACGCCAAACAGCTGTGAAAAAAAACACCCCACTTTTCCTGCAAAACATTGTTTTTCTCTACGTTTTAGCTGTTCTCAAACTTTGGTCCATTTGGCAGGTGGATTCAGCTGAACATGACCCGCAGAGCATTCAGGGGTCGAACGGTTTGCGTGCTACACCAATCCACATGAGCATTTAAAGTTAGCTGTGTATTTATATATAAAACATATCTATTATTTATAAAAAGTTTTCATTGATAGTTATAAAAGCAAATTTTGTTTAAGTAATTGAGATACACTACTGTTCAAAAATGTGTTGCTGTTCAATTTTTTAAAAGGAAATTAACAGTATTAACAGTGACAGTAAAGACATATTACACTTTAAAAATGAATATGCTTTATCTAATCAATAAAATTGTGGCAACAGATTACAAGCAATATTATTTATTAAATTGAACAAATTAGAATTGATTAATAATTAATCAAATTAACATTCTAATTAATTCTAATTTGTACAATTTAATTAATAATATTGCTTGTAATATGTTGCCACACTTTTATTGATTAGATAAAGCATATTATTTTTTTCAGTGTATATTTAGTTTATTTACTTTCTTTATATATATATTAGGGCTGTGCAAAAGTTAATTGCAATTAATCGCATCCAAAATAAAAGTCTGTGTTTACATAGTATATTTGTGTGTGCTGTATATAATTATTTTGTATATATAAATACACACACATGCATGTATATGTTTAAGAAAATGTGTTATTCCTATATAAAATATTTATATTTATATAATATAGATTATGTATTTTTATATATATACAGAATTTAAGCGCAAATAATTCTTAAATATATACATGCATGCCTAGGTATTTATATATACAAAGTAATTATATACAGCACACTCAAATATATTATGTAAAACAGACTTTTATTTTGGATGCGATTAATCGCAATTAACTTTTGCACAGCCCTAATATATATATATATAGTACAGAAAAATGAATTACAGCTGTTAACACTGATAAATATAAGAAATATTTCTGGAGTAATGAAGACTGGAGTAATGATGCTGAAAAATCAGATTTACCATTGAAGGAATAAATTACATGTTTAAAAATACTGAAATAAAAATCAGATATTTTAATTTGTAAAAAATACTTATATATTACAATATATTTATACAATATATTTACTGTATTATGATCAAATAAGTCCAGCCTTGGTGAACATGAGAGACTTCTTTCAAAAACATTAAATTTATTTAAATAATATAACAACCCCAAACTTTTGAACAGTAGTGTGGAGTTTTAAATAATAAATAGTCACAATTGTGGCATTTAAAAATCACACTGTGAGATATAAAGTCACAATTCCAATAACTAAGTTGAGATTTAAAGTCACATTATGAGGTGCAATTACATGATTATTTCAATATATTTCAATATAATATAATTATTATTTAATCATTTAGAATAAGTGATTATTCATTATAAATATATACAAAAATATAATTTAAGAATCTACACTAAATTAATATAGTAAATCACACTGGTTTGGGACAATTTGAGGGTGAGTAAATAACGATAATTGAGTTTTGAGTAAATTATTGCTTTAAATTAAGTGCTTCTACAATGTAAAAAAGCCATTGAGATGAGAGGGAAAGCAACCGGATCTCTCTCCAGGTGTGTGTGTGTGTGTGTGTGAGTTGGAGCGGGGGTTAAGAGTTGTGTTTTGACAGATGACCCACGACAGTTCTGCGTGTTTGATATCTGTTTGTGTGTAAATGTCAGTAGCCTTGAGAACTCTCCACACCCACTCAGTCACTTAGCCCGAGGCCCGTCGTCTGAGCCGACACACTCCATGTGTGTGTGTGTGTGTGTTTGAGGGAAGATAAGCTTTAAGCTCTCTGTGTGTGGCTAAGTGTACGTGTCAACATCGCTTTATATGAACATGCTAGTGTGACGTGTGCAGTTATTGAGGCCGTACGTGTTTCGAGTGTCTAATTCTCAACACAAAGAAAGACCTCTTGTCTTTTTTTAATAGTCCTTCCTCAACTTTTCCAGCACTGATGTAGGATATAAGGAATGAAATGCCAAAATCAATCATGTCCACTTGGAACTTGATGCTGACCGCCACATTTAGACAGGACAACTGGTCTCAAGTCATCACTGTCTTCTTTCTCCTGACCTTCCTGAGACGACTGATAGGTCCGTGTCTCACTGCTTCACTCCTGACACGCTCATGAGATAATATGCATGCAAATGGACACCAGAGAGTGTCAGAGAAAATATGGCCATGAAAGAAAGAGAAATATGTAAAAAGCAGAAACTGAATAATCTATCTATTTGAAATTCAAGTTTAAAAACTGTTTTTGCATCATTTCCTTCTTGAGTGACCTCTGTTTTTAGTTTCTGTAAACTTTAGTGCTTTAAAAATTAAAAATAAAGCTACTTCGGTTTCATTTGTACGGAAGCCCTGAACCGCAACCTAAAAAAAAAAAAAAATCAGTAAAAAAAAAAAAAAAAAAATCAGTAAAAAAAAAAAATCAGTAAAAAAAAAAAAATCTAGCATTTCGAGATTAAAGTCGAAATGTTTCGAGATTAAAGTCGAAATGTTTCGAGATTAAAGTCGGAATGTTTCGAGATTAAAGTCGAAATGTTTCGAGATTAAAGTCGAAATGTTTCGAGATTAAAGTCGAAATGTTTCGAGATTAAAGTCGAAACATTGTGCATTCATAACAGTGCGCGTCCACTGGCTCAGAGCGCGCGCGTGTGTGTGTGTGAAGTCGAACTGCAATGGATAAACACAAAATAGTAGCTTTTTACTTTTATCTGGGCTTTCAACAAAATCTACACACGTCACACGTGCTAGTGGCAGTGTTTCTGAGGTGTTTTCGTGCTCGTCTAGTCAACACTATCTGGGTCAAGAACACAACAGTAACTGTTCGGTCTCCCTCTTCACCGTAAATACGCTCTGGATACATTTTAAGTGCATCATTCTGTATCCAATCATTTGGCCGGATCCTGTGATTTCCTAAGATTTAATAACCACTTATGGTTGAGGAGAGATTCTCTGATATGATTGTAAAGCACTTTGAGTGTAGGCATATATGAAAGCGCTATATAAATGCCCTATTCATTCATTCATTCATTCATTCATAAAGCTGGATTTCTCCATCCAGTCTGAAAAGTGTTTTCCGTGTTGGTTTTCCTATGGGCTAAAGTCTATTCCGGCGCATTATATTTTATAACGATAAAGTAAGATAAGTAATTCAGATAAAAGTAAAAAGCTACTATTTTGTGTTTATCCATGGCAGTTCGACTTCACACACACACACGCGCGCGCTCTGAGCCAGTGGACGCGCACTGTTATGAATGCACAATGTTTCGACTTTAATCTCGAAACATTTCGACTTTAATCTCGAAACATTCCGACTTTAATCTCGAAACATTTCGACTTTAATCTCGAAACATTCCGACTTTAATCTCGAAACATTTCGACTTTAATCTCGAAACATTTCGACTTTAATCTCGAAACATTTCGACTTTAATCTCGAAACATTCCGACTTTAATCTCGAAACATTTCGACTTTAATCTCGAAACATTTCGACTTTAATCTCGAAACATTTCGACTTTAATCTCGAAATGCTAGATTTTTTTTTTTTTTACAGATTTTTTTTTTTTTACAGATTTTTTTTTTTTTTTTACTGACTTTTTTTTTTTTTTAGGTTGCGGTTCAGGGCTTCCGTACATTTGTGTTTGGTGCAGAAAAATGTATTGTAACTGGCAATAAATATGAGTTACTTAATATTACATTGCTCTTTATTGAACTGCTGTTCAGTATAAAATCGATAAAACAGTTCAGTAAGTGCAAATCTCCTGTGGAAATATATGATTTTTGCTTTATGATCTGTTATAAACCAGAGATATTTTACTCCGATTCCACTTATAATTCTACACAGACAGAAGCACAAACACACACACACACTACATCCTCAGAGCCTGCGGTGGTGTGTTTGACACACGGAGTAAAATGAGACGGGAATGAACGGCCGGTGCTGAATTGACCTTTCGTGACCCTCATGCTGAGCCAGTCACATCATAAACCTATCACTATAATTACAAGAATATTCCAGTGAGAGTTCACAGTTGTAAATGCTGCTTCTCCAATAATTATTGTCTAATTACTCAACACACACATTCTATCACTCTTTGTCAGCCAAATTGCCTCTCTCGCTCATTCTCTGGAGCATTTTATGTTTACACAAACCTTTACTTTACTTTTTTCCTCCTACATATATTACTGTTTTATGGGTAATATCGAAATATTACCTGGCTGTGACTCAAAACCTAAAAGTCCATCCTATCTAACATGCTTATGAGGCCCAAATAGGCTGTCAACATAGGCAGCTCACTAGGTTTTGTACCAATCCATCTGGATCAATCACACGAAAAAAAAATGATCCAGGACATGTCCAGGTTTGCAAATGAGAAAAATGGAAATTACAAAACCCAATAAAGTTAGAGTATTTGAGAGAGACCTTTTCTTAATTGTCATGAAAATTGTCATTGTAAATAACAAATAAATAAATGAAATGTAGGTACATACTGTAAATAATCAAATATAATATAAAAATGTTCATTATAAATAATAATTCAATATATTATTGTGGGGCGGGGTTAAAAAACCCTCCTGAATTAAGTACAAAGTAAGATTACTGACTGGTGGTGCGTCCTCCATTATATTGGTGCTGTAGGGGAGGTTGGTGAAGATGGGGTCCATATCTTGGATATCAGTGATGGAAATTGCCAAATTAGACAGACTAGAGAGCGGACGGCGTCTATCCTGGTCCTGTTACAACAAAACAAATACATGTTTTATTTAGCTTTGGAATTGACAGAGTTCCACACAATCATTTGACAATGTAGCGTTTTCTAACCGTGGCATTAACAGTGAGCTGATAGCTGGTTGTCGTCTCATAGTCCAGCGCTCTCGTCACAGTAACGATTCCTCTGGCCCCATCAATGGAGAAGAACGGAGAGGGAGGCTGGAAGGAGAAGAGTACACTACCACCCACGCCTTGATCCGGGTCCGTCGCGTTCACCATTATCACTGAGGTTCCGACTGGAGTGTTCTACACACACACACACAGAGAGAGAGAGAGAGAGACAACAATGATAATGTTAATAAAATCATACTTGCATGATGAGCATTATTTAATGCTGTGTTTAGGCATATTTCAGATGATGAGTGACAGCTCTTGTCTCTGTCATTTCACCTGTCAGTAAGTGACACACGTCTGAGATGATCAGACCCTGCAGTCACTGAGACGTGATGCAATCCGTCAGCACCAGAGAACACACACACAACCACTAAAATGCTAGAGGGGCATTTTCACACGCTTAAGTTTTAACCCAATATTTATACATTATCTTTAGGGAAGGGATCAAAATGGGTGAATTGGATAAAAACTAGTCCAGGTCAAACTTTACTCTTAAAAAAAAAAAAAAAAAAAAAAATCAGTCTGAAAATTCTACTTTACATTTACATTACAAAAATAATGGAGTGATTTTTTTTTATTATTATTTAAAAATAAATAAAAAAATAAACATATATATATATATATATATATATACAAATACATATATATATATATATATAGATATATAGATATAGATATATATATATCATGTCCCTCTTTATCTATATTTTTTGCTATTCTCATTATTTTTAATGGTGGTTCTAATTACTGCACTACATTACTGTAAAAACAATCCTGTAATATTTATTTATTACATAATTATAAAACCTTAACATAAAACATGATGAACATAACATAAAATCAATAAAAATGCTACTATGATATATAAACACTTTACAACTAAAATAATAAAAAAAAATTAACAGCAATTAGACTCTATTCTGATTTATTATTATTTTCATGATATATTTGCAGAATTGAGAATTGTGTGGGAAATGTGCAAAAATTTGTAATTGTCTGGAAATAGGATTGATTTTTTTTTTTTTGATTTTGGTTTGATTTGTTGATTTTTTTTTTTAGTAAATAAAATGTTTATTCAGCAAGGATGCGTTCAATTGATCAAAAGTGACAGTAAATACATATATAATGTGACAGAAGATATTTAACAGTACAGATTCTTTCAACATTGATATAAGAAATGTTTCTTTGAACAGCAAATCAGCATATTAGAATGATTTCTGAAGGATCGTGTGACACTGAAGGGTTTTTGATCAAAGAAATGCAGCATGGGGAGCATTAGAGACCTCCTTCAAAAACATAAAAAAACATACAGACCCTAAACATTTGACAAACGGTAGTCTACAAATCATCTGAACACATACACAGTCTATATTTACATATCAACACGAGACAAATGCAAGACTACATCCAAAATCCCATACTTCCCTACTATATAGTAGGTGGAAAACGATGTGTGACGAAAGAAGTCTGAATTCACAGTACCCATAAAACAGCAGGCAAAAAGTATCCAGCTGACCTACTTCTTCAGGCGACATTCTGAAGTGTGCATACGATGTTTACTATCCCATATGGCCACGGGAGAGGATTTATGAATGGCAGTGAAGCGACGCAACTGAAGCTGGCAGATCACATGATAATGACAACATGGCACATATAATACGTCCAGATTACATTCATACTACACCCATTAATACTATATAGAAGCAGTCATGAAGTCATTAATATGTACTTTGATTTCGGACACAGCCCAAGTCTATATGGAAAAGGAACTGCAATTTCAAGAACTCTTGTCGAGAGTCACAGCTGACTATGCATTATTCATGCTTATATATGCCATTTACATATAAAGCTGTGTCACCGCATTACTCCCAGAATCCCTCGGCCACAGAAAGAGAACAAAAGAGAGAGAAAGAGACACTTCCCTTTCCAAAACAGAAAACCAGATCCTTCCTGAGAGAGAGAAGTTGTACTTCAGCAAGCACTCACTCTTTATCTCTTTCAATAAAACAGGAGATATCCATCCTTTGAAAAGAAAGGATTAGAAAAGATTCAGATAAACTATTGGAGAAAAAGAAAGCATGAGAGGTATAAAGGACAAAGATAAAAGAGAGAGAGAAAAGAGGATTAGAAAAAAAGGGGAATCATAAGAGGGAATGAAGATAGATGTGGACAGTGAATTCTTGCCTCGACCTGATAACGTCCTCTCACACTCTCACTGCACAGTTGCCCTCGGTTCATGCACCTCAAAAACAATCCCCTTCAGGTCAACTGAGGAAACTGGACCGCTTATTTTACTGGTCAACTCAATAATTGCAATCATGTGCATCTAAATACAGACTTTGAGTTGTAGCTATTTAATCAAGTCAGTGATATTTTTCATCTCTATTGAGACTATTTCCACCTATTGATGAGTTGATCTGAAAGAAATTTGTATTCAAATATAATATTTGAGGTTAGGAAAAAAGCCTAGCAAGAATATAAAATAAGAAGAATGAAGGAAGAAAAGAATGCACGAGTGGGAGAGAGAGGCATATCTAATAGTATTAAGAACCTCAAATACAGCAGGGACTCCCCAGCCTCTTTCAACTGCAGTATGTTAGAGAAGATTATTCCCAAACCAGGAAGACGGAAAGAGGGAAATGGGAGGAGAGAAAAAGGATACTTATTATCAGCTTTCTGCCTCTTATATTGTGACAAGTAAAATCAGTTTACACAAAAACACCAAAGGAAAAAGAGTGACATCAAGTTTAGAGTTTAGCGCGGACTGGTTTAACACTTGTTTCTATTGAACCTTTGTGCATGTGCGATCATCTGACGGAAACGGGTCAATATATTGTGTTTTGTATTAATTTCGTCTTACTTGACCCACTCTGAGCGGGATTCAAACTGGGTCTCCGTCATGGGAGGTGGGCGCGCTAACAAGGATGATGAAGACCACAGCACCTAGTGCGACTCGAGCTCAGGGGAGTGAGGTTTACACACACCTCTTAAGGCCAATTTATACTTCTGTGTAGGGTCCGCGCAGTAGGGTGCGTCCCATACCGCGTACCCTTCACCGTAGCCTGACGCGCACCTCCTCAAAAATTTAACTACACGTCGCGACGACGCGGACCGCAAGATCGGTGATTGGTCGGCTTGGTAGCATCGCATTTCCTCCTACGCATTTCCGCACGTACCATCTCCTCTGACGTCTTCTCTCATTTCTGCCTTTCAGTTTTAGTAATTTCACTAAAATTAACAGTTTTTCCACCTCAAAAAGGTCCAACTCCAACATGATCCTCTCTCTTTCAGTCGCTATAGGGGATTATCACGCTTCCGGGTTTCATGGGCGGGATTTGTCAACTTTGTGCATGTCCACTTCCAGTTCACGCAGTTCAACAATGGCTGAGACGAAGGCTATATATGTCACTGCTCTGTTCCACTTTGTAAATTTAACCAACAACGCCAACCCTACTTCAGTTTTAATGGATTCCCGACTGAATTGAGTATGAGGAAGAAGTGGATTAAAACTTTAAAATAAAACAAAACAAGGTAGCACGTTTATTTGCAGCCGGCACTTTAGGGAATCAGACTAATTTACCAGGGATGACATATAAATAAACTTAGTGTAGTCTGTCATCAGTTCGCCAGTGAGATCGGTAATTCAACAGAAGTGGCAGTGCACAAGTTCTACGTATCAGCGTGGTAATCGCCTATTGCTTGTAGTAACCTAGCCGCGAGGAATCTAAACACAGTGGAACATTAAACCCTCCGCCGCCAACTAGCGTTTCGGAGCAGTACTGCAGAGCAACCAAGACCTGAACGCAGATGTATAAATGCTTACATCGGTGTCACCTACGTGCGTAGCCGACGCTATACACTACGGCGTACCCTCGACGCAGAAGTATAAATTGGCCTTTACTGATCAACGTCCGTTACATTCACCCCCCTAAACCTCAGTCCCAGCCGGGTCATGGCACCAAATGTAACCGGTCCTACTCGAACCAGGGTCTCCAGCATGGGACACTAGCGTCAGTTACTAGAGTAGGTCACTCTCAGTAGCATGTAGTTACCTTATATTGCCCAGCACTTTCTTAGTAAGTACACGTAAGTGCATGTACTGTAAAAAAATACGGATTTTCTCTAACAGCGCAGTCTCGATGTTGCGCAAGGCGGATGTCGACGTGGATGTTGACGCGCAAGGCGGATGTTGACGTATGGTCAAAAGTTATATGACGTCTTGGGACGTCTTTTGACCATACGTCAACATCCGCCTTTTTAAGGTAACCTTAAACGTCGGTTAGATGACGTTATCGGATCCTAACCCTACCCCAGACCTACAGCAAATCTACCGCGTCACCTAACCAACGTTAAAGGTATAGCGTCAGTTGTATGACGGCCCGGGATCGTCATGTAACCGACGTTTAAGGGTACCCTAAAAAGGCGGTTGTTGACGTATGGTCAAAAGACGTCCCAAGACGTCAGTCATATGACTTCTTGGGATGAGACTGTGTAATCTCTAACGTCCTTCGAGCCCGTTCTCATCCCAAAGCGCCATATAGGACGCTTTTGCAAAAGCGTAAATATCCAACGCACATGGCACCCTTTAACGTCTAATGAGACGCTTCGGTTAATGGTTAAGTTTAGGTATGGTGTAGGGTAAGGGTTAGACCACTAGGGGGCGCCTTCTGCCCAAATATATCTGCGTCTCATTTCACGTTAAAGGGTGCCATGTGCGTTGGATATTTACGCTTTTGCAAAAGCGTCCTATATGGCGCTTTGGGATGAGAATGCGTTGGTCCTTCGGGAAAACTAGTCTCGTCCAAATAGGGCTGTATATTTCCCAGGGAACTAATCAAATGTATGTCTTGAGTCTCTTTAGATAAAAGTATCCGCCAAATGCATAAATGTACATTAGAAACGAGAATCAGAGTGAGATGTGGAGTAAAGCTCACACTGAGATGTGAACTGCAAACACTAAAAGGAACAGCAACACATTCCACTAAAGATCACTGTGCAGACTCTGTTCAACATGTTCTCAGCTCTATAATTACTGTTATCATATTTCTAAATGATCACAAGGCCATTTATCAGTTCATTAGCCCATTTGAAGTCTTCCAGACTCTCAGAGGAGACAAATTATCTGTAAATGTTTGGGATCATAGGGATTCCCCCATCATCTTCGGTCTGTTCTTTTTTCTATCACACTCGGTTTTACCGTTATCATTAAGAGCTCGGTAGCAAATCAGCATAAATGATATCCTCTAAAGAGAAAAGAAAATTATTTTCTGAAAATGTTTGAATTCACGTACAGTTGTATAATGTCTGTCAATATGACAAAGACATTTTGTCAAGCTTAGATTTATATATGTAAATTATAATGATGACTACAACTGCACAGATGCTTTTATAAATGATTCTCAGCTTTGTAAACTCTGTCAATATGACAAAGACATTTTGTCAAGCTTAGATTTATATATATATATATATATATATATATATATATATATATATATATATATCTATAGTAAATTATAATGATGACTACAACTGCATAGATGCTTTTATAAATGATTCTCAGCTTTATATCATACATGTAAATCACATAAATATTTAAGAAAAACTAAGTTTAACATCTGTAAAATCCAAGACATCACTCTCAATGACTGGATGTAGTTTAGATCCCAATCAGACAGTATGACGAAGGCAAACTCATCACTCATTTTGTGTTAAATTGTGTTTTCACAGTCAAGCCTCCAGCATCTGCTGCTAAATGGTTTGAAGTTTGAATGTGCAGCAGATGTCCTGTCGCTCTGCACCAATCACTGATGACTGTATTTGCGTATTCTGATGTTTTACTTCACAACTATCAAAAGGAAAATGAATAACTGTTTGGTGAAATAATCAGAGTAATCTAATCGGTTCTGTCTTAAACCATAACCATATTATCATCTCATTTTCTATCAACTGCATTATTTATAAGACAATCAAATGTTCCACAATTCTATTTCATGTGCATTTAAAATGTCTGTATTTAAACACATATTGTATATACAGGACAGTATATGTCACTTTCAATGTAGCTTCCTTTCTTTTTTTCTTTTTTTGCCCCACAAGCACAAACGTGACATCTCTGCACTCTGAAAGGGTGTAGAAGTATAAGTACAAATATTGCTCACAACATAATGCAGATGTCAGTTAAATATACTGCACAAAATCCACACCATTCAGTCCAGTTTATGGGCTAAATCCAGTGGCCCTCAGAGGTCTGTATCACTTGTACAGTGGCCGGTTCACTGCTTGTCCATGAAACAGTCTCACAGGGATAATTACCCTGACGCCACAGAGAGACAAAAGCAAATGAACTCACTGAGCACTCACCATGATACATCACTAACTCGCTAACATCCACACTGACAGCGATTAAACCAAGTCTCGCTCAAGGAGGTCTATGATACCTAGACAGAATAGCTGTACATTTGCATTCTCATCAGCCATGTCGACTCATAGGAACCTATATGGAACCTATATATTGTATATGTGACTAATCAAGGTCCTATATAAAATTTGCTAACTAATTGTTGCTTGAAAAGATGTATTTGTCAAAGTGTTGCAAATGTTCAAGACTCTTTTCAAAGTTACATTTTTTATGACCTTTTATCAAGGCCAATTTTGAGTTTAGAAAAAATATCTAATGAATTAAAATAAAACAATTATTTGTTTCTTGAAAAAATATATTTGTCAAATTGTCACGATTAGCCGCGGCTCTTTTGAAAGTTCCTTAGTGATCTTTCAATTTAAAGATAATAAAGTTTTGTGTGCGTAAACATGCTCAACTGTATCACATGACCTTCACTGCCAGCACTGCCATTGGTAGTCGCTCATGCCACAGTAAATCTGACTTGAAATAGAGTGCCGAAGTTACGACGTCACCCTGTGGGCCAAAACGCGGAAGTGAGTTAGCATTTTAGCACTACCGGCTCCCTTGCTCTAAAGTCTATGGGATTTTTGAATGGGTTTTTGCTAAATCGCTTGAAATAAGGTCTGTGGTGAACAAAGCCTCTAAATATTTTTACGTTTTGATCTATGACATAAATCACGTAGTTATAACCTGCATGTAGTTTTTTTAAACTTTATTGTGCCTGCTTGTGTTTTTAAAAAAACTCAAAATATATACATTTTGGATTAACTTATAAAGATTATCTTGATAAACAAAACGTGTAGGGGTCACAACTCTTTGTTGAACACAGATCTTATTTTTTGCGATTTTCCAAAAGTCTATGGGGAAAATGCATAGCTTTTTGATCGAGCGACCCCATGCGCCGCTAACTTTTGAGTTGTCCTACAAAGTGACGTCATCAATTCGGCACAAGACGTCTGATCGCTTTGTCTCTAAAAATCGCAGTGTTGTAGTACTCGAGACTCGGACTCGTCTCGGACTCGGTCTCGAGACCATATTTTAATGGTCTTGGTCTTGTCATGGACTCGTGTCCATTTGGACTCGGAATTGACTCGAACTTTTTTTTTTTTAGGACTCGGACTTATTCCCGAGTCCACTCGAGTTCAATTAAAAATATTTATCATGATTATTAATGTATGTTAATAAAATATTTCTTTAAATTGATTGACACGCCCAGTGATTGGTGATTTTCTAGTGCGCAACTGCGCATGACAAATTGTAATAAAATTACTTTTAACACCACCTACTATGTGGCCTTTTTACCCTAAACTGATCATATTTTTTAAACTCTAAGTAAATTCAGTTAAAAAAAAAAAGGATTTCTCTATGTAAACAAAAGTAAATTAGGTAATCAACCCTCACCGGTCTCGGTCTCGACTCGGACTCGAGTGAGGTGGTCTCGACTACAACACTGAAAAATCGTTTTATGCTTGGACATCTCTTAACAATTCTCCAACAAGTTAATCATGCTCTCTTGTTTGACGACTTTCTGTTAAAAGCTAAAAAAAAAATCCAGCTATTATTTTACATTTTATACAACAGAAAGGTGTTTTAGCAGCTTGCCGCAGCTCTCAGCGTGTCCTGTCATAAGCTCTTTCATGCCAATAGCTTTGTCAATGGAAGGGGGCTGATTAAAGTTACACGTATGAAAGGCCGGGCTTTTCTGCGTTAGGGGCGTGCGGGGGAGTGAATACCGGTTTAGAGGAAAGTTCAAGTTTAGCCAGGTTGAGCAGGAGTGAATTGCAGCTTGCGTACTGAAGGCTTTCATTGATTGGGAGGGTTAATAGAGACATTGTGTGATGGACGAGGTGAGGAGCAGGTCCACGGCGCACTTGTTCTCAAAGTTAGGCTGACTCCAGTCGTAAGGGCTAATTTACAGTACTAGCGCGGCGCGGCGGCAGGATCACGCAGTGCGCTATAGCCTAAAGCCGCGAAACCCCTGCAGGGTGTGAGCAGAGCTGGCCGACCGCTGACAACAATACAGCGCTGATTACAGATACGGACCCGAACGCCCACTCTAGCCCAGATAGAGGCCTCGTGATTATACCTACGCTTTTTCCTTCTTTCTATTTCACACTTTAAAAATGTCACGTTCCTCACTGACTTTCACTATTTTGCTAATTCTCTCCATCTCGCTAACTTCTGCTGCCATCCATCCCACATGATACATCTGAATTTTAGGAAACATATTGCCTTATTATATCCATACATGATTGTTTTACAAGCAAACAGCTAAAATACAGATTATAATGGAGAAATATCAGAGAAAAAGACACTTTTTCACATAACACTGGCTGAGTTACGCGCTTTTGCTTTCATCACTATCTCTAAATGTCTCGCATACGAAGTGCTATGAGCTTTCAAAAACACTCAAATCTGAAAATATTTATGTACAATCACAATTCTCTTGTGTTACAATTTATCTGGGTAGAAGCTAAACTGATATGTGTGTAATGGTGTGTGACATTTTGGTATTGCATTAGCATTTTTTTTAAACAACAGAGGCAATGATGTCATATACCAGTGAGCCAAAATCAATGTGATCACACATCAAAATGTGTTTAAAGGGATAGTTCACTTTGAAATAAATTTTTGGTATGTTTTAGATTTCCTCAGGGGCATCCAAGATGTAGGTGTCTTTGTTTCCGCAGTAGTTTCAATTTTTATATTTTTAGGTCAAACCGTTCTTGTCTGTCAGTCATATAATGGAGGTCTATGGTCACCACCTTAAAGAGCATGCACAGAGAAGTCCAAATTAAACATGATTGAATGACTCGTGAATGTAAGTACACATTGATGGCCTAAGACATGAAATGAGCGGTTTGTGTCAGAAAACTAACAGTATTTATATCGTTTTTACCTCTTGCAACTACAGCCCAAGTGATCTGAGCGCGTGGGCGCTTTGTGGCTGTAAAACGATATAAATACTGTTACTTTTCTCACACAAACCGCTCGTTTCGTGTCTTAGGCCATCAATGTGTACTTACATTCACGAGTCATTAAATCATGTTTAATTTGGACTTCTCTGTGCATGCTCTTTGAGGTGGTGACCATAGACCTCCATTATATGACTGACAGACAAGAACGGTTTGACCTAAAAATATCAAAATTGAAACTACTGTGGAAATAAAGAGACCTACATCTTGGATGCCCTTGAGGTAAGCTAATTTTTTTAAAGTGAACTATATCCTTTTGACATGTTTGATGGCAAGGACCAGCAAAAATAATTTTTTTTTTGTAAATTATAAATGTAGCTTTATATTATCATGTATCAAGAGTTATATACTACACGTGTGAGAATTTTTATATTCTATATATAGTAATATTATGAAATAATACTTACTGTTATGATAATAATATTATGATAATTTAAAACTGTTTAATTTGAAAATATATATATATTTTTTAAATGTCAATTATCCCTGTAATGGCAAAGCTGAAATTCTCCAGTCTTCAGTTTGCAGAAAAACGATTTTTTTTATTTACTTTTTTTACTGTCAAAAACACAAAAAACAAAATAATTGATCAAGTAAAAACAAATGGAGAATGGTACAGTGTTCCTTACATTCCCCAAAAGAAACTAAAAGAGTGGACTAGTTTCTTGCTGAAGTTGACAACCCCATCACTCACACTCTTTAACTAACGCTGCACAGTTTCACCACAAACATTCATTCAAAGAGACCTGACGGAGAGACAGACAGACAGCAGCTTGCCCTTCAAACAACCTGAGGAGGGTTGGGAAAATACATTCTACCAAATTATGCAAATTATAATGCAACTATATGTTTTAATTTGACACCTACATCAGGAAAGGAAATTATGCAAGTGATTACATTATACTTTGTTCACAATCTGCTCACTTTGTTATGAAAATAACACAATGAAATGAATATTTGTCAGATGCTGGAATTTCATCCTGTCGGCAACAACTATATATATATATATATATATATAAGTTAATTAACTAAGTTAACAAATGGTGATGATACACCGTAAGACCATTTTCATGCATCCTATAGTGGCTCATATTCACAGCAAACACGCACAGATTCATCCCCCTCTATTTCTCCCTGAAAAATGGAATCATTTCCCAAACTCCATACTTGTATTTCTCATCAGTATCGTTCTTACGTCCTGCGCTCCACCGTCATCCATCAGAGAGAGATACCTCATATATCAGTGCTGAAATGAGCCAATCAATTATTTAACACCTTATCCAAACTGAACACAAGCATAACGCCCTTCAGACCAACAGTCACAAGTATGTGTGTGTGTGTGTGTGTGTGTACAGTTTTGGCTATACTTGCAAGAGTCAAATTTCCTCAATTACATTGAAATATAATGACAAAAACCGACTAGTGAGGACATTTTACAAGTCAAAACATGTTTTTATTTAAAATGTTTTATTTTACTCGTTTCGGTCAATGGCGTAACTTTGTTTTAAAAAATGGGTAATACAGGATTGTGTTTTTTTTTTTATGTTCATCAGAGATTGTATATCAAGAGCAAGGCATGTTTGTTTGCATTGTTTTGTGATTTCACAATAGTGAATAGTGTCTCCATAATTAGTTAAAGCTAAATTGAAACGCTTGTCTGTGTCGACTGTGCACTGAGCGTAAAGACGAGGGGAAAAAAAAACTTCCCAGCATCAGATCGCCTCTTTTTTAACAAAAACTTAATACTCTGCTAGTCAACTGGAAATGATTATATTGATAAGATTATAGGATTCAAACAATCTGTCCCACCCGCAAATTATGCCAATGCATTCTGTGATGGATAGTTTTAGGGGAAGTGGTTGGGTTAGGTGATGGAAAACATCCTTAAAGCTACTCTTTTAGTTTATTCTTAGCTAAAAACACTTAGTTCTTTCAAAAATATGTGCTCATTAATGTATATTTACTTCGTTCAAGTAATAAAGTATTCAATATGCCATTGAAAATACATAAGGGTAAGGGGTTCTAATGACGGTCGCCATGATGCCCCTCCATCTTGAAAGTACATACTCGTTTATCAAAATGAACAAATTTTTTTTCGTGTCATTTGGTTCATTCAACGAACGAAATGAACAAGTTGACTCGGGAAAAGATTCGTTCATTTTGATGAACAATTTGAACAGGAGAGTCACGAACGCGCATCACAGAACAGAGCAAGACGACCATTTGAGCTTATAAACTTTGTTATTTTTTTAAATGAGCGATCGTTTCGCTTGATAAGACCCTGATTCATCGTCTGGAATCGTTTAAAGCCCTTTGAACAGTTTGCAGTTTGCAGTGTCTTTTGAACCATGAACCGTTTGGTTCCCATTGAAGTCCATTATATGGAGAAAAATCCTGTATTGTTTTCATCAAAATCCTTAATTTCTTTTTCGACTGAAGAAAGAATGACATTGATATCTTGGATGACATGGGGATGAGTAAATTATCAGCAAAAGTTTTTTTGAAAAGTGAATTACTCCTTTAACCCATCCACTCTTGAAAAAAAGATGGCTATCTGTACTTTTGTAGGCTTTCATTTTTTGTTCGGTGTAAGGTGACGGATTCTCTATGAGATATGCAACGTTAAATATATCCAAACTCCAAGTCTGGAAGAGACTTTGCCAGCTTCAAAGCAATGAAAACATCAGCGGGTGCTGTGTATGGATCACACGTTCCGAGCATGTTAATCTTTTCTTGATATCTAATTTTAACATTCGGTGGCATATACTGTAGTCTAAATAGTTCATTGATTGTAGTATTGGAAATTTGCAAAGCTGCAATTCCCCTGCCTGGCCACTGTTTGTCGCCATTTTGCAAGCGTTTATTGCCCGCCTGGTATCCATGGTAGTCACGTGACTGCAAAGTGTGACTAGATGTCTTGTGTGTGGACGACAATCTCTTAACATCAGCAAAACAAGAGAGTTGATTGTGGACTGAAAGCAGCAGGCAGGCCCTCCTGCACATCACTGGTTAAGTCCGGTTCACACAGTAGGGTAGTGGTCTCCACACGTGTCTGTTAACTTAGCCAAACACGTCCATCTTGCACGTTTACATACAAAAATAATGGAAAAGTAGAGCAGTGGCATGGGACAACTCTTTACGTGGACCTTAAACACCTTCACCTCCTGTGAGGAAAACACAACAGTATCTGCACTTCCTAATGAAACAAAACTACAAGACTGAAGCCTCTAGTTGTAGCTCACACATGAGTCTGGTGGCACATACACGCCATTATGCACTGTACTAATAACCTTTAATAATCTACTGTGCCACATACGGCCCAGATTTACTGAACAGGGCAGATTGACGTGAGACTGCAATCCCATAAAAGCGCAGAGGGAGTTATCTACTAACAATACGCATATTAAAGGATTAGTTCACTTTTGAAAAAAACTTTTGCTGATAATTTACTCACCCCCATGTCATCCAAGATGTCCATGTCTTTCTTTCCTCAGTCGAAAAGAAATTTAGGTTTTTGATGAAAACATTCCAGGATTTTTCTCCATATAATGGACTTCAATGGGAACCGGATGGTTCAAGGTCCAAAAGACAGTTAATAACAGTTTCAGATGCAGCTTCAAATGTCTTTAAACGATATCAGACGAGGAATAAGGGTCTTATCATGCGAAACGATCGGTTATTTTAAAGCTTATTCCAAAAATGTAACTTTTCTAAGGACAACTGCTAGCCTTGCTGTATTCTGTGAGGCGCGTTTGTAACGTCACGTAATACGTAATTATGTTCAAAAGGTCACGGGCGACGTAGCCGGAAGTACAGAATCAAAATCATCCGACATCGTTGTTTTACCTTTTAATTCCTTTTTTGTAAACGGCGTTTGAGTTAATTTTCAAGTTCAACCTATGCGTTCAACTTGTAAACACTGACTCTGTACTTCTGGCTACGTCGCCCGTGACCTTTTGAACGTAATTACGTATTACGTGACGTTGCAAACGCGCCTCACAATATATTACAAGGCTAGCATTTGTCCTTAGAAAAGTTACATTTTTGGAATAAGCTTTGAAATAACCGATCGTTTCGCATGATAAGACCCTTATTCATCGTCTGGTGTCGTTTAAAGACATTTGAAGCTGCATCTGAAACTGTTATTAACACTATCTTTTGGACCTGAACCATCCGGTTCCCATTGAAGTCCATTATATGGAGAAAAATCCTGGAATGTTTTCATCAAAAACCTAAATTTCTTTTCGACTGAGGAAAGAAAGACATGGACATCTTGGATGACATGGGGGTGAGTAAATTATCCAACGCATTCTCACCCCAAGGCGTCACCTTTGACCATGCTTCAATATTTGACGTTTTAGGCGCCCTTTAGCGTCACTTACATGACGCGATCCTACGGCGTCATCTAACTGACGCTAAAGGAAAGCGTCTGTTAGAGGACGCGGTTAGGTTTAGGTGTGGGGTGGGGGTAGGGTACACGCGATCCTAGGGCGTCATCTTACTGACGCTAAAGGGCGCCTAAAGCGTCAGATATTGAAGCATGTCCAAATGCTTCCCAAGGCGTCAGTTAAGTGACGCCTTGGGGGTGAGAATGGGCTGAATTATCAGCAAAAGTTTTTTCAAAAGTGAACTAATCCTTTAAAAACACAGATGCAGCGTAACACAATGTCAAGCGTAAAATAGGTGTAAAAAGGAAAAGATATGCTTTTTTGGGGCGTTACATGATACCGCAAATACCAACCCGATCTCACGGGAATTCGTACGAATTTTACGAGGTGGCTAATTCGTACGACCTCACTCGTACGAATCAGTACGATTTTGCTAAATCGTACATATTTTACGAATTAGCCAATTCGTATGAATTCGTACGAATGACCTATGCCTGACCCCACCCCTAAACATAACCGTCACGGGGGTTTAGACAAATCGTAAAAATTCGTACGAGTGAGGTCGTATGAATTAGTAAGAATTAGCCACCTTTGAATCACTCGTACGAATTGCTCGTGATATAGCGTAAAATACCAGTAAATTGACTACCGCAAACATTAGTAAATCTTGTTCCAGGATTTATTTAAATATTTTCCATTTGAAAGGGGAACTCCTGCAAATACATATCCAATAAGATCAGCCAGAAAAAAAACTGTGTAACCTTTTGATCGCTAGTTTTTCAGAGTTTTTCACCACCAAAAGAGGGTTTGTGCTGGCGTGAGCTCTTTGTAAATCTGTCCATATTATGTTTAAACGTCAACATGGACCCTATTTACTTTCTTAATTCTTGGTTTCAATCAGATATGTCCTATTACAATGTCAAATGCATTATGAATCTGGTTATAGAGGAGGTTTGGGGGGAAAAGAGAGAAAAAGAAAGAGGACTGAGAAGTGTTAAAGTGGAATTCACATTCTTATTCACATTGCATCCAAAATTGCCCAAGATCTGATTTTCAATTTATGTCATTCTTACTCTCATATTTCATTTTCCTCCAGTTTTTTATTTTTTGTTTTGTCCTCGTCCACTTTCCTGAACATGACGAGAACAGAGCACAGAGAGAGAGTGAAAGATGAGTAATGAAGCAGAAGAATAGCTCTCCTCCTCTACCTGATGGAAATGGCTCTTAGCGGGAGGGGCTGCACATCTTTATTATTTCTCTCTCATCCGTCTGTCCTGATTCTCCCAATCAAAACTTACACTGAATACACATGCGGCGTTACGCTACAATTTATAAAGGCCCCGGCGACCCCATGAAGTGACATCATATAAGCAAGACACTGCTTTAAAACAATGATCATCACAGACACAAATCTATTACAATGTGTCTTTTTCAAGTGTCCATACCAGCAACAAAACAAAAATCAGTAAGGGTGACGAACGAACAGATGAAAGATGTGCAAGAAAATTAAGTTGTATAGAAGGTAATTTAGCCAAAAGGAGAAAAGATTTGACTCATGTGCTATAGTCGAAGTCTTCTGAAAGCGTACAATAGCTGTGTATGAGAGGCTAACCGAAACTTAACGATTTTAACGATCTCCGCCTCGCTTATGTTTATTAAAAAATTGGTGCTTGAAGATGCATAGCACTAGATTTGACATCATGGGGACCAAATGCCATTGGTTGTTTATAGAAGAAATTAAATTCATACACATTTGGAACAATATGAGGGACGGAAAATGGTACACTCTTTTAGAAAAAAGGTGCCGAAAGAGGTCACTGGGGATGTACCTTTTCAAAAGGTAAACTTTTTTCCATTTTAGGTACTAATGTGTACATTTTAAGTGTTGATATGTACATTTCAGATACTAATATGTACATTTTAGGTGTTAATATGTACATTTTAGGTGCTAATATGTACATTCCAGGTGCTAATATGTCCATTTTAAGTGTTGATATGTACATTTTACGTGCTAATATGTACATTTTAGGTTCTAACATGTACATTTCAGGTGCTAATATGTACATTTCAGGTGCTAATATGTCCATTTTAAGTGTTAATATGTACATTTTAAGTGTTGATATGTACATTTTAGGTGCTAATATGTACATTTTAGGTATTAATATGTACATTTTAGGTGCTAATATATACATTTTAGGTGCTAATATGTACATTTTAAGTGTTAATGTGTACATTTTAAGTGTTGATATGGACATTTTAGGTGCTAATATGTACATTTTAAGTGTTAATATGTACATTTTAAGTGTTGATATGGACATTTTAGGTGCTAATATGGACATTTTAATGCTAATATGTACATTTTAGGTGCTAATATGTAAATTTTAAGTGTTGATATGTACATTTTAGGTGTTAATATGTACATTTTAAGTGTTGATATGTCTTTGGTTGACATTTTAGGTGCCAATATGTACATTTTAAGTGTTGATATGGACATTTTAGGTGCTAATATGTACATTTTAAGTGTTAATATGTACATTTTAAGTGTTGATATGGACATTTTAGGTGCTAATATGGACATTTTAATGCTAATATGTACATTTTAGGTGCTAATATGTACATTTTAGGTGCTAATATGTGCATTTTAACTGTTAATATGTACATTTTAAGTGTTGATATGTACATTTTAGGTGCCAATATGGACCTTTTTTTTAGTGTTGATATGTACATTTTAGGTGTTAATATGTACATTTTAAGTGTTGATATGTACATTTTAGGTGCCAATATGTACATTTTAAGTGTTGATATGTACATTTTAGATGCTAATATGTACCATTAAGATACCAATATGCACCCTTTAGGTACAAAAGTGTACCTTTTGAAAAGGTACAGCCCCAATGACAGCTTTTGTACCTTTTTTTTCTGAGAGTGTATACTAACAGCTTTAGGCAAGCAAAAATAACCAATTAAATACATTATATTTTATTATAAACTAAATTAAATATAATCTAATATAGCATAGCATATTAAACAATTTTTCATGAATTCATTCATTTATAATATTTATAAATGATTATAAATTACATAAATTATAAACTAAATAATTTCAATTATTTAATTTAAAATATTTTGAATGCAAAGTATAAATATTTGAAATAAATTAAATCTACATATGTATTAATTTACCTCGTACACTGACAAAAGCAAAGTATCAGTGTATATAAACACTAATACACACTGATGCTTTGACATATGGCCGCACAAAGAGCAGCACAGAAATATATGTGTGAAGAAATATACTCTATCAAATAGGCTTCGCACAGACACTCACACACACAGCTCACGGCTGACTGGTTGCTAAAGGTCTGCGCTGTGTATTTAAGAAGAAAGATAATCAAGAAAGAGAATGGAAGGCCGAGAGACAGACAGAGAGAGAGAGAGAGAGAGAGAGAGAGAACACAATGCACTAGGAGAAAAAACTGATGGTATTTGGGTACCTCATGGCGAGAGCACAAGGACGCCACAAAGAAAAACCCTCCATCTCCCATTCCTCTGCCTCAATCATTCAAACTCTTTCATTCTCTCATTCATCCTATTTTTTGTGTCTCAGCGGGAGAGAGTCAGGGTCAGACACACACATGGGACCGACACACTGTAGAAACACTACGGAAAAGACAGGAAAAAGATGATAATGAAAATTTTGTCATGATTTACTCCCCATCAAAGAAAAAAAAGACAATTTTTAGCAGAATGTCCCCGCTCTTTTCCATACAATGAAAGCAAAGGGAGACATACGCTGTCAGGCTCCAAAAAAAAGACAAAAACACACCATAAAAATATCAGAAAATGACTAAATTTAAGCCATTATAGCTCTCATATCTTGTTGCTACATATTTAAACTTAAAATGGCATCGCTGACTACAAACCTGGTCAAATGTGTCTTCACATTTATAGAAATGAGTAATCGATAAGGACTACTTTCATGATATGTTTTGTCCTTTTTGGAGCTTGTCCAGAGTACATTGTTTTTATTGTGTGGAAGAAAACGTCCAAAATAGACTGAAAAGGGCAAAAATGAGAATTAACTCAGAGTAAATAATGACAATTTTTATTTCGGCCTGAAAAAAAGTCATTAAAGGAGTCGCACAATCCAATGAAACAGCTTTGAAAGCAAGAAAAACAAATTTACCGCATAAACATTGTTTTCTCATTCTGTGTGTCTCCTTTCTCTCCCTCGATCCATTTAATTCAGGTGAATTGTGTTTTTAATAGAATTAAATGCAAATGGGCAGAGAGCTGATTATCATACAAAAGGTGCATTGCACAAAGAGATGCCACATTCATTCTGGCTTCAGTTATACGGTTGCATTTCCCAACAATAAAACACTGCAATTATCAATGTGTGTGTGCAAACTGTGCATGTGTTAGTTTGATTCTATAATGGCTAATTTGATCAGGATGTACATGCATGGCTGGTGTGAGAGAAAAACTCCCATCAGCGGAGGAAGAGAAGTGTTTATCTGTTATGGGTGCCCTTTGGGGTGACGTCTCTTTCCTGAGTATAAGAAGAGGGTCCTGTCGGAGGAACTGTATTATCAGTGGCTGATTAAACTCACTGTCCTGGAGAACCAGTGAGGCCATGAAGAAAATCACTAATTATAGGCCCTGTCTTCACTTTTCACTGCTGTTTTTACCCTTGATAATAAACCACTTTGGATTTTATTGCTTTAAACAATAAATAAAAAAAATGGTAGCATCATTATGTTTACACTTTTTTTTTTTTTTTTAAGTTTTCCTTGTTTTTGTGACCTCGTATTCACGATTTGATGGCAGACTAAAGCTTTCAATATGTCATTTGCAGTCAGGGATGAAAAAGCCATATTTTTCCAAACAAAAGGCACAAAGACTTGCACCTCAAGAGAGAGTTTGAGCAAAAAGCTTAAAAGGAAAATAAATCGTGGAAGAGTTTCTATTTTGCGATGAGATCAAATGGAGGGCGAATAGAAAGAGAAGAAAGTGTTTATGTCTCAAACGCTGATCAGATCTGGCCAGTATTTACAGGTCTGCAATCAAAAGTCAAACATTTCAGTATAAACTCAAACATTTCTTATCAAATACATCAATGTTACAGCTTGTCAACAATTTTCTTGTTTTCTATTGTTATTTTGGAAGAAAAAAAGTGCAATGGGGTTTAGTAAAATTATGATCTAATTTTAAAGAATGCTTTTTGCCAAAAAGGATCTATATAAGGAGAAATGTCCTAAACAATTGCATAATACTTTCATGTTTAATGGTTTGTTTCAATTTAAGTAATTTTATTTTAAAGTATGTTTATGAGCCGCTTTATTAATACAACTTAATCAAAATAAAAATGAATTAAAACAAAAATCATTCATTAAAACTGAATCTTATTAAATGATCCCATGATGATCCCCATAAAGGTTCTATGCAAAGTGTCTGACTGAACTCTTTAAAAGGTAAGTTTACACACAAAAAAAAAAAAAATTCTGTCATGTTTATGAATAAAAGCTACACAAAATTCAATCTGTTCATCATATAAAGCGATTGAGTCTCTTCAGAAGTTTCACTCAATTAAATTTTAGGGTAAAATAACCCCTTTTAAGATCTATATAGAACCTTGTGAAGTTGATGATGAAATGATGAAATAAGAAATGCTGAAGAGAAAAACAGTGTAAGAATGAAAAATTGTGTGATATTAAAATAAAACAGTGTGACAAATGAACATAATCTTTGCTAAATAAAAGTGTTACTTTCAAAAAGATAATCTTACTGACCTTAAACTTTTGAATGGTAGTGTACATATAATTGCAGACTACAGTGGATATTTAACGCTCATTACTGATGGTGAGGTTTGATTCAGGAATTATTCAGCAGGATAATTTAACATTGAAAAAAAATGGTTTATTTTTTCACTCTCTGAGAAACGCATTTACTCACGCATTTTAGATGCTCTTTTATTTCTGGTATTGAAAGTAGATTGTATTATTCACACTGATTAGTGAATGTTATTTATGTTGACTGTGTGGTTTGCGGCTTTGGTCGTTATATTTATTGGTGAGTTTTAGTGCTTAGTGTAATGTAAGTGCTTAAATTGTTTAGAACTTGTCAGAAATTAAGATTTTATGAAGAACAGACTGAAATTTAAGTCGTTATTCACTGAAATCTTTTACGATATATGAGTTTATTGGGCATGTATATTTGTCCACCCTTTTTCTGTTTCATTATTCCTCTCTGTGCCTGTTTTCAGTCCGTCTCTATCTTTTTCCTCATATTCCCAGTGTAACCCCCTTTGATGTATAATTAAGTCCTGCACCCTTTATTCCTTTTTCACTCTTTCCTTGGATATAGAGAGATGGGGAATGTTACCCACATCTTACTCAAAAAATTGTGACCATCTATCTATCTATCTATCTATCTATCTATCTATCTATCTATCTATCTATCTATCTATCTATCTATCTATCTATCTATCTATCTATCTATCTATCTAATTCACATATACATATATATATAATATAACTGATCAAAAGCTTATTTTTTTTACGTTTCTGAAAGAGCGTTTTCCGTTTGTGAACTTTGTTTTGCACTGGTGTAAATTTGGTTCAATAGTTTTGGGTATATCAACGTGATATCCTAATAATTTACATACATATAATCAACCGAATCAAAGGAGAGATGGAGAAGTTTTGGGCGGGAAAACAGCCTGATTTATGATCAATCCCAGCAGTTCTCCCCTTCTCTCACACTCTTTTATCACTCTCTTATGCTTTGAATTGTCTTTTTAAATGAAGGAGAGTTGAATTTAGTTTAGTTTGAATATTAAGTGAGTCTTTGTTAGCTTTTGTTTCACTCATAAATCTTGTTAAATATTCACAGAGCACCTCTATCTCCAGCATACATGGAGTGCATGCAAACAGTGGCTCAGCTTCACAGACACACACACACTTGTTCTCAGCTCTGTATAATTACATTATGTAATTATATGAAAGCATTAGTATCTATCTGTTCTTCTAAGAGTCCTAAAAAATATTACAGCTCATCTGTTAAAAATACGTTTCTTGAGCAGTAAATCGTCACATTACATGTCACATGATTTCTGAAGAATCATGTGACACTGAAGACTGGACTAATGATGTTGAAAATTCAGCTTTGAATCCCAGGAATAAATTATATTTCACATAATTTTTACTTAGAAAACATATTTTCCAACATAAATGAGCAGGCTGTGATCATAGCATAATTCTGCTCTGACTAATCCATTTCAAGTGTGCTACAGAAATAAATATAAATGGGTATTTCTGTGGTTTGGTTGATTCAAGCAGCCAAGAAAGACTCTCTCTCTCTCTCTCTCTCTCTCTCTGGCACTGGTATGACAGGTAAGATTAGACTCTAAAAACTGCAAACACAAATCAAAGGTGCTCTTCATGCTCAAGCAGATACAGGACATAGAACGAGAGAGAGGGAGAGTTTGACGGACAGGACGCAGGCGTTGTTAGTATTAGCCACTGAAGTGTACATTATGTGTGCTAAACTGAAGCGAGATGAGTCTGCATCTGTGATATCTCACTAAATCGCCAACAACACACACACACACACACGAACGTAAACAGAAACCTACATGCTGCATAGATGCCTTTAACAACCTGGCAAACACACAAATGCTTTCTTCTTGATGTAGGCTGCATTTTAGACATCATAAATGTGTTTCCAATGTAAAGGTTGAACTTAATTATACTGCTTTCTGAGATTCATGTTCTTTTAACCCTCAGGTGCTCTTCGGTCATTTCTGACCAAAAAATTTTCTGTTTTGAAATTTTAAAAATCACAGCTTCATCGGAATGTTATGAAACTTGGTGACTTTTATGGCATTATGTTTGTGAATCACAAAAAAAAATTGAGGTCATGATCCGAGCATGCTAAGTGGTCGTAAAAAAAATAGTCACACTTGTGGTCTTCGGTCAAAAATGACCCCCATAGGAAATGAATGGGAATTTTACAAAAACACAAACATTCACAATTTTTTTTTTTTAAATAAAAAATCGTTTTTGAGATACGTTTTTGAGAAAAATATTTTTTTTTTTTCTGAAGGCCTAGACTATATATTAAACTAAAATACTGCATTAATAATTTTTTGAATAAAAATTATAAATAATATATATATAGAAAAAATATATATATTTTTCCATGGCAAAAATAGACCATAAATATTGCATAAATATTAATAAATTCAATCAAATTGTCTCAAAATACTAAATTACAAAAAATAAATATTATAGAAAAAAAAAATTGCATTCGTTTTACTGGGATGGAGGAAGTTTAATTTTTAGGTGTCCGGTCACTTTTGACTGGGAAGATAACAAGTGTGACTCCAAAATGAAGAGCACCTGAGGGTTAAGCAGCACAACTGTTTTCAATATTGATATTGACAAGAAATGTTTGTTGAGCAGCAAATCATCATATTAGAATGATTTCTGAAGGATCATGTGACACTGAAGACTGGAGTAATGGAGTAACTGGAGAAGCCTACATTTGAAACACATTAGGAAACACTTATTTTAAATTGTAATACTATTTTTACAATTTAAATACAATATTTAATAATTTTTTGTTCATTTTTTTCTTATGTTCTTGGTGAACATAAGAGACTAAAACACTCATAAACACTAATAAATCTTAACAACCCCAAACTTCTGAAAGGTAGTCTATTATACCAAATGGTAGTTTGGCATGCACATATGAGGAAAATCAACATTTCTACAATAAGCAAAGACATTAAATAAACAAATTATATTGATCTCTCTTACATGTCACTTATTACCCCTGGGTTGCCAAAAATACAGCTATACACTCTTAAATAAAATAAATCCTCTTTATTGGCATCAATGGTTCCATTAGAACCTTTAAAGTCCCTGTGAAATCAAAATTGAACCTATTTACTTTGTTAGTGCATATTAGTCTTGTGGTGAACAATTAGCCTGTGCAAGTTATATATATATAAATTTACCATGGTAATCTTTAATCAAAATCTGAAAAGTTACTTCCAAACTGGAATGGCGTCTTTTTCTGATAACGTAGGTTTGACGGCTTGGGTTGGGAAAAGTTTAACCACTCCCCTAAAACTGTTAGTCTGCTATGAGCGAGAGATGGAGAGGAGGAGCGCTAGAGTAAAACCCTGACTTCAGTTCAATATTCCATTTCACTTGGAAATACGTCACAGCACCGGAGAAAAGTCGTTTGCAAATTCCGGTTCACGGGGACTTTAATATATAACGAACTTTTCCAATGCACAAAAGGTTCTATAGATGAAAAGGGTTCTTTAGAATATTAAAATGCTCTTCACACTTAGAAAAAAAACGATCACTGAAAATTATTGGTAGGACCCCCCTAAAAAAAATAAAAAAAATTGGAACCTTTACTTTTAATAGTGTATAAGCACAAATGCCAAGTAGTTGAGTGTATGACTTCCCATCTCCCTTTCAATATCGTTTCCCCCCCTTTCCCTTGTTCATTTATAAGATGCTGGGAAAGTGCGCATTCTCAACTGTGTTTATGTGTGTGTGTGTGTTTGTAATAGATTTCAGTGAGAGCGACAGGAATAAAGCCTCCAGTTTACTGCTCCAGCAGTGAATTCTGTAATGACTGGCTGGGGAGAGCAATTCCCTTCCCTAAACATCCACTGCTTTACATTTGGCAGGCAGTTTTCAAACAGATCAAGAGGCCATATCATCACTGTCCACCACAAATCTCCATTTCCCGCAGCTCCATTTTTCTTTGAACGTAAATTGAAAGCTGGCACACACGCTCTTTGTCTTCTGGATGTTTGGCAGGTTTGGGAGTGAAAATAGTCAGTTTGGAAAAAATCATATTTTATTTTGTCTGACAGGGCTGAGCTCACCCTTCAAAATATTTATTAATACCATCCACTGCTATCCAAAACGGTTATTATGCTTGCCACTGTGTGACATGCAACACATGGCCTCTATCATTACAAATAGCATTTGATTGCATCTTGTTAGCCAGAAAGAAATCTGAATATTCCCTATTTATCTAATCCACTGATCCAAACGCAAGTGAGTGGCCTAGCGAGCATTTTCACAAAGACTGGACTTGATAAACATCACATTTATTCCAAAATCTAAGAGTGCATCATATAGATTAATTGCAATTCCAGAATGCATTTTGACAACGAAAAGTTCATGCTGCCTTCAAGTTCTTCTGGCAAGTTTCTATTTACAAGCTACAAATAAAAAAAAATATTGTTGTTGTTTTTTTATATTGGGTTATATTGTTACAATTCCCTTCTGTGAAAAATGTCCTGACCAACAACTTGGATCCTTTTTCCATTTGATGTGGAAATGTGAGAAGTTTACAACAGTTTGGAAAGAGGTATGTGGATACCTTATCGAGAATCATTAAATATCCTATACCGGTGATCCCCTCTGTATTATTACTGAATGATGATTCTCGGTGTGATTTCTCTAAGCTGCCAAAAATTTTCTGGCTGGCCGGTTTAACGTCTGCAAAAAATCTGATAGCTCAACACTGGCTCCCACCACATACCCTGGATATATACAAGTGCTTGATTCAACTTCGGGACGTTATAATGTTGGAAATATCCACAGCTCGGGTGAACTCGGCACAAATCTTAACATTAAAAATCTGGACTCTATCTGCTGAGATCATCTCCAACTATAATGCAAAAAGCAATGATCAGGAATCTGATGGGGTTTTTTTGTGGCTTTGTTTTTCTGTCCATTATTTACCCCATTGTGAAGAGAGGGAGGGATTGGTAGGATTTCATTTCTTAATTTCATTTCTTTCGTTTTCATGTTCTTATTCAGGTTTGTTTATTGTCAAAAAATTGAAATATCTTTAAAAAAAGATTTTAAAAAAAAATAAACAGGAAAAAAAGATTTGTTACAATTTAAAATAAATGTTTAAAACAAATTTGAATAAATTTAAAAATGTGATTTATTCCTGTGATGTGATTATAAGCATCATTACTCCAGTCATCAGTGTCACATGATCCTTCAGAAATTACTCTAAAATGCTGATTTTGCTGCTCAAGAAATATTCTGTTTATCATTATCAATGTTGAAATCAGTTGTGCTGCTTCATATTTTTGTGGAAACCATTATTTTTTTCCTGATTCTGTGAGGAAATAAAGTTCAAAAGCATTTATATGATATATATATATATATATATATATACAGTATACAGGCCCATTCACACACACACACAAACACACCTCTTTCTTTCAGCCTCTTATGATACTCATTCATCATTGTAGAAATTACAAACTAGCGAAAACATCATTTTGTGCTACTTTCATTGATATTCTTGACAGACTCTTTTTAACTAAAGCAACTTTAAAATGGTTATACCATCCATTTTTTCTTGTTTATTGATTGGCTCAAAAAAGCACAAGCATTCTACTGACTTATTTTTGCTGATAACGCTTTCACCTTTCATGCTAACTTTAAGGTAAAAAGTAAAAGCCGTTCTCTTTGATAACCTGTCCTGAAATTCTTACCCTAACTTTATTTTTCATTCAAGCATTTTCAGCTCTTCCTATCATCTTACGCTATTCCTCCCACACATCCTCTCACTGCTTAGGAGTGATGTGTGGATAATCCCCGATTGGTGGAATACAGTTTAAATGACAGATTGATGGAGTGATGCCATAGCGTGTCTTCACAGACCAAGCGAGGTCAGAAGAGGTAATGAGGCCATCAAAATGCAGAAATGGAGACCTAAAAACAGAAAGTGGTGGTTGGGGAGGAGCTGGGACTGTTTTTTCTTGCTCTTTCTAAAGAGAAAAAAAAGGTACAGTTTGGCCAAAAAAATTAAAGAGTCAAAATTCACCTCAGTCAAAATTCACCTTCCCTCAGTCAATCTCAATTTAAATTGTGGTGTCAGTCATTGATGATGTGTAGTCAAGAGGCATGTGAAACCAATGATGATTAGCTGATGATATGAGGAGTTCCTCAGGGCTCTATTTTGGGGCCGATTCTCTTCTCCCTTTATTTGCTTCCCCTTGGATCTATCTTAAAGAAGCATAACATCAGTTTCCATTTTTTATTCAGATGATTCACGGATCTACTTGCCTATAAAAAGGGAGGGTAATAATTCCCAAAGACTGTTAGATTGTTTTTATGACATTAAAAGTCTGGATGGCAGACCGTAAGTAAAACAAATTCATGATATTTAGACCCAGCAGTTCTACTGGCGCCTCCCAATTGGACCTGTGTCTCGCCCAGACACCCTATTCACCCTACTCTATGAGTCTATATATATATAAAAAATAGCTTAAATTGTAAAATATTTATAGACCATGGTAAATATTCTTGTGTTGTGTTTATTTACGTGGATTCTGTAATACACTAATGAAAATCACCATTTAGATGGGAATTACAAATAAATTAAATGTATTGCAGCAATGAAAAAAATATTACTGTCATGTTAATGTAAAAATGCAAAAAAAAGTTATATTCATTATGTAAAAAATCTATTTATTAAAAAAAAATCTTTTGACTGTGGTGAAATGTCACCTGGACATGTTTGAAAATAAATTATACAAGCTGTAACATGACTCAAGAGAGACTCTACATTGAACAATCCAAATCTCTTTGGGTTTTCCACAGTTCTGATGAAGACTGAGAATTTTGGGTAAGTGGCCAAATATGCCGGTCCTCCTCTGTCCTTCTAACTGTAGACAGCTTAATCATCAAGCCTGGGTAAACAACATCAGCTAAATACAGCTCTCTCGCTCACACTCGCTCACTCTCACCCTACTTTTATTTACTCAGAATGACAGATTGAAAAGAGAAAAAATAACTGTGGCTTTGAAGATTTTCTTTGGGGAGGAGTGTGGGATGTATATAGACACACAATATAAACATCAGCTGAGGTGTGTGTGTGTGTGTGTGTGTGTGTGGAGAGAGAAAGTTGTCTACTTTACTCAACCAAATTACCTCATGTCAGGGATTAGAAGAGGATGGGCCAGAAGGATGAAGGGAAAAGGAGAGAAGGATAGGTTGAAGTTGAAAAAAAGTGCTGATAGACTGTTGGGGGTTGGGGTAAGGGGGGTTCTGTTGATCTCAGTTGGGGATGATAAATATGGAGAAAATAAGCAGAGAGCGAAATAACTAAATAAAGAGAATACAAGAACATTCTCTGCATTCCAAACATATACCACTGTTTCTGGAATTCAAGCCAGAATATTTAAATTAGTCTGATCATAAGACCTCGGGAAAATAAAACTGACTCTAATTTGCTCTCTTAATGCAAATCATTGGTGCATGTAGTTAAAAAGAGGTTTAGCTTTGTAATCTTTTATTTAAAAAAAGAATACATAAATAAATAACATGATAAAATATATTAAATTATTTAAAATACAATATTTGGGAAAAAAAAGAATACATTTAAAAACGGATAATATTAAACTCAAATTAATAACTCACCTAACATTTCTTCTCATTCAATATCATGTTTGACTTAGAAATAGATCACATCATGAAAGAAAAATGAAGTGAATGCTACTGCAAGTGTTGCACATTACCTCTGGAATTTGAATGGCATACGGCTGGTTGTGAAATGTTGGAGCATTGTCATTTACGTCTCCGATCTGAATGTTCACTGTATCCTTGACGACCTGAAAAGCAAATGAAATCAAATAGCAGAGGCTTTTGAGAACGTTCCATTATTTCCACACTGAATGTCATATTTAAAAAAAAAAAAAGTCTATAGTAATTATAAATGGAAAAGAAAAGTTCAACAAGTGCTAACAGTATCAGTCGGTAAGATTTTTTAAATCTTTTTGAAAGAAGTCACTTATGCTCAACAAGGCTGCAATTATTATATATAAATAGTAATATTATTCAATATCATAAAAATTGTAATTTATTCCAGCGAGCATCATTACTCCAGTCTTCAGTGTCACATGATCTAATATGCAGATTTGTAATGTCTTTGCTGAATAAAAGTATTAATTTCTCTTTTCTTAGCTTTAAAATCGTACATTTTTGAACATTAAAAGTAAAGGACTGCATAGACCTTAGAGACGGATGGATAAAAAGGTGGACAGATAGATGATCGCTAACTCACCCCTTGACTGTCACTGACTGAGAACTCCACCTGCATCTCTGACTTTGTCTGAAGAGACAAAAACAAAAAACACACAGCAGCATTAATATCACTGTCAGCTCCAGTCGGACAGTCATTCATCGCATGGTTTTCCGCACCTCCCTGTCGAGCGGCTGTCTCAGCCACACCACCCCAGTCGTCTCCTGCACAGCGAAGTACCGCATGGCCTCTTCCCCGACCACTCCGAAAATCAGCGGCTCACCGTCCGGATCGACCGCCTGCAGCTGGGTAATGGATGAACCTGCATACACAGATGGAGAAAATGAATGACACTTAAGACAAAATTACATCTTAAAGGGGTCATATTATGAAAGGCTGAATTTCACTTAAAGTGGTACTTCACCATTGGTAGAATGGGCTTTCAATAAAGCTTGGCTGCTTTTATCGTAAAGGCAAAAAAATACCTGACTATCCAAAACAGAAGGTAGGAAAACTTCAATACCCATAATGCACTGGGTATGTTGAGGTCAAAGGCCACTCCCACCAGTCTGCTATAAATACGCTTACCAGAGTCAAATACCGTAACCACCGTGCTTTAGTAGGAAACACTTCTTAGAAAACTTTTAATCATAATAGTGTCGACTTGTATTGTTCCCAGGTAAATGTCTATACGCTGATTACACGCAGCCGCCATTTTGAAATTCGGGAAGTACAGAAAGACAACAATGTCTTGGACTACCAACCTGAAGCTGCTGCCGCAATTTAAACTATTAGATGTTAATATCCAATACAGGATATGTATTCACTCAATAGACACAAAAACGGTGCGTTTTTGCTCACACACAAAAAGGGGCAAATTTGACAAGCTACACTCTGAAAACTGCTGGGTTGTTTCAACCCAACTTTGGGTCAAATTTGGGTTACATATTTGAGTAAAATTTTTGTTTGGCCATATTTGACCCAAAATTGAAACAACCCAGCATTTTTAGAGTGTATAATAAATTATCTGAGGTATTTTGAGCTGAAATTTCAGACACATTCTGGGGGCACCATAGATATATATATATTACATATTGTGAAAAGGGGCATAATATACGTAAGCCATGAACCCCAACATTAAAAAAATAAAATAAATTAAAAAATATATATATATAAAAAAAAAAAAAAAAAAACACCTTTTTTGCATTTCGAGAAAAAGCAAATGTTACATTATGAAAAATTACGTTTTTTTTTTTTTTTTTTTACGTTGGGGTTCAGGGCTTCCGTATATTATGCCCCTTTTCACAAGATGTAATATAAATCTATGGTGCCCCAAGATTAAAGTTGAAATATTTAGAGAAAAAAGTCGAAATATTTCGAGAATACAGTCAAAATATTTCAAGATTAAAGTCGAAATTTTTTGAGAATAAAGTCGTAATATTTAGAGAATAAAGTCAAAATATTTCAAGGTTAAAGTCAAAATTACTAGAATAGTCTTCCGTAGAAGTTGGACATGGACTACCAACCTGAAGCTGCCTCTGCAATTTAAACTATTAGATGTTAATATCCAATATAGGATATGTATATAGTTCGTTCATGCTTCTTTTTTTAAGTTCTGAATATATATATATATAAAGATTTGTATTTATACATTTATAAATGTCACTATAGTCTAAACTATGAAAGAAATGTATGTACATTTTTAGAATAACAAATTTCTACATTAAACACAATAAGCCATCGCATTCGCGACTCTCCTATGATTAAAGGCGACACTTCCGGTTTTCTTCCCACCGGAGCCATTTCAAACTGACGGCTGCGTGAAATCAGCGTATTACTTTCAGAATATCTGACAAACCTGTTTGTAGTCAACAGTTCAGACTGGATGACCACGAACACAGTGTTTTAGACCAAACGGAGGGGAGAAAATGAAATAATCTGCCGTTCTGTCAGTACCAGCTCAACACCCATGAAGCAAAACGCCATTGCAGGTAAAAAAAAAGCTGAAACTAGAGTGAAACAACATGAGTGAGGCTGAGTAAATAATGGTAGAAAATTCAGATATTTTAGTCAAGTGCAAAGTTCTGACCTTGAGAAGGTGTTATTTTAGTATTTCATTCTTTCTTCATCTCTCATTAATCAAAATCTAAACAAACTAACCCTTATAAATGAGTGTTTTCACCTCTTTATTCTCTCATTCCTTCTCTTGAACAGTGTTTCAATATCCCATAACCAGAAGCAACAATGACACCCTCTAAGCTCTTTATACAACACACACATGGAGTGTGTCTGGTAACAGGTGTGCGTTTATGAAGACACCTGGCGAGGGGGTCCCTGACTCATTCCAGCTTTACTTCTGCTGACAGAAGCCTAATGCTGCAAATCCTACAATAATGAGAAAGACCAACAAACAGATCAGGCTGAATCCCTTCCACAGCCATAAACACACACACATATTTGCTTTTACACACTTTCAAATGCACTCACATAAATAGGTACGGTAGAACAACACCAAGGCCGAAATTTGAAATGTATACTTTAAAAGCTACTTTGAATAAAAACCTCAGTCAAATGCATAAATGCATAGCAATCAATCTATATAACTCGGGTCAAATTATACAAAGCACCTCTTTCATATCCAGACACATCTAGGAACCACAAAGGTCACTAACTTAAACTAAAAGCACACATACAGTGAAGTGTTTTTTCCTCTACATTTAACCCATCCAAGTTAGTGTATACACATTAGGAGCAGTGAGAAGTGAACACACACATTTATTCATTTACATTTAATCATTTAGCTGACGCTTTTATCCAAAGCGACTTACAATTGTTATATACTGTATGTCAGAGGTCGCACGCCTCTGGACCAAACTAGGGGTTAAGCGTCTTGCTCAGGGACACATTGGTGTCTCACAATGGATTCGAACCCGGGTCTCTCACACCAAAGGCATGTGTCTTAAGCCGTGGACACACACACCTAGAGAAGTGGGCAGCCATTCACTGCGGCGCTAGATAAGCGATTCCTGCCAGTAGGGAAACGAACCCTTGACCTTTGAGGTTACAAGTCTGACTCTCACAAATACACATTTATTCATATACGCAATACTGTGTGAAAGAGGTGAAAACACCTCTAATTAATGGGAGGATTTATGAACTGCGCTCTCTGTTTATAATGAGATTTATGCAAATTCTGCTGCTTTCAGTGTGAGTTATAATTTAGTTGAAGACGGTGCAAATTAAGCATTTTACGTTACACTCATTAAAAATAAAGACTTCCCACTCTCTGTTTCCTGTTTTTAGGGTGGAGGGATACATTGTGTGTGGCCGGGAGAAGGAATGCTGTAACAAATGGTTGTTCTGGGTCAATGATGTGTCTCTGAGCATAAAGGGATTGTGGGATATGTTAAGGGGATATTTCATGCAAATCTGACTTTTTCTGTTTTTAAGTGCTATAATCGGGTCCCCGGTGCATCTGCCAACCCAGAAAACATGAAAAGTGACAACCCAGTTGTTTTAGTAAGCCTTTCTCTGCAGGCATGTCCAAAAATAAGCCGATCAGATGTCGCTCCCCTTCTGATGTAGGAAAGGGATCTAATTATTATATTACCGCACCTTAATCTGCACATTTCCACCCACAACGCCACCATTTGGTTTTAGCAAGCAACAACAGGGTAACCAGTTTAACGCAATGACATAAGTTCGAGCTAGGCCACAAACTGTTCTGTCGTTGCTGCACAGACGAACACTGAACACTATTTGACCCAACAATTCTCTTGTAAAGACATCAGGGAACTTGTGTAAAAGTTAAACATGACGGTACATGCAAATCGATGAGATAAATCAATGTAACTCCACAACAACTACATAAATAAAAATAAAAATCACACTTTTTTTGCATTTCGAGAAAAAGGTATTACTTTTTTTTTTGTCTTTTTTTTTTTTTACGTTGGGTTTCAGGGCTTCAGTATATTATCCCCCTTTTCACAAGATGTAATATAAATCTATGGTGCCCCCAGATTAAAGTCGAAATATTTCGAGAAAAATGTTGTAATATTTTGGAGAAGTCAAAATTACTAGAATAGTCTTCCGTGTAAGTTCTTATTTATTTTTTGGTAAAGATATGCGCTCATTAAAGGGTAAATAAAACATGCATAATGGAATTGCATTATATGTAATATGACATTCTATCCACAAAAATATAGAATTCAAATAAATATTTTTTTTAATTCTAAACAATTTTAACAACAGTTTTTTTAATGTATTAAAATAAAATAAAAATGTAACAAATTTTATTAAATATAATTATTATAAATTACCACAAATTATATCTACAGTATAATCACTTCTCGTTTCATTCTGCATCTTTGATACATTTTTTTCACTTGCATTGCAAGGATTGCATTATCTGCAACCTTAAGCGCAAAAATACATACATAATACAAACAAATAATAATTTAAAATGTATTCTAAACCATACTTTTTGGTATTAAAAGAATTATATTTATAATGTGTTTTAAACATATTTCATATAATTTATCATATTTTATGCTTTATTTTTATATATTTTATTTAAATTATATTTATAAACGTTTCTTCATTCGATCTTTGGAGGAACAAAATAATCCATCCATTATTTCAGCTGTCGCAATGCATTATGGTATTGTATTATCTGTAAATTATACATTCGATTTGACCTCAGAAGGAAACAGTCACACTACTTAACATTTGGAAGCACACTATGAAGGCAGCTCTCTAGGTATTGAAACAGTCTTGTGTTGGTATGTGATGAGTGTGTACAGTATGTGAGTATGTGTAAAGCAGTGACACTCACATAATCTCGCTCAGGCTGATAGATGATGCTATTTAGGCCTCGGTGAGGCCAGTATTATGCTTTTGACTGATACACTGCACATTTACAGACCCCACAGCCGAGAAGAACTGACAAGAGCAATGTGTGTGGGGGCTCATCTATCTCTTTCTCTCTCTCTCTCTCTCTCGCAGTCACAGGCCATCTCAGCAAGTGTGTAGAATGTTTTATTTCAGAGAATGTAACTCATGTTGAACAGTGACCGGACAACACAAACTCCTGGACAAAACAACATTAAGTCAGACTGCCACATGTGATAAAAATGAAGCACACACAGTAACCTGAACATTTGTGAGCAGCCTAAAGGGATATTTCACCCAAAAAGGTCTCACTCTCATGTCGTTCTAAACCTGTATCGACTTTCTTTTACAGAACACAACATGTGATGTTAGGCAGAATGTGCAAGCTGCTCTTCTCCACAACAAAAAAAGCAAATAAGGACCAGAGTCTGTCAAGCTCTAAAATGAGCATAAAAGTAATATGACTCATGAGATATATTTCAAGTGTTCTGACGCCACACCACAGCTTTGTTTAACGTCATTCACTGATGATTTAGATTAAGACTTGGAATATAGTCCATGAGTCATATGGACTACTTTTATGCTACTGAATAATCATTCATGATCTGAAGCCAATATAAACAAAACTCAACTGAAAAAGGCACTGAGGATTAGGGTTGGGTATCGTTCGAATTTGAACGATTCTGATTCTGATTCCTTGTTTCGATTCCGGTTCCTAACGATTCTCGATTCCGATTCTTTTAAGAGGCAGGGTCAAAAAAGTTTAGCTAACCTTGCTAACCAATGGTATTTCTGAAGGAAATAATCCTTTCTGAAGGAAATACTCCTTTTGTAACAAATTTAGCATTTTGCCGAGATTTCGTTATTTTTAGAAAAGTGAAGCCACACTTTGGACCGCCGACGTAAGCTACTCATGTTCGACTCGTGCGGTTATGCCAACACTTCCGGTAGTGTTGTTCTTCCTTGGTGTTGTTCAGCGGTTTCTTCTTCCGCTCGGCGGACTGTGAATATCGAAACTAAGAATCGAAATTTGAACTTTTGAACGATTCCGGGAAAAATGAAAAGTTAGTCCCGGTTCCAATCGATACTCGATTCTCGATACCCAACCCTACTGAGGATAATGGTACTTTGATATATTGTGCAATACTGAATGATTATCATATGCATACACTATGGAATGTGCAACGTATTCTCATCCTTTAGCGTCATATTGAACGCTATATGACAAAACGGCGCTATACTACGCACATGGCACCCGTTACCGTTAATATAACACGCGCTGTGATGGGTAGGTTTAGGTATGGGCCGGGGTAAGGTAGGGTAGTCTTATATTACGCTAAAGGATTTATGACGACTTGGGTTCGCGTGTTATATTAAGATAAAGGGTGCCATGTGCGTAGTATAGAGCGTTTTGTCATATAGCGTTCTATGTGACGCTAAAGGATGAGAATGTGCATGGTATCCCGATTAATATCATGGGTTTTACACAGTAGGGCCAAACATTGTTGCCATTTTTTGTTTTTTAACTTTTTTATTTTAATTCTAAGATCATACGCCCTTAAAGGGATAGACAATTCTGTCATAATTTATTCACTCATGTTACAAACCTGAGTGACTTTCTTCTTGGCTTTCACTGAAATGTCAATGACATGTCCAAGAAAAAGCCATGATAGAAATAAAATAAACCTTCAGTAAGAAGTATTTCTGAGATCATACACCCTTAAAAGGGCAGATCAGCCTGGGTTCCCCCATTTCCGCAGTCTGGATACCATGAACCAAATTTTTTCCCCTGAAAAAGTGAACCAATCACAGAACAGGGAGGGACCACAGGCGCATTTGATCGGCGTACAGGCGCATTTGTTAGACATTCGTAGCACCCGAAAATAAGGCTCTGGGCATTCGTAAACCACGCCTCAAATATGAGAAATTGAACGTGGTTTCCAGACCACGTTTCATTCTAAAGGATACGTTGTCTGGCGTACGGTACGGTACGGTACAATATTACAGTTTTCCTCTATTTTTTATACAATAAATGCAGCCTAGGCGAGTATAAGAGACTTTTTTCAAAAACATTTTGACCAGTAGTGTATACACTATGGTACTAATGATTACCACATTCATATATCAAAGTATTCATATGGTTATCCAATGCCACTGTAACATGATACCTGAAACTACAAATTACAACAGATTGCATGTATAGGTGGCTAAACTGTGTGCGGTTAAAAAAAAACAGACAGAAAGAGAATGAAAGATTGAGAGAGGGCGAATATGAGATGTGATTGTGTAGAGACGCTGGCAGTCAAGTGTTTTATGTAGCTCCTGGTCTGTTGGAGAGCAGTCTGCTGGGGCCAGTAAATCAGCTCAGAGAGAGCATCCATCCCTGGATAGATCAATAGACTTTCAGCCCCTGTGACTACACAAAAGCTCCTCTGGGGCCCACAGGGGCCTGGGGTCACGACTCCACCATCACACCGCCAACTTTATTACGATCATCTCAACTGTAATGTTGTACTGAGACATATACAGACACACAAACACACAAGGAATTCAGAGAAACACGTTCGAAAACAATGAAAAGCGGCGTCCTAAACTGGACACACAATGACTCATAGAAGAGCAGTGGGATCACCCATAGCAAAGAAATATCACAAAAGAGATCTCTAAAATCTCGATTGTTTCTCCAAGACAGCGAAGACAATAAATTAAGAGCAAATGGGGAGTTTTCTGTAACCCAGATGTTTCGCCTAAGAGGAAAAACTCTTCCAAATGTCCTCAGATTGTCTGCAATTAAAGTGATAGCTCACCCAAAAATCAAGCGTAGCGTCAGTTCTGGCAGGTCACGTTAGTCAAGCTCGCATCAGCTGACTCTCTACCTATAGGAATATGATACCTTTTACTATATACATATGAAGAGTTCAGATGCAAAAGCCTCTAAATGCCATTTGAAATTTTCTTCTTTAATGATGATTTTTATCAAGCTTGTATATTTAAGTTCAGTGATTTCACTTAAATGGCACTGATAATTACCTATTAATTGTTATTTAAGTGAAATTACTGAACTTAAATATACAAGTTTGATAAAAAATCATCATTAAAGAAGAAAATTTCAAATGGCATTTAGAGGCTTTTGCATCTGAACTCTTCATATATAAGCTCCTTCAGGATTATCAACAGCTATCGTGTTTCTCAGGAGCCAATTACCCTCCTCCATCCCCAGCTCCTCCTCTCGTCAGTCAGGATTTGGGATTCTGATTACCCCTGAATCGGACTAAAATTCTCTAATTATGTTGTACATTAAAATTAATTAATGATATTTGCAATACATTCATGTTGGTTCTGTTTAACTTATTTACCTTATTGCATTGATGCACATGGGAGTTCTGGTAACACTTTATTTCGATAGTCCACTTTAGACATTCCACTAACTATAGGTAACTTTTCAACTACATGTCAACTAACTGTCATTAAAGTATTAGTAGACTATCAGCTTAATATCTGCTACCACTTTATTTTATTGATCCCGCAAAAGACATTCAACTGACTATAAATAACTTGGCGACTACAAGTAAACTTTTTCTCCAAACCCAAACCCTAACACCTAACTATAACCAAACAGTCTACTGAATGTCTACTATAATATACTAAAACTCTAATGAAAGTTACTTGACATGTAGTAGAAAAGTTACTTATAATTAGTAGAACGTCTATAGTGAATATCGAAATGAAGTGTAACCGGAGTTCTTGCCCTGAACAGAACCAAACTACTGTATGCTATTTGTCAATCGTATTTGACGATAGTGGTCCTGACAGAAATTAAAATTCTGTCATTAATTACTCACCCTCATGTCATTCCAAACCCGTAAGACTTTCGTTCTTCTTTAGAACACAAATGAAGATATTTTTAATAAAATCTGAGAGCTTTCAATGTGGTGCAGTAGTTGTGTAGCTGTCCCTTCATTGACAGCTACACAGCTATCACTTTGCTGTGTGGACGAGGGCCGAGGCCTACGTCTCATGAGCTCTACAAGAGCAACTTCAGAGCTATAACATTAATAAATAGTGTAAACTATTAATAAATAATTCAGACGCAGTGTGAGGAATGTTTGGGTCAGTTGACATAACCATTACTTGTCCAGACTCCAGTTGGACAGCGTTTCATTTACACCAACAGGTGTCAGATTATTGTTTTTTTGTTTTGTTTTTTAACAGAATGTAGCAGAATGATGTTAAGAACTAAAAATATTTTTATCTTGACATGCAGTTTTGCAATGCTCATGGTGCGAGACGCTTAAAAAAAACATTCTCTCTTCTTTCTATCGTTAGTTAAAATTTCTTTCTCCTGTTGAATACAAAAAAATATATATTGGTAACCTGGATGTTGGTCAACTGTCTGGTTACCAACATTATTCAAAATATCTTATTTTGTGTTCAGCAACTCATACAGGTTTTTAACAACTTGAGGGAGAGTAAATGATGACAGAATTTTAATATTTGGCTGAACTATCAGTTAAGATATGATGCAGAAATGTCCATGTCCACATATTTAACTGTGCAAGAAATCAGAAGTATCCTGACGACATGAAATTACATTAACACATTTAACTTAACTTTCGTAATGTAATGCATTTCTGAGTGAAACTGGGTGGGGAAAAAAACGTTAACTTTGAAAATACACTACCGTTCTAAAGTTTGGGGTGGGTCAGTAAGAGCAGTGTTTCCCCTACCATTGTTTTAGGGGGGGCGGGACAGAGGGGGGCAATTAAACAAATAATAAAATTTGTGTTTTATGGCTTAATTTTATTACCAGCAAAAACACAGAATATATTATATATATATATATATATATATATATATATATATATATATTCAATACATAATATATATATATATTCAGAATATATATATATATATATATACGTGTATATATATATATATATATATATATATATATATATTTCAATACATGCCCGCTCTGCAACACTAGCAGAAAAAATATATATATATATTTTTTATCTAATCTAAAATCTAGACCAGCAAAATCCCAATTGTTAATCTATTTTATTATTACCCAGCACGATTAATAATAAGACAGAGACATGAAGACCACAGTTAAACCGGAAAGCGCTGTATTACGTTATCTCGTTGTCATTTAGTCCTGCAGATATCATCATTCTTAGCCCCGTCGAAAGCTTCGCCTCGCACGCGGGCGATAAACCGCACATGTTCCACGACTGCGACTCCTGATACATGATTCACAGCCTCGAATTCATTACCCATTGTGTTAATGGCGGGTGTTTCATTAATAGGGCTGAACTGTAAATCAAAGAGGCTGTTAATTGGCTTTGTGTCATAATCTCCGTCTAAAGCCGTTCTTCATCCGTGTGCCCGTAATGTCTTAACGCCTGAGTTTCCTCTCCACTAATGAGCACAGGCACTGAAGCACAGGGGCCCTAATTTGTTTATAGGCTATTGAAAAAGGTTAGTCCCCCCCAGAGCATGAGTTATGGTACCCTCCCTAATGTGTTCAGGGAGGAGGTAAATACCATGAGCCGTGTTTGCAGGGGAGAAAAGGTGTAAGCAGCATAAATGATTGATTTGAACGGAGTTTGTTTCAGTGTTGAATGTAGGCGATGGTAGGTCTCTCTCGGGGTGATCCGTGCAAATCTGTTTCTCCTCATGTTTTATGTGAGCATATTTCCATGCATAATTTGACCTGCAATCCAGAGTTTATTCCTTTTGATAGACCCCTGAGGAGTCAACATAATCTAATCTGACCAAACCCCCTTCAGTGACTTACTGTGCCCCAACCATAAATGACTTTAAATGTCAGAGCGGATCTGATCCCTGTGAGGGTCCGCTCAAATCAGGAGTTTTACACACACACACACACACACACACTCCTCAACTTAGTGAGCTTCCTTTCGTCAAACCATCTGCAAAGGCCGCAACTGCATATAGAACACAAATACTGCCACAAAGTGCACAGGCAATTCTATTTACAATTGATCTGACATCAGTATGGTCCTAAACGAATGCTATTAAATATAATACACAACAAAAAGTTGTCAATAAGTCAATAAGATGTTTTAGTGGGGGGGTTTTTTAGTGCTTTTAGCCCAATTTGGACGGGACTTGTTTTCTAAAAGATGTTTTATTTTACATTTTTTATCACCCGACGCCTGTGATTTTATGTACCGATTAGGAATGCTCCGATCCGCCTTTTTCTGCAATTGGAAATTGAATAGCAAGACAGGAATCACTTAAAATACCAATTCAGAGAAATTCATCTGGCAATGGCATTCTGGCAAGTGTCCTTAATTGTTTAAATAAGTTGTAAATGTATTAAATATGGAATATTATATACAAATTAAGTGATGATTTCAAGTATTGTATTTTATTATATTTATCTGTGAGTTGTGCTTTTTTTGGATATTAATCCATTACTCAAAAAGTTGAAAAACTTCCTTTTATTTTTTTATTTAAACTAATTATTTTAGTGGTAATTTATGAATTTCAGTTCACTTTACAGTTGTAATCGAAATTATTCAACCCCCATTGCAAATCAGGTTTATTGGCAAAATTTACAATGTTTGCAATGAACAAATCAAACAAAAAATAATTGAACAAATGTGTCAAGTGGTTTCCCCAAATTCAACCAAAAAAAAAAACAACAACAACCAACTTGTAATGACTTCTGCAGTCTCAAAATTTTTAAACCCCTTCCTGGAAAGCATCTTTAGTACTTAGTAGAACAGATTTTGGCTGTTATGACCTGCTGCAAATGAGATATACAACCAGACACCAGGTTCTGGCAGCATTTCTGAGGAATAATAATATTCTTGGGTTTGCGTTCTGCAGCCACCGCCTTCATATACCAGCAGAGATTTTCCATGGGGTTCAAGTCTAGTACGTGCCTACAGTTCAAGCTGAAACGTCAATGCCTGTTCCCACCAAGTCTCTGCAGGTCTTTTGCAGTCACTCGAGGGTTTTTCTGAACCTGTCTTCTCAGAAATCTGGATCCAGCTGTTGATAGCCTTCTTTTTCTGCCCCATGTAGGTAGTGTAACCACTGTTCCTTCAACTTTGGAACATTTAGTGCCTTTATCTTTTTGTATTCGGTTCCTTGTTTGTGAAGGGCGATGGTTTCTCGTAACTTTTTGACCCATTCTTTTGACTTAGCCATATTTATAACATGCAGTCAAACATGACACTCAACAAACCTAGCCAGTTCAGAGATGTCATGTGTTTTAGCTCAAGCACACCTGTTGCCACAAATGAAGCCCTTGATTAGTTTGATCAGGTGTGCTTGAGACAACACCTGTCTTGTTGCAGATTTGTGCTGTTGTGAGGGATTTTATTCATTTTTAGACTGCAAAAGATATTACATTCAGATTATTATTATTATTTTTTTATTTGAATTTTAGGAAACCACTTGACACATTTTGTTGTGTTGAGCTATTCCCATTACTTTTGTTTGATTTGTTCATCGCCAACAGCTGAAAGTCTATAAATTTTTGCCAATAAACCTGATTTGCAATGAGGGTTGAATAATTTCAACTGTATACTGAACTGAAATTCAAAGAAATTCATAAATTACTACTAAAATCAGTAGAGCCCGGCCGATTTATGGGCCGATCTGACTACTTATTTAAAAAAGTATTTAAGTAAAAGTTTATATGTTTTCAATATTACTTTTACACAAAAATAATATCGGCCGATTTATCGATATCAGGCTTTTTTTCCTCACTGAGTGATTTCGGACCCTAAAAATCCATATCGGTCGGGCTCGAAAAACAAGAACGTTTTTAAACAGATAAACATACATTGAATCAAATCTGCACTTAATTTGTAAAGAATTTTCCATATTTAAGTCAAATTACAACTTATTTAAACAATTTAAAACACTTAATTTGCCAGAATGCCATTGCCTGCTGAATCTCTCTAGATTGTATTAAGTGATTCATTACAATTTCCAATTCAACTTCCTATGAGGCGTGGCCAATCGAAAGCCAATTCTTCAATTTTGAATTTCCTGCCGCCTGGATACATCTACCATGGTATAAATCATTAAGCAGAATCTCTACTGGCTGAAACATTTCTATGTATCATCATACCTTCCAGCTCTATTCAGCACATTTACATACAGAGAGGCCTTTGTGTGAGTGTGTTCCACAGAGGCACATTAGGGCATATCCAGGCGTCTCATTTCCATGGATAAAGCTCCAGAGAGCATGCTGGGTCAGTCCCTCAGGAGAGCTATCAAACGCTACTGATAAAGACCGTGTGTATTACTGTGTCAGATCGCACCAGTTCAAAAAATGAGCACTACATTCATGACAACACAGGGTTAAGTGCCAGACAGGAAAATTGTAATCCAAAAACAATGCTAAAACAGAAGCTCAACGCATAATGAAAAATAGTAAAAACAGCTTTTGCGTGCTGTCGGCGACAATTGGGGACTCCATTGAAGCTATAAATTCCCCCTTCTGTATCCAATTAATTTCAGGAAGTAAATTAAGTGGAAGCATTCTGACAATATTTATTTGGGTCTCTATATAGAGGCCTTTTCATACCAACGGCAACATGATAAAGCAAATTGCCAGAGAAAATAGCTGCTTAAAATTTTACCCAAAATGAATAAAGTAGGACACAAATTTCCGCCAGTCTCTAAAAACAGTTCACACATGCCTGGAAAATCAATATATGCTGCACGCTAGCAATAAATAAATAGTTAAATAAACAAAAATGTCATATTTGTTATAGATACAGTAAATATTTAGTATGAATATTTATATAGAAATGTATTCCTTTGATATCAAATTTTGGATAAAATTTTAAATATATAAATATGAATAAGTATATATAAAATCTACAAATTGTAAATGTTTACCGGTATCATATTATGAGTAAAACCAGTCACTGTTATACAAATATACAGAAATTATTGCATCATAAATGTCATAAGTCTCTCTCCTACTCTTACTCACTCTCTCATGGTTTCAGTGCATTATTATCAAAGCTGATGACAGAACATGAGACTGATGGAGGTCTGAGCCAGCTCTAAGTGACTAGGGTGTTTTAACACACACACACAGAGAGACCTTGGGCCAGTGTGTATTAATCCATCTGATTTATGGTTAAATCTGTCACGCTTCAGGAGATCGTACCCTTTGCCTTCATCACCTTATAGTTCAACAATACATATACAAGCATGCACAAACACACTCACACCAGCTTCACATGACTCAACCAGTAACATGCATGACGCATGGTTTAAATAGATTTAAGAGAAAATTTAAGAGAATTCCCATTTAAGAGAAAATATCTTTGACAATATACATACATATATACACATATACTGTATATATATATATATATATATATGAGAGTTCAGATGCAAAAGCCTCTAAGTGCCATTTGAAATTTTCTTCTAGAATGATCATTTTTATCAAGCTTCTATATTTAAGTTCAGTGATTTCACTTAAATGGCAATGAAGATTACCTATTAATTGTTATTTAAGTGAAATTACTGAACTTAAATATACAAGTTTGATAAAAATTCATATATATATATATATATATATATATATATATATACTGTATATACACACACATATATACACACATACACTATATATACTCTCTAAACGGTATTTGTGGATTGAATGAATGAATGAATGAATGAAATGAACGAACGAACGAACAAACGAAGCTGCAAAAATATTAGTAGAGTGACTGAATTTCAACACTGGTATGAGATAGGTTGACCAAGATGGTCTATCACAGTCATTCCCAAAGTCGGGGTCCCGACCCACACGTGGGTCGCGGGAGATTTTGTCTGGGTCGCCAAGTCGAGCACTATTTTTCAGTGTGTTGTAGGCTACTCTCTAGATATGGGCTATTCAATTGGCGGCCCGCGGGCCAAGTGCGGCCCGCCAATCATCTCCATACGGCCGAGGGCACCCCAACCTCCCTCTCCTCCTATTTTCTGGTGGTGCCGCGCGGCTAAATTTGGTTAGATATGCGCGTGGACGCAGTGGCGCGTGCAGCTGGATGACTATACGCACGCACTGTGTGTGTACCATGAGCACTCCGACTGACCTGAGAGAAAAGTTTACAGTCTGAATATTTCAGCAGTTTTTATGTGTGTCCCGTATTTCTGTCGACTGAACCAGCGATAATAATCATTCGTTGGTTTGATTATTTCCTTTCCATGAATTGGCCATTGGCCAAACGCGCGTGCATAACGGTCTGAAACGATTCGGATTTGTTCACCTGAAGCGGTTTCTCGGTAAGTAACAACAAATAGAGAACAAAATAGCGCTGGTTTCAGTCGTTTCACTAGTTTACTTTGAACTAGGCAGCACGGCCCAGTGGATAACGGAACGCAAAGCTTAAAGGAGTTGAGTTTACTCCCGGTCCCGGACACTATTATTAAACAACGTTGCGCGACATCCTTTAAGAAGCGTCGGACACGTACTCCTCTCTCTTACAAACCACACATCACTCAATGATTTTAACTAGTTTTAAATCGGATGAAACAGTCTTAACATTCCCAACACTACTGATGAGAAAAATAGAAGAAACATGAATAAAGTTAGAAGACTAAATGCCCTAATCACCCCCCTTACAAACATTTACCATGTAATAGCCTGAATGTAATAATTTACCATGGTTTGGGCATAAATGTGGAATATTTATATTGAATGCTATGTTATAGTCATTTATATTGCCTTAGATTTATTAGGGGGGTAGAGGAATATGTATTTAATCGTGCGTAGTTTTTTGTTTTTTTTTTTTTGTGCCTGTTTAGGCATTTTTATGCAGTGGTAGTGAGCCATGCATGGTTACAAAGTCTCAATGTCAGAATATTTTAATTTAAGCCTATAATAATTATTATAGTAAATTGTGTACACTGTAACTATGATAATATGAAAACAATGAGATGCCCTGTCAACTTTTCCTTTCTCATTTCACCTCTGCATATTGTCAACAACAGGTTAAACAAAAAAAGTGCTTTGTCAAATATCTGTATCTCTTTTAAATAGTTAACTGGAAGCTTAAAAAATGACCTTAAAAAATGGTCATACATATTTTGTTAATGCATAAATTCTCTTCTTGATATATGAACTATATGGGCCTAATGTTTTTTGGGTCACAAGGATTTATCGACTTTAAAATGTGGGTCGCCAGAAAAAAAGTTTGGGAAACACTGGTCTATCATGTCAAGCTTGACCCAGTCAACTTATTAAACCCATAAAATGTTCCAGCAGGGAGTTGTGGCCTCCAGGAATCAGGATGAGGCAAGACAACAGTGGACAATGACTGGTCACGAAGGGATAGAGTTCCCGGGTCTAATTTGTCTATTCCGGGAACTAGTCTGTTAGACAATGTGTGTGACGAAGATAAATGATAAATAATTAATAAAATAAACACCACGACAAACACTCACACTCATGTGTGAATGTGCTATAAAATACTCCACCTGACTCAAACTGTGCATCCTGAAAGAAAAGAATAAAAACATGCACAAACCCTTTACTCGGGTACCATTTAGCTGTCAGAAGTCTAACTAAAAACTCCAAAGCTATCACACACCTCACTAAAACCCCTAACATTACTTTTCTCTCATCCTTCTCGATCTGTCTTTACCTGTCTTTTAGTGTGGCAAGCAACAAAGAGAGATGGTAGGGACGTTTAAGAAATGTTTGGGCAGAGTCCCAGGGGGGAGCCTTCAAGGTTAGCCAAAAAATGAGTAAAACTGTATGGATCCTGACTAGGGAGAAGAAAAGCAGTTCTGTTTGAATAGATGTCAATGGAGAAGACTCCTTAGTATGACTCCTAATGAAATTCTTAATGGTGATTCTTATTAATACATTATCTTTTTTTTATTAAATCAGCATAAATCAGTGATCCTCAAAGTTTTTGGCAGGAGGGGGCACGTGCTAGCTTAGCTTCCAAAAAAAGATGGCTGACACTATGTGTTCATTCTGTGAGTGAGATCACCCTCTCTATGGGTGGGTTGAAAACATGCGGGACGGCCCTACTACTGACTGTATTCTTTAGCCTCCGGACAAAAAAAAATCCTCCAATGACGCAAAATGGCGATTTTTGCGTCATCCGAGGATTTTTTCCAGACATAAAATACATAAATCTCTCATCTCAGGGGGATATGAGGGTGGAAAGCATGGTAATTCGAAAATACTGCAAGTTTTCTACTAATACAAATATTAATGCTAAATCTTGAAGTTTCCCTTTAAGCACATCGTCTTTTGTCCAATTTCAAATAGGTTTTTTCTTCAAATCAAAGTTTGTAATGTTGTGATTCACCTCATAGCTGAATGGCTTGATTCATGGCTTATAACTCTTTTAACAAATACATTTTTGAAATCCCCACTGTCAGAAAAAAAGGTACAAAAGCTGTCACTGGGGCTGTACCTTTTCAAAAGGTAAACTTTTGTCCATTTTAGGTGCTAATATTACATTTTAAGTGTTAATATGTACATTTTAGGTGCTAATAAGTACATTTTAGGTGTTAATATATACATTTTATGTTCTAATAAGTACATTTTAGTTGTTAATATGTACATTTCAGGAGCTAATGTCAATTTTAGGTCTTAATATGTACATTTTAGGTGTTAATATGTACATTTGAGGTACTAAAATGTACCACTAAGGTACCAATATCTAGCCTTTGGGTACAAAAGTGTACCTTTTGAAAAGGTACAGCCCCAGTGACAGCTTTTGTACCTTTTTTTCCTGAGAGTGTAGGGAGGAATTGATGAAAAAAATACTTCCGGAACGAGTGCCGCTGAAAGTGTGTGTGAACACTGTTGCACTCGATATATCTAGTCTACATTTCTCGCACTTGATAACTCTTGTGCTCCGATGCTGACCTTTTAGACCTGTACATTATCAGGAGTGGAGTTAAATCAAAACTAAGAGAACTCTAATGTGTGTGTTTTCACTCACAGGTTCAGCCATTTCATGCCTCTCAATCCCGGCAGCCATCCTTCCTCGCTTCTCTTACCCCATCCTTTCTTTCCACACCTATTCACTTAAACGACAAACACTTAAAGAATGTTTGTCGTCGCCGTTGTCAACCTCAGAGCTGTCTGTCACTCAGCGTTGCCGTGGCAGCAGGGCTGTCCCAAAAGAGTGTGTTCTCTGGAGTGTTCCTTTGTGACATATTTTTTCAAAGATGTTCCGAAAACTAGTGAACTGCAGTGCTGCGGTCTACACTGGCAACTATTTATCGTTGCCAGTGTAGATAATTTATATTTCAGTTAAAATAATGTCACTATGTATTTATTGACGACTCGATTGATTATTTTAAAAGGCATCTTAAGACACTTTTATTTAGACAAGCATTTAGTTAACTGGGTTTTATTTTGGGCTTTTTAAATGTTTGAAATGTTGAAATTTTACTGATTATATACTGTTTTATTTTTGTGGCTGCACTTTGTAAAGCACTTTGTGATTTTTATGTGAAAAGTGCTCTATAAATAAACTTTACTTACTTATCAAAAATAAAATAAAAAAAAGGTTGCATTTTATAAAATAAAAAAAGTGTTGTAAACAGTTGTGCTGCTTAACAGTTTTGTGGAAATTGTAATACCTTTTTGTCATGAATCTCATTCTTTTGATAAAGTGAATATGAAAGTTACAATCTAAAAGTCTTTACTCTCACTTTTGATCAAATTAAAGCATCCTTGTTGAATAAAATATATTTATATATTGTTTATTTATTTAGTTTTTATTCTTTAAAAAAAATCTTAAAGGCCAAAAATTTGAATGGTAGTGTATATTTTTTTGCATTAAAATAAAATAAAAATAATTGTAAATAAATAAAAAATAATAAAATAAAAATAAAATAAAAAATAAAATATTTTTCATTCAGTATATGTGAGTGACAATATCTCATACGAATACATACAAAATTACATATTTTTAGTTGATATTTTTAAAAAATTAACAAATTATTGCTTCACCCCTCATCTTAAATGGATTTTTTAATGAGCTTGTTGCAATCCAGATTGCCTTCTCTCTGAAAGAGGCAATGCTGCTAGCTTTCAGAACAGACTTTGCATCTGAACTGTGTATATGTCTTTAAATGTTGCCTACACCGTCAGCTCACTCAGTTTTGGAGTCTTTACCCATCTGTTGACCCCCTGACACTCTCACGTTACCCGTGGCTGCACTCCTGACAGTGAGGTCATAGAGGTGCTCGCAGGAAAAGGAGGATGGAGGATTCAGGTGGGCAGCTTGGGTCTCCAGGTTGAAGGAGTCAACAGCCTCTAGATAGACAGACAGATGTGAGCCTGAGTGTCTCTGTGTGTGTGCGTGTGTGTGCCTGCGCTGCGTCTGCTTGAATTTGAAACCCTCTTTTCAGAGATCCTAATAAACCATGGATGTTATGGATTATAAATGAACTAATTATATGTAATGCTCATTAGCTCCAGGTCCTAATTAGCCAAAATTAATATTGGTTTTGATAAAGACAATGGCTGAGGAAAATTGGCAATTGACCTTCTCAGTTAATCTAGAGAGGAATAGAGTGAGAGAGAGCGACCAAAGGTAAACAGGGAAGAAAGAGTGTATAAAATTGAATAAACTTCAGAATGAACTCAATAACACACATCGGCTACATTCCAAAACCTAGCAAGATGCCTTTGAAGGCAGCATTTTCAACAAGGTATATAACTTTTCAACGTATATAATACAAGGTAGGTGATATTTTTTAGGTATCTGGACAAATTCACAGAGAAAGCAATCCCATAATTGATCCAAGATGTAAATTGAAAAGAGAAATGTTGCTCTCTGTCTAGAACACGACCTGTGATATACAGTACACACTTGAATCCTCCTCAAACTGACTATTGAGAGCCAGACTGAAAGTCAGTGGACAGTGGACAAAAATGCCAATCTAACCAACCAAAAAAGTAAAAAATGAAAAGTTGAAAATGTCATGCAATTATTGTGTTGCTATGATCGATCATTGCCGTCACCCTGGGGTACTCATACCAATCTCTATTCAATGCCAAATAATACAATTAAATATGAAAATAAAAGTGGATTATTTAACCCAATATTTGTGTGCACAAGACACTACTGTTCAAAAATGTGTGATTATTAAGCTGTTTTTGAATGTTTTGAAGTATCTTATGTTCACATGTGTTGCATTTATTTGCTCAAAAATAGTAAAAAGAGTAATATTGTGAAATATTGTGGTTTTTTTATTCTAATATTCTTTCCAATGTAATTTATTCCTGTGATGCAACACTGAAGACTGCAGTAATGATGCTGAAAATTCATTGTCACATGATCCTTCAGAAATCATTCTAAAATGCCAATTTACAGCTCAACAAACATTTCTAATTATTATCAATGTTGAAAACAGTTGTGCTGCTTAATATTTTCGTGTGAAACCATAATAATACATTAGAACGGAATCTAATACTTTCATAAAACTAAATTAAAAAGAACAGCATTTATTTGAAATATTTTTGCAACAATGTAAAAAAACTTTACTGTCACTTTTGATCAATTTACTAAGGCCCCATTGACACTGCATGGTTTAAGTGACACAATTTTTTTTCCCTCTCATGTGGCACAGATTGGATATGACTGGTGATCAGATTTGCAAGTGCCATGTAAGCAGACAAATCGGATTTTCCCCAATAAATGCGAGTCGTACGTCATTAAAACAAGTGACGTCAACTCAGATGGACACCACCAACTGAGATCACATGACTTATTATAGACGCTATGGAGGACGAAGGATACACATTGGAGCAATGTGGAGGTTTCGTGTCTTGAGTGTTTGGGGCGAAGAGTGCTGGCAAAATGCAGGGTTGTTACAGAAATAAATCTGTGTTTGAAGACATTTCACAAGATATGGGGAGGCACGGGTTTAAGTGCTCGTGGCTACACTCTCAGAAAAAAAGGTAAAAAAGCCGTCACTGGGGCTGTACCTTTTCAAAAGGCTACATATTGGTACCTTAGTGGTACATATTAGTACCTAAAATGTACATATTAGCACCTGAAATGTACAGTTTAGCTCATGAAATGGACATATTAGCACCTAAAATGTATATATTATCACCTAAAATGTACATATGAACACCTAAAATTGACATATTACCACCTAAAATGTACATATTAGCACCTAAAATGTACATATTATCACTTAAAATGTACATATTAACACCTAAAATTGACATATTACCACCTAAAATGTACATATTAACCCCTAAAATGGACATATTAGGTCATGAAATTAACATATTAGCACCTAAAATGTACATATTAGCACCTAAATGTACATATTAACACTTAAAATGTACATATTAGCACCTAAAATGTACATATTATCACATAAAATGGAAAAAAATGTTTACGTTTTGAAAAGGTACAGCCCCAGTGACAGCTTTTGTACCTTTTTTTCTGAGAGTATACAGTGCCAACAAGGGCTCTCCTGTTTTTCTCCACTGTACGAGACCAATGTTTTGCTGACTTTTCAAAATATTGTGGAAAGCAAATAGTCAGTGTACAGTGTAAATGCAAAAATCGGATATGGCTCACTTTTAAAAGATTATGTAAGTGGGTCATCGTTGCAAAAAAAAAAAAAAAATGTGGATTTAGTCAGAAAATCAGATTTGGGCATCAAGACCAGCAGTGTAAATGCAGTCTAAAAGAAAGAAAAAAAAAAGTCTAGCAAAAAATCTTACTGACCACAAACTTTTTAATGGTAGTGTATATTTGTACAGCCATTTGTATTGAATTAAAAGGAAAATAAAGCAAAACAACAACTAAATAAAAAAAAATAATTACATAAATAAAAACTCAATTAAAACTCCACAGCTCATGCATCAACAAGAGAGTAGCTAGAGAAGAGTTAGTACTGTGCACAATCTCAAGGTGTCAAGCTACTCGGTAGATGTCCAGCTATAATTTAGAATTGTGGGGTTGCCAAAGTCCCAGCTGTCTACGGCCCCCCGTCGTGACAAGCCCCTGCAGTCACCTCCGAGTAGAAAGAGGAGCCTTTTAAATGTCAAACACTCTCTCCTGCCAGAGATAAGGGGGAGAGAGCCTCAATTATACACACATCCCTCCCAACCATCCAGCAAACACTCCTGCACCTCCGCGACACACCAACACAACCCCTACCCAGGCCGAAATTAAACGCGGAGCAGCGCTGCAGAGCTAGATACTGTCAGATTGAAGACATAATTGCTTGGTCTTTGCAAGCTTAACCTGAATGACAATAAGAATCAATAGAGCAGGAGTGAGAGAGGAGTGGACTGAGAGAATGAAGCGAAGATAAACAGTAGGAAAACAAAGGGAAAAAAAACAAGAGAACGGCGGGAGATTTGGGCCGTGCGGTTGAGGAGGTGACTCTCAGTGGAGGCACGGGGTCGGCGGATTAATCCCATCAGACAACGCTGCTCCAAATGTCATCGGAGCGGTGAAGGACATGATAACCTTTCGGCACACACACTCCGCTCTCCTATATTCCCACACTTTAACCCTCTCATTATCAGATGGATGCAAATATGCACAGAAAAGGACACGACAGGCACAAAGCGGCGCGCGCATATGCGGGTAAAGCCGGTGCGGGTGGTTGTTGTCGTCGGCTGGGCAGAGAGCGGGTCACTGATGTGAGACATCAATTTCCAGGTAGGCTGCTCTCAGCGGCTCCAGCAGGTATCAGCCGACACACACCTGCCCCCCGATAAGCAGCAGCCGCAAAATGATCTCAACCACACACACACACAGAACAAGCGCACACAACATACATTATTCACACTGAAACCAGTACATCCATACACACCTACACGGCACACACAGAAATATTGAGAAATTGAATGAGTCATGCTTTACTTTCAGACATATAAGCCTTTATCCCTGACAAATGAATGAAACAAGTTAAAATGAATAAACTATAAACGCCAGGTTTAAATCCATGCCGACCAGCTACATTAGAAAACAACATATTATGTTTGAGTTAGGCTTAGGTTTTTCTCAAAATACCTCGGACTCTTGGGTCAATGTATCTATGAGTTCAATGTGTAATGAAATTTTATAAGTATTCATTTCTTTCAACAAACAAATCTTACAGACCCCAAACCTTTGAATGGCAGTGTATATATAATCTTTTTTTCTTTTTTTTTTCTTTTTTATAAATACTTTTATTCATCAAGGACACAATAAATTTATGGAAAGTGATTCTATTTTATTTTATTTTTTTTGGAACTTTCTATTCACAGAATCACAGAAAAGTATCACAATTTCCACAAAAATATTAAAGGTGCTGTACGTAACTTTTTTACTCTACTAAAGCATAAAAATACCATAATATGTTTGCTATTTAGGAAACATGCTAGGTTCACAAACTCGTTTCTCTGAAAAACACTTCAGCCAGTTATTTTAAATTTTAATTTAAATTTAAATAATTTTTTTATTTTTATTATTTTACATGTTCTGTGTTGTCACACTCTAAAAAATGCTGAGTTGTTTTGACCCAATTTTGGGTCAAATATGGACTAACCCAAATGTTGGATTAAAAAATGCAATTAATAAATTTAACCCAACAGCTGGGTTTGTCCATATTTGACCCAAAATTAGGTTAAAACAACCCAGAATTTTTTTAGAGCAGTAGTTTTTTGTTCAACCAATAGTATTTCGACAACTCGGGATGCCCGTTCTCATCCCAAGGCGTCATTGCTGACGCTTTTGACAATGCGTTTACATCCAATGTACATGGCACCCTTTAGCGTCAATATGAGACGCAGCCAGAAGGGCCAGAAGGCGCCTCCTAGTGGTCGAACCCTACCCCAGACCTAAACCTACCCATAACCGAAGCGTGTTATATTGACACTAAAGGGTGCCATGTGCGTTGGATGTATATGCATTATCAAAACCGTCAGTTTATGACGCCCTAGGATGAGAATGCGTTGGAAACACAACGTATTGCAGCCTTGGAAACAAGTAAACAAACTGGGTCAGAGAACCTAAAAATCCATCTAAAAATCTCTATGAACGAAAGCATATTAAAACGCGGACAAATCAACTCATTAACTTACAGTCTGCAAGTTTCCTCGGCTTTCGTTGTCAATTTCACTCGTTCCTGTTGTGTCCTGAAACTGGCAACCCTCGCGAGAGGGCCGGGGAAAACAACGATCTCTGATATTTTGAATTTGGACTGCAGTACCTATTTCGACCACTAGCAGTCATTCTTACAGACAGCACCTTTAAGTCACACAAGTGTTTTTAATGTTTCTTGAGCAACAAATCAGCATATTGGAATGATTTCTGAAAGATCATGTGACACTGAAGACTGGAGTAATGATACTGAAAATTCAGTTTTGCATCACATGAAGATATTACATTTTTTTAAATATATAAAATAGAATACAATTTTAAGCTGTATTAATATTTCACCGTATTTTATGTATTTACTTGATCAAATATCCAGCCTTAGTGAGCACAAAAGACTTCTTTCAAAAACATTTTAAAAATTCTCAGTTTTGCTGTAGTGGATCTGTCTGTGTCCAGGGTGATGTTTATATGATCTAACTGACTGGCCTTTACTCAGGCTGCAGGTGTGTAAGGTTACATTTCTGGAGAAACCGAAGACAGAAGCCATTTGAGACTGTCTATCAATGCTCTGTTACATCACACACACAGGCATCACGAAGCTTGATGGAAAACGTAAGGATTCATAAGTGCGTTTGAGGGCAACGTTTGTGATGAGAGCATAGCTACCATTATATATAACATAATAATGTGCTTCAGTACTGTAACTTACCACAAAACCACAAGGGGTCAGTTTATCATATTAGATCTTCACTGCTTCATATATGAAATCAGAAGCTTGTTGAGGATATAAATATAGCCTATAAAGTTTATAAGTAAACAAAACTGTCCGAAGAAGAGACACACGCACTTTCACATTTCATTATCGTCTGTGTGAATATTACTACATTAATAAAGCTGAATTTTTTGAATGGTAAAATACTTTTTCCAACATCAGTTTAATGAAGCAACAACATGTAATCTGATTTAAAAGCACATCAGGGTTTGGCAATGCAGTGTTTGGTAAAGTGAGCTTATTACTGCAGGAGCGTCTGTGGGCACTTCCAAATGACCCCAATCAATTACGCATTAGAACTAGCATCACAAAATATGCCAGCCCTTATTAATCATAAGACAATATAGGGTCACCAAGAGGGAGAGAGGGGTAGAGGTGCTGAAGGACACCCAGTGCACACCCTTACATACTGTATTACTTGACACTTATTCTGAGCAATAATGTACACTATAATGGATGAACTAAATGGGTTTTTAAATCACTTTTGTCAATATTTACAGAGCAGGAGAGCTGACGGTTATGGAAGCTTGCTTCCGCCCCTTTTTCTCTGACAATTTGACTATTTCTCGCAAATGTACATCTCGTAACGCTGACTTTTTTCTTAGATTTGCGAGATATTAACTTGCCATTTATATCTCTGAAATTAAGTTGCAATGTGACGAAATAAAGTCAGAACTGCAAGAAATAAACTCGCAATTGAAAAGTTTACATTTCACAATTCTGACTTTTTTTTCCAAAATTATGATTTTTTTTTTTTTGTGAGATATGAACTCGCAATTGTTAGAGTTATAAAGTCAGTATTGTGAGATATTGTGCTCTGTTTTTATAATTGTGATCTGTGTTTTTCTTTATATATATATATATATATATTTATATATATAAAATGGGGGCGGTGATGACACCAATTTTTCTTTATATATATATATATATATATATATATATATATGAAGAGTTTAGATGCAAAAGCCTCTAAGTGCCATTTGAAATTTTCTTCTCATTTTGATCAAGCTTGTATATTTAAGTTCAGTGATTTCACTTAAATGGTAATGATTATTACCTATTAATTGTTATTTAAGTGAAATTACTGAACTTAAATATACAAGTTTGATAAAAATCATCATTAAAGAAGAAAATTTCAAATGGCATTTAGAGGCTTTTGCATCTGAACTCTTCATATATAAAATGGGGTTGGTGATGACACCAATTTGTCCCTGAGCAAGACAGTTAACCCCTAGTTGCTCCAGAGGCATGCGACCTCTGACATATGTTTTAAGTCGCTTTGGATAAAAGCATCAGCTAAATGAATAAATGTAAAATGTAATTTTAAACTTTTACCCAGCTCGATTCAAGCCAATTCTCTTAATACACTGCATGTACATGGCAAAAACACTGAAATTTGGGGGGAGAATGAGGTAAAAACGATCTGATTCAGGTCATAATATTCCACTTACACCCTGTGCTTTCATATTACAATTAGTTTTCATTGTTATTACCCTATTCAGTGGAAGTTAACAATTGAAAACAACACTATTGCAATTGCAGCTAATAATACTATTCTTATAATTAGTTCAATGTACACAGTGCTTTCATTTAATTCAGCCCTAGCTCAAGGCATATGGTAATGGTGTGTGGTCAGTACAGCACTTAAAACACAGAGCTCAGAAAACACCATGTGTTCTGCACACCCACACATACAGTAATACACACTAAACAGAACAGGGCTGATGGATGGTGTGTTTACAGACACTGTTCAAGCGTATAGGATTATCTCCTGGAACGAGAGCGAGAGGGAGGGAGCATGAAAATCGTCACCATTTTGAGTTACTGGAAATAGAGCAACCTGAGGTTAAGCGTGTGGTTCAAGTGCACAACAGCGATCGCTCAAGGGTCGCTTCTTGCAGGGTTCAAACTTACAAGTCCAGGCTACAGCACTCCTTTTTCTTTAGGGCTATCTTTATTTATTGAAGACCTGCCTTCTTACAGGCTTACTTGAACTAGTCACCTTTAGTAAAGTAACCAACATCCAGCCAAGCTAAAGATATAGCAATCTTGTAATCAGATCTACAGAAGTAATCTTTTGCAAATCTCAAAATTAATAACATTACCAACATTTTGATGCCTTGTTCACTTTAAAACAACTTATTTCAGTGCTTCATTTAGACACACAAAAAAATTACACAAAATGAATTAAATCATATAAGGTTTGGAATGACATGAGGGTGCAACAAAAATTTAATTTTGGGGTAAACTATTCCATTAAGACCCTGTTAGCCATCAGCGTGTCTTGAGCCATCATTCAGCAGTCAGATAAATCACTTCCTTCATCATCAACAGAAGTTCCTCTAAGGCTACAAAACACACAGCACTGTTTAAACTAGCTTTTAAATGAGATGAGAACACACAATGCCAAACAGAAGCACTGCAATAATTGCTCTAAGCTCTAAAACATAATCTGTTTAACAAGACCACTCATTTAGCTGTCAATCCCAGAGTCATTTACATTTGAGAGAGCAGGACTGCTCAAAGGAGAGCTGTTCCTGAGGAAATCAACTCTTTAGAGTGATTGTGTCTCCAACAGGTTTGCTCTTTTAAAATTCACTCTCTGACAACAAAATTACATCCAGCTTTGAAGATTGTATATTAGCTAGACCTTCCATTCATTTCTCTATAGACCTTCCAAATGATCAATCTGAATTCAGTGGATTAATTCTTGAGTGCAAATAAAGTTTTAAAAGCAGATACATCCAGAGGCTAATACTATTAATGTTCACACACACACACAAAAAAAATCGTCATCTTCCATAAAGAGTAAAAGGAAAGCGGATGGTGGTTTATATTATTTTGTGAGCCTGTTTGTGACACAAATATATTGTATGGCTAGAAAGAAAGAAAGAAAGAAAAAAGAAAAAAAGAAAGAAAGAAAGAAAGAAAGAAAGAAAGAAAGAAAGAAAGAAAGAAAGAAAGAAAGAAAGAAAGAAAGAAAGAAAGAAAGAAAGAAAGAAAGAAAGAAAGAAAGAAAGAAAGACACTTAACCCCTAGTTGCTCCAGAGGCGTGCGACCTCTGACATAAATAGCAATTTTAAGTCACTTTGGATAAAAGTGTCAGCTAAAAGAAAAGATGCAAATGTAAATGTAATAAATAAACATGACAAATCATTCCTGCATTATTCTATGGACATAAAAACAGCATAACGTAACATCACTATATACAAACACTTTAGTAAAGCATTAGATCACAGTGACTCAGCTGGACGGAGAAGGAACCTAATCCCACCAATCAGAAGTCATGGAAATCTGACCACTGAGGATTGAATATCCACATCCAGTTTGGACACATACCAATCAAAGTATCCTCACTATTAAAAATTATGAAGTTTACAGTTACAAACAAAATGGGTTTTACAGCCTGATGCTACAGAGTTGTAGAACATTATTTATTTATTTATTTACACAAATAACTTTAGGTAGTAGTTCTTTAGAAAACCATCTACATGTCTTTTAAAGAGCCCAGAAACCAATATGCTGGTCTGAAAAATAGAGAAATTATAATCAAAATCAAACTCAAGAACCCCACAAATCAAAAAAACTAACCAAACCATTCTGTAAAACATGTATTTTTAAGAGGATTTCGTCTTCCACATTCTGTATTGGTGAAGATACTATGCCAAACTGCAGTATCCATCAAGGAGACACAACGTAAAAGTGGGCACTGACATAACTTGAATGTGCAAGGCTTGTGTGGTCAGCCACTTCCAGTTATTTTAGCTATTCCACCACAGCTCATTATACTGCATTTGTTATCCTTTTATTATTATCAGAGGGTCTGAATCAGCTTCCCGGTTCAGTAGTCTGGGCAAAGATCAGAGAGTCAGCCATTTAAAGGGCTGTCTCAATCGCATAATCCTTCCAGTGCAATGAAACTTTTGCTCCCTAAAAGTCCCACAATGAACCATGAAAACCAGGGTGCATCAATGCTCACTGTAGAGGCACAATAAAAACAAGCACTTTGAATAACATTTTTTTCTTTTAAATGTCAGAAAAGTATTAGTTCTGCTGATGATCATAAATACCAGTAGTGATGTTTTACAATGAGGATGTTGTCATGTCATCACCAGTGTCCTTACCAGTGCCCGAATTCATGTACCATTTTGCAAGATGTAACCAACACTGGTCCAGAAGCACTTCCTGTTTCAGTTTTTTAACACTACATAAAAGCTGGGATAAAATACAACCAACAGAACATTTAAAACTGAATCAAAAAGTTAAAACATCTTTAAGATGTTTTCTTAAACCGTTACAAACTGAAACAGGAAGTGTTTCTGGACCAGTGTTGTTTACATCTTGCAAAATGGCCTATAGGGAGCTAGGGAGCTGATTGAGACGCAGACAGAATCATAAACACACTGTTTTTTAGTGCAAATAGTTTTACCCTTTCCTGCACTTTTGCTTTCTTAGTTACTTAGCGACTAATGAATCGGACACCTTTTCAACAGACAGCTTTTTCCCATGTTGAAAAATATGGTGACCAAAGACAAAATATTGGAGTACTGAGTGTTTATTTTTCAACCTCCGGTTCACCTAAGAGGTGCATTTCTGGGCTCTTAATGAAGTCTTCACACTACTCAGTGGTAGCAGCAGACTGCTGTTAAACTAACATTATAATTATCTGCAGTATGCCCTTTATTCAAAGCCAAGCAGGCCTGAAGTATTCTGTCATTTAAACAGATGAATGCACATGCTACAGTTAGCTAATTGACTAATTAGTCTAATTAAGCCACTTGCCAATTTGGGAGTATGCAAACAGAGCCGTCTCAGAGGAATTTTAGAGGGAAGGAGAGTCATAAATTGTCTGGCTGATAAACTACTGCAGTGAGACACCAGCTTAGAACACATACAAACACTGAGGGTAAAACCTCATTTACTAACAGTTTACTTCATAAGTCACAGACAAGTGACAACAGCAACACTAAGAAAAAACTCATAGTCATTGTGCGTTGCAGCAATTTTCCACAGGTAAGGAGCATTCTTACAGGCGTAAGGGGAAGCAAACTGCCTAAAGCACTCTTAAACACTTATACTTGAAAAAATGCAAACCCAAAGACCATTACAGAATACTTAATAAAAAGGACCAAAGACCTTTGACAGTAAACTCTCAGACCCCAATAACAAGGTGTTATTGTTATTTTCATATATATATATATATATATATAATAAAAAAATATAATAATAAATCTAAAATAAATTATATATATATATATATATATATATATATATATATATATATATATATATATATATATATATATATATATATATATATATATATTAGGGCTGTGCAAAAGTTAATTGCGATTAATTGCATCCAAAATAAAAGTCTGTGTTTACATAATATATTTGTGTGTGCTGTATATAATTATTTTGTATATCTAAATACCAATGCATGCATGTATATATTTAAGAATTATTTGCGCTTAAATTCTCTATATATTTATAAATACATAATCTATATTATATAAATATAAATATTTTATATATGAATAACACTTTTTCTTAAATATATACATGCATGTGTGTGTATTTATATATACAAAATAATTATATACAGCACACACAAATATATAATGTAAACACAGACTTTTATTTTGGATGCGATTAATCGCAATTAATTTTTGCACAGCCCTAATATATATATATATATATATAATCATAATAATAAAAAGGAAATGTCCAATGCAAAAATTGAGATCAGAATAACTACCCCTTTTGTGATAATTTTGCATCAATGGAAATCTAAGAGAAAAAAAAAGTAAGAAAATATTTAATCAAATAGATATAAAAAAAAATGTATGAATTCAGAATATAGTACCAAAATATTAAACAGCACTTTTGTTTTCAACATTGATGATAATAAGAAAATCAGCATTTCTAAAGGATCATGTGACACTGAAGACTGGAGTAATCATGCTGAAAATTCAGCTTTACTATGACAAGAAAATATACTCTAAGGCCGGATTCACATATAGCGCCTAAAAACGCGTAGAAAACGCAGGGTGCGCCGCATTCTCCATTTTCCAAAGTGCCAGGGCGGTTGCGCTTCAGTTGGTTCTTGTCACATGACCTATTGTGTGCGTATGGTGCGCTTGCGGTATTCTGAAAAGTTGAGATGTTTTTATCTCGGAGCGGCGTGAACGCGCATGGAAAAATGTGAAAATGTGAACCAGCCCTAATAGAGCAGTTACTTTAATTGTTCCATTATTTCACAAACACTATTATACATTTAGGGTATGTTTACACGACAATGATGTACTAAACACGGAAACGATTTTCCTTTGAGTTTTCATGTACAGACGACAACATCGTCAAAATGGTCCCGGATCCATGAAAACGATTAAAAACGCTGTATTCTGCACCAGGGCCAGTAATTGGTGATGTCACTTTGAAAAGAAAACCTACGCACCTATAGACTAAACACATTATACGCATACACACGGCATTCTTAAAGGGATAGTTCACCCGAATTTGAGAGCTGTATCGCGAACACATAGGCACCCTAAGGGATTGAAACTTGAAGGCCCAGAAAGTCATTGAAGAAAATGTTTAAATACTCCATGTGACTACAATGGCTCCAATATAAGGTTATCAAGCGACAAGAATACTTGTTGTGCGGGAAAAAACAAACAAAACAAAAATAACGACTTTATTCGACTATTCCTTTTGTTCCTTCTGGGCCTGAGACGAGAGTTCAAGAGATTTCCACGACGCATGGGTCAATCCCTTAGGGTGCCTATGTGGTAGTGACCCAGCTCTCAAATTTAATCAAACATATCTTCATTTCTGTTACGAAGACGAACGAAGATCTTACAAGGTTTTAATTTTCATTTTTGGGTGACCTATCCCTTTAAATTAACAATAACGGTATCATTTCCAAAAACATACTTTTACCAGTTTTCAAAAGTTGGCATTCTCAAGCCCCAAAACGCCTTGCCTAAATGAATGGCCAAAACACATTAAAAGTGACATGAATGGCCCCTTAGAGCGTTACAGTTGCATTTGCATTTGTCCCCTCTAAATAAGCACAAGCTCACCAATGCACTCACAAAAACGTATCAAGCAATATGATGCACAAACTCACTTGACCCTGTCTAAACACAGATACTGTTCGTGTGATTATATTATGCATATACACACACCCCGGTGCAATGTCTGTGTCTCCATCAAGTCATGAGTGTGAACGTGTTGGTTTGCATGTGTTTGTCGTTTAAGTGTGTGTGTTTGTGTTGGGGTGTGCCTGTGCCAGTGCGTGCGTGTCATTTGGAAGTCCTCCAGTACGAGGACATCTGCGCTACTAATAAACTATAACTCTGACAAATTGGCACTGTCCAATCATCCGCCCTCTCCATGAATAAGCCATCAGAGTCATCCAATCAGACATGGCTGATGGCTCCGACCACCAATCAGAGTCAGGCAGGGTACAGAGGACACACAGGGCACGCTGACACTGCTGCGGGTGGAAATGAACCCTGACTGAACCAGTGCTGGTCTGGGAACAGCTTGTCACATCCTAATTAATCTCAATAAACAGAAATCAACTAATTATGGCCTGCACAACGACACTTTTTAACTAGTCGAGACCTCAGTGTTTACCTTTTGTAAATGGCTCACCATAGATTGGCAGCATCAGCATCTTTGCTGTTGATGGAGAGTGTGTTAATGTTCATGCTCATGCATTGTCAAAGTTTCATGTTGTTTATGATATCTGATCAGTTTCAGGGTGGCTCACAGGAATTTTGGCTCTCTAAATAAATGCATAGCATAAGAAAATTAAAGAGGGAGGAAAAGAGCAATGGATCCATGATCAATGCAATAAAAAAACATTCAAACTTGTACTAAATTATAATCAGCTGAGGACAATATATGCAGATGATATTGATGATGTCATGGGAAATTAAATCATGAACGAATAACTAGCCCTGAGCCCACATATCCAAATAACTTGAATAAGTAGAATGTCCAAATATGTAGTATTTGCATCTAAATAGATACAAGAAAGTTAATTAATTAGTTCACTGTGACATAGAGGTAAGAGAGAATCCAATTGGAATTTAGCATAGACATGTAACAATGACGTCATTGCTGTCTGTTACATTTTGAATGCTGAACATTCTCTCGAACATTCTATCAGTCAATGGAATCTTCAACATCGGGCACTTGATTTGTATGCATTGGTCATGTACAATCAAGCTATAATTGTCAAATTAGTATAATTGTGTCAAATTGCAGTGTAAAAATAATATTTAATTTTATGTATACCCATCTAGCCTGAGCACAACAAAGGTCTCAGCCATTTAATTCCACCACCATCATTTCCATCACATAATTATTATAATGTATTACATAATATGACTTATTACTTTATAATTTATAATGCAAAATATGCATACTATCAACAACAACAAAAAAACAGTTCAAAATTTTGGGATAGGTAAAACTCAATGTATTTGTATCTGCATTTCTTTAAATGTATTAAAAATAAAAATAAAGTGAAATATTGCTTTCTATTTTAATATATTTTACAAAATGTAATTTATTCCTGTGAAGTCATTGCAACAATATTATCATTAGTCACATGATGCTTTAAAAATCATTCTAATTAGCTGATTTGCTGAGAAACATTTCTGATTATTATCAAAAAAGCTTTTTTGATAATAAATAATTGTAAAAATTTTGCAGAAACCTACTAATATATATTTTTCAGGATTTTTGATTCATATAAAGTAAGAACAGCAGTTATGTCAACATTTTTGATCACATTGAATGCAATCTTGAATAAAATTATTTAAAATTCATACTGACCCCAGACATTTTAACGGTAGTGTAAGTTTCAACACTTTTGGACATTGTTAGTGGACAAATTAAACTAGTGAAGAGTGTGAAACACACATTTTAAAAGATTATATTTTCTGGAAGTCCACACTGCCTAAAGTGCCCATATTTAAGAAACAATAAATTATAATACGTAAGAAGCACAACTGTGAGCTTTAATGAAACGCACATCTAAACATACACACACACACACCGCACACAGGCGGTTCAGGTAAAATGGGCTCAGAGATTTTATGGATAAGTGTGGTGTAAGTGTATTTGCGGTTCAGAGAGCCTGCTATCAGCGAAGAGGCCCGATAGATCTATTTTAAAACCAACTCACGACAACACGCGGCAAGGTGATGAAAACCCTGACACTCTCAAATTGCCCTGTCAATCATCGGGGTCCCTAAAAATGCTGAAATACGACACAGACAGAAACTTAAAGACAGAGACTGTTAGAGTAAAGCACTGCTTGAGACCAAAGAGTTAAAGCTACAATATGTCATTTTTTCACCGCTAGGAGTCGCTAGCCTCTTACAATAACAAAGGCGTAGGTTGATGACGCATAAGCGGAATTATGATACCTTTTAGAAAACTATTAGTAAAAAAAGTGTCGACTTGTATTGTTCCCGGGTCTAACAATTCAATGAGTAAACATTTAGCGGGAATGAGTTACTTTCAGTTTCCAGAGCGTTGATGGCAAAGGCTAAAGGCTGTAAATGCGTGTAAATATGGAGAAAAAGCATTCAAACTAGATGACCACGAACACAGAAAAACTGAGAGAAACTGCCATTCAATCAATTAAAAAAATACTTTGACAAAATATTTGTTACATATTTTCATCTGTATAAGAGTATTAAACAGTTAGCTTACCAACATGTTAACAACAAACTTCTAGAAATTCTAGACAGTATAAAATAACATAAAAAGCAACTTTGTGAACTAACAATGCTATATTTCTTGTATAATCTACCAAATGCACAAAAAAGTGCAAGTTAAAACAAGCAAAAACAAAGACAAGGTATTTGTTTTTCATATGAGTTTTTTTTATGGAGAGAAGCCATTTCTCTAGGATTAAACAGCCCAAGTGCTTTCCTTTAGCAAATATACTTAAATTATACATAAATGATTATCATTCAGTGCATAACAACAGCGAGTTTAAAAACCAAAGCAAATAAGGAACAGTGAGGCAAACTGCAGACTGAGGGTCAGATAAGACCACAAAAACAGCTTATGATAACAAGAGGTCACAAGGTTAAATAAACATGCATGCTCTTTGACCTATAAACTGGGAGAGGTGAAAGAGGCATTAAAGATAGGAAAACTATGAATAAGGGATGAAGAGGAGAATAAGAGGAGGGAAGGGGAGTACAGACTGTGAGGAGGGATTAAGGGCCCTTTATAAAATGAAAATGTGTGTCAAAAAATTGTATGTTGTACGTGTTAACATATAAATCTGTATTGCCATGCAAACTGTTTAACATTTACTGCAAAATATCTACACTGTAAAAAAATATTTTTTGGTGAAGTAAATACTAGTGAAAAAACCAATGTAATTTACTTGAAAAAGTTAGTTCCATATCAGTACTTAATTCAAGTGAGTAAAAATGATGAAAGTGTAAATATCAAATCAATAAAATTAAGTAAAAATGACTTTTCTGATACTGGGGTTCCCATCATGCACTGGACCTTGAATAATTAATGAGGCTCATTTTTCACTGGTTTCCAGCTGTATTTACACTGTTTTATCATTGATTTTTGTTGTCAGTATTAGTAACTTGCCATTTTGTGACATTTCGAGTAATATTTTTGCTCAAAATGACACATAACGACCCATCAAATGTGTATTGTCTACCAAGTATTGAGGTGTTTGCATTCACATGAGGCTTAACATCTGACATGATGTAATAAAGATGATCTTAAGTAAAGCACATACTATAAATGACTAATAAAATTCAAGATTATCGTTTTAGTGAAATGTAATACAAAGGCAAAGGAAATTGATATTAATCAACCTTTTACTAGCCGAGTTAAAATTACTTATTTTTTGTAAAGTTTACAGAGCAGTATGTGTGTGTTTGCGAGAGACACTCACCCACTGGTGTGTTCTCATAGATGAGCAGGTACGACTGGAAGAAGTAATTCTGGAAACGAGGTGGCTGATTAGAGGCTGGAGGACAGAGAGACAGAAAACACACACAGTTACAGCAATTACATTAGATGGCAAACAGAAAATGACATCAATGGGCATCAAATGAACACTCTCAATGTGGAGCCTTCTCCAATCAATATAAGGGCCAAGTGGTGTGTGTGTGTGCACGCGCATGTATGTGTGACTTGACAGTGAAAATCAGCCACTTCTACAACACACTCAAAAAGGGTTTTCGCAACATCTCATTGAAGTGTATTGGGTTCCCCAAAAGAAACTTTCAGTGACCAGTTCTTAAAATAACCTCTTTTTTTGTAGTGTGAAGAACAAATTAATAATCAAAAGAACATTTTTCCAATATAAAAGAACCTTTTATTGGAAAATGTCCATACATGTTAAAGGACGTCATGGACCTGTAGATACAAATAAAGAACCTTTACTCTTAAGAGTGTAAAATTAAAGTTTCTCAGAGATGTATAGTAACGAAGTAGAACTAAGTACTTAAGTACTAAAATGCTGTATCTGTACTCTACTAGAGAGTATTGTTTTTTCTCATATTTCTACTTTTACTTCAGTAGATATTTTCGATGAATTTAATAGTTTTACTTCGATATTTTTTTAATGTTCTGCTAGTTACTCGTTACAATTATAAAACATTTACGAATCATTCGTTGCAAGTTGGCTTTCATGCTGCCTAAATCGCACGCCAGTTTTATAGGGTAATGGTATTGATTGACACACACATTGACAACTAATGCAGGGGTTGTCCTGCAATGACATTTTTTTGGCAAATTTGTCTCCCGCCAAAGCGGCTTATTTGATTGCTAGTTCAAACTTTTGACTGCTTTCTTTGATAATTGCATGACGCAATACTTGTACTTTTACTTTTGGTACTTAAGGAGTGAATTATAAAATAAACTACTTGCAATACTTAAGTACAAAAAATGTTGAATACTTTAGTACTTCTACTTAAGTGTGGTGCTTAAAGAGCACTTCAACTTCTACTCAAGTCACTTTTTTGATGGAGCACTTGTACTTTTACTCAAGTCCGGGTTTCTAGTACTTTATACATCTCTGCAGTTTCTACAAGCACCATTAGCCAGTGTATAGGGTTCAAGAGTTGGTTAGTTCTGTACTGTACTGTATGTAACCAACCTGAAAAGTAAATACATGATATGGTTGTTTTATGTGCGAGACATGTTTCCCCAGTGTGTACACGCGTGTGTGTTCTCTCTTTCCAGGGGTAGCAGGAGACAAGCTGATTTGTCAGGAAGATCAGGAGAGCTTTGATCGTATGCATGGGTAGTGGGCCACAGAGACAACACACACTAGAAAGGGCTTGTGCATGTGTGTGTTTGAAGTGCTGGTGTCTGATAGGGTGAATCACTCTTTGACTCTGCTTTGAACGTGGCAAGAACAAACCCAAAGAGAGAAATGGAGAGATGCCGAGCAAGACACGAGAGCCATCGGCTGTGCATCTGCCAATACACGCTAACTAGAATCAATCTAGAGTAACACATCAGCCTGTGTTAATTACTGGACCATTACAGAATGGCAGCAGATTTAAAACGCGTTTTGGGTGTGTGACAAAGTCAATCAGAGATTTAATGAGAGTTCCTGCCAAAAGCAAAAAAAAAACTGCCACATCTGTCCTGGTTTCAACTCCAGATCCTTATACTGGAATGATAAAATTAATAGTTATCTCATTATTGTTGCTTAATGAAATTTTCTTGAGCCCCATGCACTGAAATTAAACTGTAATGAATACTGAATTTAATGTGATTTAGCCATGTGTATTTATTTCAGCTTCTATGGCTGTGAGCAAAATTTATTTAGTTTTTTGGTTCATATTACTAGCATATGTACGGTACTCGGTGTTGTTGTGCCTGAACGCGTTCATTGAATGATAGATTCATATTTCGGGCGAACAAATATCACTTTAACAAACAGTAAAACAGGTCTCATTGCATCCGCTTGTCAGAGAAAGTGTTAACAGCAGTACGAACTGACAGTGATATGGACTTTTATGGTAATCATCTTCCCTAGCTAGTTATTTTCATAACTGATTGACAGATCTTCGCTCTCAATTAGGGTTGGGCCGATGGACGATATCATCGTCCATTGTGATGGCTGACATCATCCCCCCGTTTCCATGGTGACGCATTATGCTTGGTTGGCACGTGATTCACCACAGCCAAAAATAGCGCTCTATTGCAGATTTAGCGCTTTTATTTCAAAATATTAACTTGCTTACCATTTCATGATGCTTACCATTCTCATATTCCGATTCTCAAATGTGTAAGTGAGTTTGTTTTGTCGTTTAAAAAAACGTTAAAGAAAAAGATCTTTATCTGTAACGTGAGATCGACGGCGTGTTTGGGCCGTAGTTCAGATATTTCTGTCTGTTGGATTTATTACAGTGCGGGAATTCATCAGTTTCTCCCGAAATACATGAAAGTAAGTGGCCGAGAAAAATAGCGTTGACTTTATAATTATTTACACAGTATCTATCTGATATGAATAAAAACCGTCGTCAATTATTTGAATGGGTTGTTATTTCTGCTTCCATAGACACCATTGTGTATTTTACAAACTAAAAATGTATTGTTTTGCTATAATATATGATATATATTTAAATGTCTGAAACCTAAAATAAATTTTATGTGGTTAAAAACACTGAACAGTTGTGATATAGCCTATGACAAGCGCTGGGTGCGTCTGCTATAGAGCGTGCCGAATTCGAAATTGCTGATAAGATATAGAGGAAAATATGTAGTGGAAAATGAGAATATTATGAAAATATCCCCCCCACTCCCTCCCGATATCATCGTCCATCGCGATGTTTCGACATCGTCTGATGCCAAATTGGTAGACATCGCCCAACCCTACCCTCAATGTTTAGATAGTCCCTTGGAGGCTCAATTTATTAGGGAGATAAACCAATGAACGGCTTACTAAAGGCGGGCATACACTGTGCGATTTTCGTCCGATTTTGAGCCGAATTCTGACTCGTGCGACTCATTTTCGTGTCGGACCGATTTTCAGCTTTGTCGTGCGTCGTTTGTCGTGCAGTGTTCGTGCAGTGTACAGGGAGAAACGAGAGGCGATTAACCTCTCGCGATCGACAATCGGATGGTCGGATGAATTTCTAGCATTGTCAGAAATTTTGGTCGCTCCTCGTGACTATATCGTACAGTTGAAGCAAAGCTACGAACCGATTGCCCTAAACTGTTTTTTCCCTCACTGCACCTGCGCGAAAACAGAAGTTTAACCATTTCATCTGCAGCAAAAATAAAATTAAAATAAAAACGAGCTACAAATTACTGTTGCTTACCTCCAGTTGGTGTTGCAAAATGGATAATATTACCCACCGTCTTCAAGCCACCTGATATGTAACACCTCTTTTATTATTTTGTCAAACAATGTTTTTGAAATAAACCTGTTTTTAATTTTCATTGATGATTAATAATGGCAATGTTCGGACATATTATAGACTGTTAATAGTTATTTTATATGTATATAATTCATTGTAATCGACCTAAATGTTTTAGACAATTTTTAATGAGGAGTAAGATCAATATTTTATTATCCTCACAGCACGTTGGTTATGTGCTGTGAAAATATTGCGTGGCAAATTAATTATAATAGCGGATCAATTTAATAGTAAAATTAGCCTATAGGCCTCCCCTAATAATGATAATATAATAATAATAATAATTAAATGCATAAATTGAAAATACTAAATCATCTTGATACTGATAGCAGATGCTTGTTTTGACAATATCTCTGGATACATACACGTAAATAGGCGCAATCCAGGGGGTTATCGCAGATATTACACGTATAGTGTGAGCAGTGAAGTCGCAGCTCGACGATCGGACCGTACAGTGTGAGCACATAAATCCTGAACTTTGGCTTTGCATCGCATGCGATTTACTCGTTCAGTGTGAGTAGGTACCTTGCTGAAATCGCACAGACATCGCACAGTGTATGCCCGCCTTAATAGAAGTCAATGAACAGAATGTATTTTTAAAAATCTTACATAGTACGCCTTAAAACCAATTTATCAACACATTCTTTAAATTACAGGCTTTAATGAAGCAGTTTAACTTTACTTTGGGATTTTGTAATAGTTCACAATGGCCTCCTGTGGACAATTTTATAATTATAATTACGTTCATTACAAGGAAAAACTATAAGCCCTCTACAAATACCTCCGGCTGTAGTTATACTGCTAACACTGCTGCACACACAGGATGTGTGAAACAAGCTTTGTAGCTGATGTTTTACCATTGTGACATTGATTGAGAGTCTTTTGAGTGACCAGGTCGGACAGAAACTCACGTCATATCGGATCTCTTCACAGACATCATCATTTTTTATAAAGACAGCTCACCTCTCTTCCACCTCTTCCACTTTACCTTTAAGTGAGAGTTCACCAAAAAAGTAAATAAAATCCTTTACTCCTCTTAACTTTACCCTTCTTTTCCAGAGGAACACAAAATGAGAACATAAAGGCTGTTCGCAGTGCAAAAGGACAGAAAAAGTACTTTATATGAGTCTATATGAGTCTTTTTTATGTACAAAACAAACTTAGTGGGAGAAAGAATGAACTGACAGCTCTCATTCAAAAAGAGAGTGGACAGAGACAGAAAAATCTATATATTTCTACACTGAATACACTTTATAATAATGACATTTAATATGTGAAGATTTTTTAAGTTCACTTCAATTAAAATAGTTAATTTTTAAAGCCTATTAAATGTTAAAAATGATGACTTTCAATTATACTGTGATGTGAAATGGCTATATTGACTAATTTCATCCCCAGAGACATCAGTAGCAGTAGCAAAACTATTCTGAAGCCATACAGTATTTAAAATGTAGGTTGTTATTTGCTGGAAATCATGCATTAACAAAACGTAAAATAATTATAAAGTGCCATAAGAGTCTGTAGGAAAAGGCGAATAAAGCAAATGATGACAAATTTCAGCTCTCATATGCCTTCAGAAAACGTGGAATATAGCGCACAAGTATGAATTTCTTTTTATGCGTTTTGTCCTTGTGGAAGCTTGACAGTCACGGTCGGTCACTGTGAAAAACTTTGGATAAATGACAGAATTTTCATTTGTGATCTATTCGCTAACGCTCTCTCTTTTGGTCGAGGAGTGTTTAACATTCAGTCTTGGGTTGTTCTGGGGTTCATGGCTCAAACTCCCTCCCTAATTTACCTCCATTTCATTTAACCCTCAAAACCCTGAACCAATCACAGACGGCTAATAACCATGAGAGAACAGATCCCACAGGACCTATGGAGACCGAGAGGAGTGAGGCAGATTAATGAAGAAAGATGGAGTGTGTAAATGATTGAGAGAGGTTCGGCAGTAGGAAAGGACACCGACAGGAAGAGGTGAATTATAAACTCCTCTGGACTGATGTTAAGTGGCAGAGACACGGTCTTGTTAAACGGGCCGCTGCAGAGCGCAGGTGTCCAGCACACACACACACACAAACAATGAGGAATGATAGACGGCTGTGAGAGAACAGTGATGGAGTGAGATGTCTGAGAAAAGACAGGACATGTGGGCTGATAGAAGGACAACAGGAAGGTAATGAGTGCGGGCTGAAAAACGAGAGAAACAGAAGAGGGAGTTTTAATCTGAAAGTCTGGGAAACACATTTGACCCGTGAGCAACAAGTTAGTGGGGGACTGAAGATGGGCGGGGTGTGATGCCACTGGGCTCATGAATATTAATTAGCCACTGCTGATGTTGTAACCTCATTAATATTCATCACCTCAGGTTTATATAGACGGGTCCTATTCATCGTCTCACACTGATTTAATGCTTCCTCTGATATTTTTACATTCAGTTTTAATACGGAATGTCAATTTAACACATTCATTCGGTATATTACTGATGAAAAAAGTGATTAAAAATGAACGCATCAATGCTAAATTAACAATTTAGCAGGGCATGGATGTGTTCCCGAGTTCAAAGACTGCAAGATGGAGTACAACGGTATAAAACAGAATGAACGCAACAATCCCAAGGTCCAGGTTTTTTTACACAGTGTCTTAAATGCAATGATTATGTTCTAAGACAAAAACTGTGCAGGCAAAATGCTAAAACAGCAATCTGATAAGTAAAAACCATAATAGGATTGGTGAGGACCAGTTTAAGTGTCAGATCATTAGAGTGAGGACAAATAGAGTAAAATGTTTTAGCCACTTCTCTTTCTGATACCCCTTTAAAGGCCTGTTTGAGGAATAGAGATGCATTATATCAAAAAATGTTCACACAAAGATGGCCATTTCTGAAATCCTTGAGGAAACTTTTTTATTATTATGAGGAAAACAGTTTATTAATCACACTAAGTGATGCTTTGCTTTTTGAAAACGTTTCTGTGATGGTTTAGGGGCTGGGTTAGTGAAAGGGGATAGGATACAGTTAGAAAATAATTTTGTCTATGGAATGCCCATAAAACATTAAAACATGTGTGTGTGTGTGATTTATAAACTGTTTTCTTCATAATAATAAAAACATTTTTGATGTAATGCATCTCTATTCCTCAAACAGGCCTTTAAACAGGGTATCAGAAAGAGAAGTGGCTAAAACATTTTAATCTATTTGTCCTCACTCCGATGATCTGACACTTAAACTCATGTTTTACTTACTTTGAAGGATCAAATGTCCCAACAAAGATAGTAAAATGTGAAAATGTTAACATTGTGGGGTTATTTGGCCAGACCCCACACAAGTAAAACAGCTTATAAATCATCCCAAGCTATGTTTTTATGAAAATCTTACAATGCATAAACTTTTCTGTGATGGTTTAGGAGGATATAACATACAGTTTTTGTCCAGTATAAAAACCATTATACGCCAATGAAAAATCTATGTAAAGATATAAAAACAATTTGTGTGTGTGAGTGTCATCCTTACCTTCAGAAAACGTTTGTAGCAGCAATAAGGACAGGAGCAATTTAACCAAAGTCATCTTGCCTCCCAAACCTTCACACCACGACATCTCCAACCTGAAACACACAAACACACAGTAAGAGCACAATCACCATATTGGCATCACGAAAAACAATCACTAGTGTTTGGTGCTACTAGTGTTTCAGAAATAACACACTGCACTTTTCTGTACTGGTAGTGCACATTAAAGCCTTCATGATTAAAACAAATTTAAAATTCTATGACATTGGTAGAAACAAAGCACAGCTGGTAATCGACATCTGTGAGGTGAAATCTAACTCTCTAAATAAATAATGTTCATGTTGAGAGTTGCAATGTCTCCAGGTGAACCTCATTACAAGTTCATTGCACCTGATGTAAACATGTGATATGCAAATACCATCATTGTCTGGTTCCTGATAAACTGTAACAAGCTGCATGTATCTCAGTGAAGAAAAAAATCTCACAGTTTGCACATTGATGGCTGCTTTAAGGTGTCCAAATAAAAATCCAAATGCTTTCTGAAAATTTGCATCAGTCTTCAGGGGTTAGACATTTCATTTTAGGTCAGTATAACATCTCATTATGTGAATATGAAGTACTAAATCTTATTCATGCAGCTCCATTCTGTATCCTAAGAAGAGTTTTCTTTTCTTTGACACTGTCAGTTTTGGGGACTGACAACCGCATTTATCATATATACAGATATGAGTCTCGAAATCTCCGGTTCAAAAAGCATCTTACATTAGTGCCTTGGATATTATCTGTATGAACGTGCAACTGGAGTCAAGTCCTCACTCTCTTACCAGTAACTTACAACTGAATGTCAGAATGGGAAAGAAAGGTGATTTAAGCCATTTTGAGCTTGGCATGGTTGTTGGTGCTGGTCTGAGTATTTCTCAATCTGCTCAGTTACTGGGATTTTCACGCACAACCATTTCTAGGGTTTACAAAGAATGGTGTGAAAAGGGGTAAACATCCAGTATGCGGCAGTCCTGTGGGCGAAAACGCCTTGTTGATGCTAGAGGTCAGAGGAGAATGGGCCGACTGATTCAAGCTGATAGAAGAGCAACTTTGACTGAAATAACCTCTCGTTACAACCGAGGTATTCAGCAAAGCATTTGTGAAGCCACAACACGCACAACCTTGAGGCGGATGGGCTACAACAGCAGAAGACCCCACCGGGTGCCACTCATCTCCACTACAAATTGGAAAAAGAGGCTACAATTTGCAAGACCTCACCAAAATTGGACAGTTGAAGACTGGAAACAGAATGAGAACATGGATCCATCATGCCTTGTTACCACTGTGCAGGCTGGTGGTGGTGGTGTAATGGTGTGGGGGATGTTTTCTTGGCACACTTTAGGCCCCTTAGTGGCAATTGGGCATTTTTTAAATGCCACGACCTACCTGAACATTGTTTCTGACCATGTCCATCCCTTTATGGCCACCATGTACCCATCCTCTGATGGCTACTTCCAGCAGGATAATGCACCATGTCACAAAGCTCGAATCATTTCAAATTGGTTTCTTGAACCTGACAATGAGTTCACTGTACTAAAATGGCCCCCACAGTCACCAGATCTCAACCCAATAGAGCATCTTTGGGATGTGGTGGAACGGGAGCTTCGTGCCCTAGATGTGCATCCCACAAATCTCCATCAACTGTCCTATCAATATGGCCCAACATTTCTAAAGAATGCTTTCAGCACCTTGCTGAATCAATGCCACGTAGAATTAAGGCAGTTAAAATTAAGGCAGTTAGAATTAAGTATATAAATCCTCACTATAGCTGGAGGGCAACAAGTTCATTTCGTACCCAGGTGAACAGCCTTAAGAGTAACTCTTTTGCTGGCAGCAGAGCATGAGCTAAATAACTTAATTTGAAGACAAAGGGCATCATTTGCTAGCTCGTATAGTGTTTCACACCTTGTTGAACATGAAAGCTGCTGTTTCAAAATGATTTTATGCTTTTGATCCTTTTAGCATTGATATACAAGCAGTATAACAGTATGTGATGTTTAAGTATTTTTACTGCATACAAAATCTCTCAATTAATATATATATATATATATATATATATATAACAAAACTGTGCAGACCTATATTTAAAAATATCAAACATTATATGCAGTCTTCCTCTTAGAAGACTTTCTAACAAATATTTTGCAAGCTAAAAGCACTTTCAGATGTACGTGAAGTCACTGAATAGACAATACTGCTTGAGGAGAGAGGTGTTATATTGACAGTATTAATGATTAATAGGCATATAATTTATGCATTAAAATGAAGAATAGTTTTACACTTGTTCAAGTGAGGAGGAGGGTTCACTCAACAAGGAATTCCCACAGAGTAAAGTACTCACACACACTTGAGCTAATCGTGTGCTGCAAATCATCTCTTCAGCATCTTTCTCTCTCTCTCTCGCTCGAAAATAAATAAATGAAATAAATAAGTGTCTGAGTGAGAGGAGTGAAAATGATATTTACAAGGGAGCTTATGTGATGAGCGACTTAATTACAGCAACTGTAAGGTCGAAATTAATGATGTATAATCACGTCGCGTTCAACCTGCAGTTTAATTAGGCTAATTACAGTGCTGGGATTGGCTGAGCTTGTTTGTTTTGCTGGTATTTACCGTTAATGCTGCAGCGTCAAAGGTGTCCGCAGGGATGGAGAAAAGATACGATCTCATTCTCTCAACATTCTAGGAAACCAATCAAATGAAAGTCTTAGGATTTAATTCCAAAATGAGAAAAGGCTCAAACAAGAATCCCATGTAGCACTGGATCTCCTGCTGGAGTGATTTGCACATTTTTGGTTATAATAGTTATAATCACTATTAAATCACCAACTGGTGTCAATATTAATGACACACATCAATATTTGTGAGAAAAACATCCAATCAAAGATAATTCAAAGACATTACAGTGTTGTATTCGACAAGTAAATCATTATTCTCACCAGATGAGCGTCATATTTTTAAGATTTTGTGTCAAGAAAAAAAATGTAGAGTCAAAAACACCCTTACGCATTGTGTTCACAACGGTTGCATAATAAATGCTTAAGTCAGAAGGTATTTGGTCATGTGTGTGTTGGAAGAACTTGATCTACCTTCTCAGTGTCCATGATGGATTCATTATTCAGAGGATCTACCTCACCCATGGTATGTCTATCTATCTATCCATCCATATATCTTCCAAAGAAGTGTTTGTAAAACCTCACATCCTCACAGTTTGAGTCTAAAATAAAATAAAAAAAAAAAGTGTTTGTTCTCAGCTAAGTACATTACAGTCAAACTGGAAAAGCACACGTCTTCTGGTTGTCCCAGTAGACTCAGTAGCAGGGCACATTGTCAACAAAAAATACATGAACATTGCAACAAAATGAAATGAGCAAGTTGCATATTATAATGTTTTGGTTAGCATGGCAATCCCTGGTGTGGAATTTAAGCAACAACCTTGGCAGTGAATTGCATTTCGAGAGAAACAGAAGAGACATGAAAAAGAGAAGGAGGAAGAGAAAGAGAGAGCGAGGAAAGGCGAAATAGACGCATTTGTTTTCATTTGGCATCTTGCAGTTTCCTGGGTGATATAATAAAAGAGTTCCCTGGCGTCATATAGCAGCACAAACCTTCTCTGTCCACTGTGTAGCAGAGCATTCTGCCACTGGAAAAGTGCTGTCACATGGGCCCAATACAACTGCTTCTGCTGCAGGGAAATCCACACAATATATGATGCTTATGCTTTTTCTGAATAGGCATATGGGTTCACAATACTGTTAAGTAAGTCATGTTTAACGGATGTGGGTGCACAGCAAAAAATAAAAAATAAAAAAATGTGTTTGTAATGAAATTCTAGCTGATCTGAATACTTCCAAACATTTTAAATGTATTTAACTATTAAATAAACTAAACTACTATTTTTTTCCAATGATTTTTTAACATAATGCTGTTTTTAGCTAGCCTGGTTAAAACTAGATCATTCTAAGGTCTGGCAAAGCGTCATAGACGAATCATTTCCGGGGCGTCACCAACGAATGTCGCGGATACGCTGTAAAAAAAATATTGATGGTTTAATTAAAAAAAGTAAGTAACCTGGTTGCCTTAAAATTTTAAGTTCATTGAACTGGAAAACGTGAGTTAATACAATGAAGGAGAATGATTTAATCTCAAAATTATATGTTATCTGAACTAAACAAATTATTTAAGTTGATTTGACAAAAGAAAAAAATGATGATTACTACACTGTAAAAAAATATTGTTGGTTTAACTTAAAAAAGTAAGTAACCTGGGTTGCCTTAAAATTTTAAGTTGATTGAACTGGAAAAAGTGAGTTAATACAATGATGAAGGAGATTCATTTAATCATCAGAAACTCAAAATAATAAGTTATCTGAACTAAATAAATTATTATAAAGTTGATTTGACAAAAGAAAATATGTTGTGATAACAAATCTTGAAAATATTTTTTACAGTGAAACCACTCAGAGCGATGAAGGAGATGACAGATGCAGAACGGCGGCCGGCGGAGAAATATCTCAGAGTGTTGTTCTTTGCTCGGTTTTTAACAAAAAGGAAACGCTCAAAACGCTTAAAACAGACACGATCCATCTTTGTAATGTAGGCTACAAAATCTGCTTCAAAATCCCAGCGCTGTCGTCATCGTGTAAAGCCCGCCCCAACGTTTCTGATTGGTGCCGCAATTTCAACGGATTGGGAATGGGCTTGAATGAGCTCTTTGCAAGACTATCTTTAAGAGCAAATCTAAATTTGCCGGAAGTTGTCTGGGTTTTCCCAGGCTAGTTTTTAGCATCTTGTAAATATTTTGCATTTTGATTACATTTTGTTGACTATTGGTATAGTAGTTAAATCAAATAATGCGCTAGAATTTATATTAAACAAAATTAATTCCAGAGTATTCACACTAAAAAGGGAAGTAAATTAACAGACTACAAGAGTCGATAATTACAATCATTTCAACTAAAGAGAAACAACAACATTAAATAAAAAAGACCTTTTATATTACAACTGGGGCTTTTTTTAATATGGGATGATAAATGTGAGTTTACAAGAAAGCAGCTATTTCTGACTTAGTGATTGTTATGAAATGTATATTGAGCAGTATTATTGTTTAGGGTAACTATTCTTTAATTTTGCATTGTAGCCTGCCTATGACCCATAAAAAATAAAGTAAAAGTCAATATATTTAAATGTGTACATGCATGTAAAACAACAGAAAAGATTCAGAGCTACATTGTTTTTTAGCTCATACAGTGCAGAAATAGGAAGAGTAGTATGTTAGTTTGCTAGTATTCAAACATATAGCCGAAATAAAACGGTTATATTGACCTAAAGCTAAATCTGAGAGGGACCTTCACTCTTTAATAACAAATATATGAATGTGTTTGTTAGTTACATCATCACAGTGTGTCGCCTATTGGACACTTAAAAATAGAACTTGTTCTGACCTCTTACATTCAAATCTTCAATCCCTCAAAACAAAAAAAAATTGATGTAGACACTAATAAAAACACGACAGCAATCTGTTCTAATATGAGACAAAAATATTAAAGATATTTAGTAAAAGCAACAACCTCTAGGCCAAAAATAGTTTCCTACTTTTTTGTTGAAAACCACTCATGTCTGGCAAAGGAAATTGAAAAAAAGGAAATGTAATTCATTTTCAAGATGCTTTCAAGCAGTAAATTGGTTGATTATAGTTTGAGAGCCTTGTTTTAAAGTATCAAGGGAAACTTGAAACCACCAATCAATAAAAAGGTTACTTGCCCACAGGGGTGGCTTGTATAATCCAACTCAGCAAAAAATGTTTGCAATATTATTCAAAATTCCTATAATTTTACTAATGATAAACCTACTGGCCCCTGTTGACAGACTCTCGCACTCTTGATGGAGCGAATGAACGCCCATCATCCATCCTAAACTAAACTGCTCCAGCCCAGAGACACACTAGATTCCCATTTTGATTCTTATTTGATATTGCCACTGGTGTCCTTTGTATCTAATTGTTTTCATAAATCATAACTTTTGGTCAACCTTTACATCTCTCTGTGGGTTTTGCAAAATGTAACCAATGAAAAGTATTAAAAAGACCATGCGACTAAACCTTAGATCACCATTGGATCCTAAAACTGTCATCTTTACCGTGAATGAAGTGCCGCATGCGGTTTGGACCGTCTCTGCTTGTTTGCAATGCAAGGGTTATAAAGAACTGGTACAGCGTTGTATTTGCTCAAGAAACACTATATAAACAACACGTTCTCATCCTAAGACGACATCTAACTGACGCTTTTGACCATACATCAACATCCTATGTTTTAGGGTACCCTTTAACGTCTTTAACGACACTATCCTTGGGTGTCATCTAACTGACGCTTTACCTTTAGCGTCAGTAAGATTACGGGGGTAGGTTTAGGTCTGGGGTAGGGTTGAGATTAGATAGTGTCATCTAACGGACGTTAAAGGGTACCCTAAAACGTTGGATGTTGACGTATAGTTGGGATGAGAATTGGCTCATATAAACGCTAATATATTTTATTTATTTAAGGAGCGGAGAAGAGTGTCTAGTCTAACATTTGTTGTCAAGTCACAGCCAGTACTGTCTTAAATAGCCTGTATGAAGCACTTCGTCTTCAATAACATGAGATATTGGACAAATGACAGACAAAAAAACTAAGCGCCGACATAGCTACAGAAAACTTTATGGTCAGGTTTCACAGAAGCCAGGAACGGGCCTTAGTTCAATTAGGACACTTGAGTCACTTTTATAAATGTGACTAAGAAAAAAAATGCTCAATGCATCTTGAGACAAAACAACGGCACAGATATATTTTAAGATGTCAGTGCAAGTTGCTTTCAGTTAAAACAGCTCAAACATGCATTTTAGTCTTGTCTTTAGTCTTCAAGGCTTAAGTCTTGTCTTTGAAACCTTGTAAGTTGATGAAAATACGATGCGGAAGTTCTAATGACAGACAAAACACACGTCTAAAATTCACAGAAACTCCAGTTGAGCTTGATTTTGTTAAAATGTCAAACACTACTTTTACAACACAGTGTTTAATTATTTAGAAAATGCTGTGGGTTTTTTCATTTCCTGAAAAGTAGCGTGTTTGTAACAATATATTACATACACACAACACCCACCGTCTTTCTTAACTCGCCACACACCCTTACAAGGACTAAAGAAACACAGCTTAATTTCTTTAATGATAAAACGCTTTCTTCTATCTCAGGCTCAGCTTAATATGCAAAGATAACTATAAGACTTGACAATCTATTTGTCATGCTGCCAACTAGTTGTGATGCTGTGCACATCTTAATGCAGGTACTGTGACATGAAACGCAACTTACACTTCAGTAAATAAACCGAGCAAATGAACCCAAATGTGCTGATGGAATTATGGGAGTTTGCCGCATCAGCCCAGTAATGCCATGAGTGTCATCCGTTTGACACTGATCTCAATGAACTCAAAATGGGTTGCACTACGTGCCACTTGACTTAGACTGAAGGGGACGTCCACTCAGAATTACAGTAATTGTCCCCGCTGATAGTGTCGTTTATTTGCATGTGCTTTGAGCCGTTTTAGCGCCCAATTCAAAATGAATTATGCAAATCAGATAATGGGGCAAACATGGGCCCAGCATTGGGGCTGTTTGTGCAATCTGATCATAATTTGCACTGGTCAATTTACTTTTTTTCCTCAATGTCAGTACTTTGTTGTTACCTGTCTCACACCGACCACACACACACACACAATCGATCTGGCTATAATTACTGCTGCCATGCCCATGATAACTACAAAATGCACTCATTCTTTTTTTTTACCATGTACTTTTCATGGGTGTTAATAGAACCAAGTAAGGGGTCCTTATGTTTAGGAACCAAGCACATTCTACAATAAGTATCATTAAGATAGAAAGCGTTTATGATTAAAAGATGCAGGTTTTTTTGCATTGAAGTATAGTGCAACTGTTAAGTAAATTAGCCAATGTATCTCAGAATTGTGACATTATTTACAATGGAAATCTTGATATTTTACAAGGCTTTAAAAGACTTCAACATAATATACACTACTATTCAAAAGTTTGGGGTCGGTAAAAAATGTTTATGTTTTAGAAAGACTCCTTTTGCTCAGCAAGGCTGCATTTATTTGATCAAAAAAACATTATTAGTGTGGAAAACAAATATTGCAATTTAAAACTTCTATTTTAATAAATTATTTTCTATTTAATAAAGCATTTTCTATTTTAATAAATTTTAAAATGCAATTTATTCCTGTCATTTCCGGTGTTTTTTATGCCACAAATAGCCTCAAAAAAGATGTTTTAGCTTGAATAATAAACAGGATTTTACTGAAATATTCATGCAAATGCTTTAAAAAAAAACAACTCACATTATAAAATGCCAGATTTCCAAAGCAACAGAAGGACGTTGTCACAAGGACGAAGATGAAGAGGAAGGAGAGTTCAAAAAGGTTTCTATAAACAAAATGACAAACTCAGGTAATCCACAACAAAGAGAAAGTAACAGTGTGTCTAACATGCACACATAAACAACCACCAACAAACACAGTGAAGGTGAGGAACTGAAATACACAGTGATAATGAGGAGATGACGAACAGGTGTGATGATCTGACGAGTGTCCATGATGACAATGAGTGGCGGGAAAATCAAACAAGGGAACACATGTTATGAATGAAAACAAACTGAAAGTCCATGAAATTGAAACTAAAGATGAATGTGACAAACATCTTAACCCTAAAACCATATTCTGGACAAATGTAGGCAAAATAGTTTTGATTTATTTAAAAAAAATACTTCCCTTGATCTGAGTGGTACAAGACTTGGCTACTTTTCCTAAGTTTGCTTCCTGAACAGAATGTTAAGTGGGTTAAAAAAAAAAAAAACTCCTTAATCTTGTATTTGGGTCAAAAATGGGCACCCATAGAAATGATTGGGAAAAACTGTAATTTAGAGCATCCTAAAATAAGCCAAAATAAGACACCAGGTGACAGCAAAGTCACTTCATCTTTAGGTTTTAGCTCTAAGAACTTATTGGAATGATATTTTAATGTAGTTAAAAAATTAAACATAAAAATAAGCATAATTTACATAGAAAATATGGTACTTTTTGAAGTAAATAAATTCAAAAATACCCCCCAAAATAAAGAAAAACACCATAAATGGATAGACCAAACTTTATCAAAGACAGTGATATAACATCTGAGTCCTGTGCCCACATTTGTCCACAATTACAGGATTAAGGGCTTTACGGTTTGAGGGCTACGTTTGTTTAGCATTTTTCTAAACACAAAGTATGTTGACTTGAGACGAGTGACATTCATTTGACATTCCTGACGTGTCGCGCAACACCATAACAATCAAAAAGTGACTGCATAAACTATTATGATCAATATCTTTGCAGGATATTTGACTTTCCACAGCACCATTTGGATTATTGGCACATCATATGAGTTTAATCAGTCATTATTCACAATTAAAAGGTACAATAAAAACCTTGATAACCCAACAAAGCCATCTGCTGACTGTAATACGACTACTAAATCAATTACCCGAGTAAACAACACTATCAAAGTACAATGGGTTATAATTCTTGATGATACCGGTTGACGGTTGTTTGCGGTAAATGTATGGGAAATTATGATGAGTTCTCTCAAAGCCAGTAGAGTAGGTGAGCTACAATGCATCCACCGTATCCTTTCCTCACAATGGATTTCAGCGAGATTATGAGTGACAGGACTTAACCTCAGAGAGTACAACACTTCACTTTGTTCTCCTCTGCCCCATCGCTAAGATCATTGAAAGCTTGAGTCATCACTGAGTCGCTGGTTCCACATAAGTGACCAACCTCTCATGATCTTATTATCCTGCTGTCTGCACAGGCTAATTATTTTGTGTGTCCTTTTTCCACTGTATAATGGGATATTTCTTCTCATTCACTTCTAATGATCAGTATCAGAGGGTTGAATTAAGCGCTCACAGCACTGCAATTGAAATATTGCTTTTATACAATAGTTCTATAAACAAGAAGTCAATATTGACTAACCTGTTTTATAGACAATACGGCATCCGTATGCTTGCTTAGAAACGTCTCTAAAAATATTGGTCATGCTAACATGCACTTTTGTAATGCCTTTAAGCCAGATCAGTGATTATATTGGAGGTCAGGCGAAATACTGTGATTATGTTAATGTGCTCAATTAACAATCGCAGTAAATTATGTGGAGTTAACTGTACTGTATGGTCTTGTATACATTCACACTTCTTTCTGTTCGCATCACGGCAGATCAATGATGTGTGATGCTCATGTGTAAATATGGTGGAATAGAAAACTCGTACTCATGCTTAAAGGGATACTCCACTTTTTTTGGGAAATAGGCTCATTTTACCACTCCCCCAGAGTTAAACAGTCGAGTTTTACCGTTTTCGAATCCATTCAGCCGATTTTCTGATATTTAAAAGAATGTCAGTGACCAGATGATAGTTTCTGAGGTCAGTTTCTGGTCTCATTGACTTCCATAGGAAAAAAAATATACTATGGGAGTCAATGAGACCAGAAACTGTCTGGTTACTGATGTTCTTCTAAATATCAGAAAATCGACTGAATGGATTCGAAAACGGTAAAACCCAACTGTTTAACCCTGGGAGAGTTGTAAAATGAGCCTATTTTCAAAAAAAGTGGAGTATCCCTTTAAGCTTGATGTGACAGACATTGTGCGTTTTACACTGTATTTTTTTTCACTATCTATTCATTAAAGGATCTGTTTACACTTCATGCGTTTTCATTGATTGGATAGCTATCTGATTGTGAAAATACCACGGCTGTGTCCGAAATCGCCCCCTAAACTCTTAAATGGGACACTATTTTGAGGAACGGCCATTTGGTAAACATTTTAAACAGGCAAATAAAAACTACAACAACAAAGAGATCTGTTACATTTGCAACTGAACGTTTTGTGTTATGCAGAGTTGGGTAAGTTACTCTAAAAAAGTAATTAATTACAATAGCGTAATTAGATTACTGTACTAATTACTCTCTTTAAAAAGTATTTAATTACTTTTAATTACTTTCAAAATCCCATATCAATCTCAACCAGCTGAATAATACAAGGATAGACATGAATCTGTTTTAATTCTTTCAAATAAACACTATAACATTGCATGAATTATCCTTAAACTGACCAAGGTGGAGAAGATTACATTATACAAAACATACTTTTTAACATCAGACAATACATTTTGATGTTAAACCCACTATTGTTTTATGTCTGATCTCATGACATTTCACACTTTTTCATACATATTTTATAATTATTCATTTGAATTTGTACGAGTGCGGTCGTGATATTTAGACACCTCATAGAATGCGTACGAATCGCTGTGAGATCGGATTGATCCATACACAGTATTTACCTCAATTCCATCAGAAGTAACTGTATGAAGAGTAATCCCTTACTTTACATTTTCAATGGAAAAGTAATTTAATTACAGTAACTAATATACTTAGTAATTAGTTACACCCAACACTGGTGTTATGGTACAAGCACATTTCTTACACTGTAAAAAAATATTGATAATTTAACTTAAAAAAAGTAAGTAACCTGGGTTGCCTTAAAATTTTAAGTTGATTGAACTGGAAAAAGTGAGTTAATACAATGAAGTAGATTAATTTAACCATCAGAAACTCAAAATAATAAGTTATCTCAACTAAATAAATTATTATAAAGTTGATTTGACAAAAGAAAATATGTTGTGATAACAAATCTTGAAAATATTTTTTTAAAGTGTAGCGAATAATTCGAAATATTGAAATTTACCATTTACAGTCAATAATCAGAATAAGGAATTTATATGACATGCATAAATTGTATTATCTACTAGTTTTTTTTGGGGGGGGGGTTATGCTTTAAAATTGGAAGCCTTCCAGTTCATATACAGACCAGTTTGTTGGTCTCCCTCATTTTACAGAAGCAACCCTTCTGGAGAGCTCAGGAAACAAAGTTTATGCTTATAGCTTTACACGGCATAGACATAATGCGTTTTATTGGACTTCTGTTCCGCCATGCTTTCAAAACCGATCATGAGCGCTAAACCTCCATATGCAGCACATACACACCTGTGTCAGAGTGGAAAAAATACGATTAAACCGTATACATGCGATTAAACTCCAAATATTCGACTGTGATTATGGTTACTGTAATTATGAGCCTAATCACATTAACGTAATCACAGTATTCAGTGTACACGATCTCCAACTTAATCTCATTATATGGAGACACAGCCAGCAAGTGTGTGAATGAATGTGTGCATGTGATGCATTTAGGTGTTCGATTGTATGCGTGTGTGTGTCTGAACTAAACAGCTAAAAGCAGCAAGAGACTGCAAAACACACACACACCTTTCTCACCTGCAGCCTCGAAACAGTCTGAAACAGTGGCATTGCATAGCTGAGCATGACTACATGCGTGTGTGTGTTAGCGTCTTCTTGTTTTGTTTGGTGAATAATGTGTGTGTACTGTATGTGTGTGTGTTTGGCGACCTGTAGAGACGGTAATTACTGCGACAGGATGAGGCCCTAGCGAGACGCTGTGCCGCAGTTCATCCTGTCACTATCGCTCAAGCACGTCTTGTCCTCCATCCACATCCGTGTGAGGCCTCTCCTTTCCCATCTTTTTGTTCTTTCAACTTTTTTATTTCTTTCTCTAACTGCAGAACTAAATGAATTAGTCTCCTGTAGAGTGAGAGTGGAGCAGGCTAGCGTGTGCGTCTCAGACTGAAACAGAGCTCAAATCCACCGCTGATATGCTAAGTGTGAGTGGCATCACTTCACAGCGATCCATCCTTGAAAAACACCAAGAAAATATGACAGGAACTTCACAGACACTTTAAACTTGTGAAAAGAAGTTAGAGGTGAGGGGTTGAAAACTAAGAGGGACTGGTTAGCCGAGGCCCGAAACAGAGTAGATTTTGATTAAAATTATCAAGATCAATATTTTTTTCCTCAGAATAACATGACGGACTAATCATGACCACAAAGAAAGTAAATGCCAAGGCATGGTGACAGACAGTTGTGTGAGCTGACAAACAATTAAAATAAAAAAATACACACTTAGTCATTGTGGTTTGGAGTTAATTCAAAATTATAAATGAATGTGCTACTTGAATACATTAACTGGCACATTTGGTATTCAATCTGAGTTTAGGTGTAACATCAGTAGCGAACAGCCAATCACATGCTGAGAGAGTTTATAGAATATTAAGAATTTAAACAAATGTACACAGGAAGATTCGTCGTCTTTTGGGAGGTGATGGAAACTACAGTCATTGGCAGGATCACTCTGATTTCGTTTTCAGCTTATGTTCAAAACACTCACGTTTAAGCCACTGAATTAGTTTAATCCAGTTATGCGTATCCGCGAACAGCACATGTTGTCCCTGAGCTCCGTAACGACATCTCTTATAAAGATTTGCGTCTTTAAATAGTAAAATAATTCTCCGTAAAACAGCTAGCCTCTTCGCTAACTAACACACAAAATACCATTGGAATGCTACTTCCGCCGCCTCACCGGAAGTTTCACCCACTTTATTTTTTACAGGAGCGCCACCCGGAAACTTGTGGATAGGGAAAACCCGTAACACCAAAGATGGCGGTTGTATGCAAATGCCCCGCCCCTCCCGCTGGACAGCCAATCGTCTGCTTTTAACGGTCAAGCTGGGAAACATTTAAATACGTTACTGTTTGAAAAGGCGGCAGATTTGATATGCAGTGTATAGCCGTTTCTCAATACCAAGTACGCAGACTTCGGACTTGCGTCCTTGGTAGTTCAGACTTGCAAGTTCGTTCGGAGAACGAGGATGCGAGGACGCAAGTCCGGTTCTTCTGCAAATGGAACAGAGCGTACTTGATCGCGTCACTCAGCACGCTCTACTCTATATTTTAGGCAACAATAAAACGAAATTTGCTACAACTCTGCATCTTTTCGTCAACAATAAAACGAAATATGTTATAAAACACCCCTCTGACTCTTTTCATTAAAAAACAACATAGCCTATTAGCCTAATGGCCATGTTGTTCAGGCAACGCGATTCTCTTCACTGCATATATTTATAACAAAATGAACATGATCTTTTTGTTTTCATTTAAAAAATATGAAACATTGATTTTTATTGACATTTATCAAACAGACAGGGTTATGTCATTTTATTTTATCGTTCATATAGTGAAGATAATATAAAAAAAGTTGTTGAAGTTAAATAGCCATGAAACCTCAAAAACTTTTTTTTTTTTTTTTTTTTTTGCGCCATGGAACAAACTATAGTTTAATGAGACCAAAGATAGACTCATACACAAGACGAATTATACGTCAAGGTTTATCCACTAGACTAGAGAGATCAGAGCCGGCGGCAAACGTCAGAAGCACTAGCCGAGGATAAGCTGTTCCAGTCGGGGTTGATCTCGCTGAGTGTCCGCTGAAGGCTTGGATGTCAGAACTCCGAAAACGTCAGATGCATTTTTCAGATAGGCGCTATCTTTATAAATAAACTACAGATTTGAGATTTAAACAACCACATTCTCGCCTGAAACACTCTTAAAATTACATTTCATGAGTCAATAACAGTAGTATTTTGATATTTCGCGGATTTTCTCCTCTCCTATTGACGCTTGCTGGTTGGTGCGAGGTGCATTCTGGGTTACCTGGCTATCTCAAGTCCACACAAGTCACCTCTCGATGCATCCTCGGTAAACGGGGCGGATCAAGAACACATCCGGGGATTTGAAGTGGACTTGGCTAGATGTGAACTTTGAATTGGAACAGTACTTCGGCAGCGACTGATGACGTTTCACAAGTCCACAAGAACACAAGTACAGACAAGTACGCATATTGAGAACCGGCTTATGTGTGCGTTGTGTAGAAATATCAGACATCCCAAGTCTCCCAGAAGTGTCTCCCGCAGATTGATAGAGGCTCGCTGATGCCCGCAAATTTGTTAAAATCTCCCGGTTAAAATTACTATGAAAGTTATACTTTTTTTATTAAAAGTGGGGCTACACTTTATTTCGATAGTCACTTTAGACGTTCTACTAATTATAAGCAACTTTTCAACTACGTGTCAACTAACTCTCATTAGAGTATTAGTATATTATAGTAGACTGTCAGTAGACTGTTAGGTAATGGTTAGGTGTTAGGCTTTGGGTTAGGAGAATAAGTTTACTTGTAGTCGCCAAGTTACTTATAGTCAGTTGAATGTCTGTTGGGGGACCAAATAAATAAAGTGTTAGCAGATATTAAGCTGACAGTCTACTAATACTCTAATGACAGTTAGTTGACATGTAGTTGAAAAGTTAATTATAGTTAGTAGAATGTCTAAAGTGGACTATCGAAATAAAGTGTTACCAAAAGTGGTACCCACAATTTAAAAAAAACAGCACACATAGAAACCTAATGGTTCGTGTGTAAAAACAAAAAACGGACTTAAACGATATGAGCGAGTGTGAGAAAATGAATGTGAGAAATGTGGGGTCAGAGAACATTGAGTGTTGAGTATTAAACGGTTTGTGCAGACTAATATGTTCAACATGTATCAGTGCCGTGCGCTGGCTTTGACTTTACGTGCAGCAAAACTTGGAGGCAGGCGAGACAAGCTCACTGTGCCGACAAAATGCCTAAATCAATAACCTGTCAGAGGAGAGGAGAGCTGGAGAAGGACTGATATTCTCTCTCTTGCTCTCTCTGCCTCTATCTTTTCTTTCCTGCCTCACCCCTCTCTCCAGAGAGAGTTTGTTATAGGCTTCCTCTATTATTGCATTGCAAAACAAACTGTCAGAATTCTCAGAGAGATAGAGAGAAAGAGAGGGCAGCTGTTGTGTTGTGTGGAGAGGTCCACTACTACAATAAACCCATCAGACGGGGAAACTTGCAGCTTTTCTGACAGCAGACATGTGAAAACAATACAAAGATGTAGAATAAAACATCTTTACTTACAGCATCGCATGCTCTGTTGCAGTGTTGTAGTACTCGAGACTCGGACTCGTCTCGGACTCGGTCTCGAGACCATATTTTAATGGTCTTGGTCTTGTCATGGACTCGTGTGCATTTGGACTCGGAATTGACTCGTACTCGAACGTTTTTTTTTTTTAGGACTCGGACTTATTCCCGAGTCCACTCGAGTTCAATTCAAAATATTTTTCATGATTATTAATGTATGTTAATAAAATATTTCTTTAAATTGATTGACACGCTCAGTGATTGGTGATTTTCTAGTGCGCAACTGCGCATGACAAATTGTAATAAAATTACTTTTAACACCACCTACTATGTGGCCTTTTTACCTTAAACTGATCATATTTTTTAAACTCTAAGTAAATTCAGTAAAAAAAAAGGATTTCTCTAAGTAAATAAAAGTAAATGAAGTAATCAACCCTCACTGGTCTCGGTCTCGACTCGGACTCGACTGTCTCTGGTCTCGGACTCGACTAGGACTTGACTCTCTATTGACTCGGTCTTGACTCGGACTCGGCTCTCTCTGGTCTCGATCTCGACTCGGACTCGAGTGAGGTGGTCTCGACTACAACACTGCTCTGTTGTTTATCAGAAGTAAATGTTCTCTAGGTGAATGCAGTGTCATCTGCTATTGGCGAGTCAACAACTGATTAATGGCGCTATAAATGGATTAATGGATTAATGGCATTGGTTCAGGACAATATGGCGCTATTAGTGCCATATTGTCCTGGAGAACCCTTTATATGTTGAAATGGTTCTTTGTGTTGGGGTTTAGGATTCTTTATTCCCGCTTTTTTGTTTTTTCAAATCTATAAATGTCAAAGCCATTTTCTGGAGCTCAGCTATACAACTACAGTTACTACACATACCATCAACATACTCTCAACAACAGGTAAATGATTTCTTTATTAAAAGGTCTATAAATTATAACTTTACAAATTGTAACAATCATTTCCTACCAATCATGTCTTTTTCTCTTTTTAGTTTAACAGCTCCGTTCAGTTAAGGATACTCTTCTCTTCTCCACAGAGTAACAGAGATATGGATTTAGGATTAAATTATGACTTTATGCCTAAACATGGCCAGTCCATTTTTGCTCATTTTTGCCTTCTTCATAATTGTTTTTACATAATCAAATGGAAAAGACACAATGTAACTCTAAACTTGATTGTGCACTCTAAAAAATGCTGGGTTGTTTTAACCCACTTTTGGGTAAAATATGGACAAACCCAACTATTGGGTTAAAATTATCATTTAAAAATGTAACCCAATGGCTGGGTTTGTCCATATTTTACCCAAAATTGGGTTAAAACAACCCAGCATTTTTTAGAGTGTGTATTTCAGATGCGGTCATGTATCATAACCTCATCATCTGCAGAGAGAAACTGCTCAGAATACACACTCAAGATACAAATAAGATTTTTCACTGGAACTTGGTCTTCATTACTATGTCGTGTTCAATGCCTATGGTTATTCATTAATGTATTCAGCTACCCTCTGTTGTAAGAGCACTGTCATTTTGGCTACAATCTGCTATGTTAATAAAAAATAAAAGTACCTAATTGACAACATGCTGTTTTTCTAATATAAAACCCAAGAGACAACAAGATATAAGACCAGGCAGATAAAGGGCTAAAAAAATGACAATAATTTATTTAAAATAATAATAATAATATTGATATTAGTAATATTAATAATGTGAAGATACTAATATAATGAAAATAAATACATATCATGGTCCTTGTGGAACCTTATAAAAAGGGTTCTGCTATTGTTACAAGCTGAAGAACCTTAATTTGGTGCGGTTTAGAAACATTTTTCTTACAGTTTTTTTTATTCGCTTTGGTACTATTTTCACAAGTAAGGTGTACATTTTCAAAACTCTTAGTGCTAATATCACAACAGATCATCAAAAGTGCACTTTTTTCAAACATTTCATCATGTTTTCAACTGTGTTAGTACAATTCACACAATCACAAAGTATCCTTTTAACAACACAAAATAAGTGTTTCATCTACATTATTGTTTCATTCACAGTAACTGCCTTTCATAAAGCTCTTACTATCAAACTTTTGATTTGCATCTCTTTTTGTTCAGTTTAATACTTTTGTCTATTATTTAATCCAACAGATCTTAATGGTTAATCAATTAATCATCTGGTAAACCTATAGATTTTCATTTCAGCAATATACAGTATATGGATTTTAAAAACTACAGAAATAAAATGTGTGTTTGTATGAATATTTAAATTACATGTCACAGTCTGACCACAATTGGCCACTATGTACTGTAATGTGTGCACTAAATGTTATGTTTTGTTCTTCTTTAGTTACATTTCATTATAGAAAGTATACCTATATTACAATTATATCTGAAAAATAAAAACTATAATTTGCCTAAATGATTGTAAAGGATGTCTTCATTGATCCTTCATTTGATTAGGCCTACATATATGATGGATATTTGGAAATTATAGATTATGTAAATATTGGGTACTGTAAGTGTATTGCCTAATGTTACAGTAAAAATGTGTAATCTGTCTTTTATAGTAGCATATTCATTTCAGCACGTCTAAGGCCGATTTGAAACATGTATCTTGCATTGTTTGCTGTTGGATAAACTGATTGTTAAAAGTACTAAACTGAAAGAAGATCATATTGTTGTGTTTCAGTGATTAAACCAAATGTTCTCATTACATATTACAATAATCTTGTGTTTGAAATAATTATTATGTGGACTGAAAACATGTGCAACTGACTGAAAGCATTACATCAGGTTTTGAAAGAATGACTAGCTGCGTTACAAGTGTGATCAGTTTGGATTTTTGTACTAAGAGTTTTGAAAATGTACACCTTACTTGTGAAAATAGTACCAAAGCGAATAAAAAAAACTGTAAGAGTGTATTTTGTAGTCTGCTTTTAAGATGTTTTGTAACAAACAACAACAATAGAATTGAAGTAGACCAAAAACCATTCATCTGTTGTGTCTTTAATGTCCAGTCTACTGATAATACAATTAGACTTCAAAATAATAACTAATATTATTATTTTTTGTTGTTGTTAATATTTAAATATTCATAATGCATATTATGTTTTTATTTTTGCAGTATAATAAGTCTGCGGTTTTCTTCTCCTCAAAAAGCAGAAATAAAACTATAATTAAAAACCAGTGTGCATATTTGACAATAATCAACAATAATACAGGTCAAGCACACTCTATTCTCATAGAAAAAAAACTTCCACTGATATATTTCTTACTGTAAACTGTTAAGTAATAAACATTGTGACAAAAAGTGCTAAAATATCATGAATATAATGTTATGAAAAAAACATGAATTTCATAAAATATACAGTATAATGCCTACTTTATTTAAATGTGTCCCGAACATGCTTTTTATTTCTTTATTAGAGGATTATAAACAGAGGAGTTTTAATAAAAGATCTTAAAAAAAAAAAAAACGAGTTTACTGTTGTTTGTGTACACACACCCAGACAGACATTCCCAAGGCTGCATTCTGTACATAAATACCAACAACAAGGATTTGTCACGCTGTAAAGCTAACACTGAATGGGGTATTATGACCGGCCTCCGTCAGATTATTTATGAGAGGGGCTGTAATTGAACACTGCAAATCCTACAGCTTTGAGTTATGGATGAACAGGAGAGGGCGTTAGCAAGTGTACTCCATATGCTCCTCTCTCTCTCGAGCACTTTCTTCACAAACTTTACAGATTCACACCTGCTTATTTACATAAATGTGACACTTGTAGTCAAAATCTGATATGTAACGCCTCAGAGGAGGTGATTAATTTACTAAATCAATTTTAATCATTCAGGGTAAATAAAACGAAAATAAGGGAACGCATGTTTGCAAGGCTCTAAATTGATCCGCTTGTGTTGAATTTACCAAGGGGGCCCGGACGGAGGCCCTAGTGATCAGTTCATTCTGGATGAGCTAAAGACCTTTATAGAGATAACACACTTTGTAAGAACTCTGAGAATAGAAATGCATAATCCAAAAAATATAATATTCGCAAAATCCTGAAGAGCTGGTTCTCCAAAATTACTGCATGTAATGCGTGCCTGTTTGAAAAACGCATTGCTTTGAGTCAATGAGAATGTGCTTAATGTTAGTTTTGCAAACTGGATTAACTGATTAATTGGGTGGAAAAATCGTGTTTCATAGAACAATTCATTCATGAATCAGGGCGAACGAGGGATATTAAAGGGATACTCCACCCAAAAATGAAAATTCTGTCATTATTTACTCACCCTCAAGTTGTTGCAAACCTCTATGAGTTTCTTTCTTCTGCTGAACACAAAGGAAGGTATCGTGAAGAACGACTGGAAGTCAATGGTGCTAAACAACTGTTTGGTTCCCAATCGTTCTTCAAAATATCTTCCTTTGTGTTCAGCAGAAGAAAGAAACTCATACAGGTTTACAACACCTTGAGAGTGAGTAAATGATGACAGAATTTACATTTTTGGGTGGAGTATCCCTTTAAGATTTTTAGTAAAACTTTGGTTTATGTCTCACACAAATTCAGAAGACTTGTAATAGTATGGATCATTTTTATGTCTTTATTTACAATTATATTAAAAAGAAGAGCTCAAAATATTTTTCATAAACTCGTTTTTATGTTACAACACATGCATGAGTAAATAATGACAGATTTATCATTGTTGGTTGAACTGAACCCAGCTCTGAAGTCTGTTACATCATAAAGCACACGAGCAACCATTAGCTCACCGCCTCTGACCGAACAAACAGCTTGTTCTTAAGAGCATCATGTCACAGTCACATCTGTGCTCAATTAAAATCTTAATCACTCGTAATACCAAAAGGTGTTCAGCTCCAAAAGTGTACATGGAAATGATCAGTGAGGTCAAAAATATCACAAAGGATGTATCGGCCTGGCCAAAATATCAGTTTATCCCTATACTGTGCAGAATATATGCATATTGCTTGATGGGAGTCCTGTCCAAAATTCACTCTCCTCTCCTTCTGCACCCCTCATCTTTTTTATTCTGTCCCTGTGACCTCTACGTTCTGCCTGACTGACCCTCCTGATTTAATGACCACGCACAGACGGGACACTCAGAAAGAGAAGCGAGAAAGCGAATGGGAGCCAAAAGCTAAAACCAGCCGAGTGGGATTCATTGCTGCTTACAGATCAGAATCCTCCCATTTTCTCCCTCAGATTCGTCTTTTATTTTCCTTCACCTGTTCGGCACTGTATCTGCAATTCATTCCCCTCTCCTTCTCTGTTGCAGCCATTCATTTCGGCCTGCCACTCAAAATACCTGTCCCATCGCAAGCCTTCATTTCAAATGATCATCCCTCTCTCTTTCTGTACTCGTTTTCAGAGTGGATTTGAAAGGAGTGACAGACATGCCGAGTGAGAAAGCGCGGCAGAGGAGCCAGAAGATTCTATATCATACAGAAACACTTGTGCACACACACAAACATACCTCCGCCAAGCATTCATCATTTTTTTGTTATTCTAACAAAGCTAATGCAACCAAAGCCCTAATGATGTCACTCTGATGTATAAACTGACATTCTCTCCTCACAAATTCATCAAGAATTCAGAGCAGCCATTCTGTCCTCATAACACTTCAACCCAAATCATTTTAGCCTAAATTCTTCATTGCCTTGTAGCCATAAAATATAAAAAGGTAAATGGCTCGGTTTCATTAGCTGAGCTGTCTTGCTGTCTACTCCCTACATAGGGAGCTGCCTTCTAAGGCCGCATTTGAGACATGAGATACTGGTTTGAAACAACAGTCATACAAATAACATTGCTCACATGCTTTAAGTTGATTTCATTTTCAATATTGAGTTTGCAACTTTGCACGTTGACAAGCCAATGCCAAAATATTTTATTAACCATAAAAAATATAGCATTAATATTATATTGTATTAATATATATATATATATATCTTAGGGCTGTGCAAAAATTAATTGCGATTAATCGCATCCAAAATAAAAGTCTGTGTTTACATAATATATTTGTGTGTGCTGTATATAATTATTTTGTATATATAAATACCTATGCATGCATGTACAGTATATATTTAAGAATTATTTGCGATTACATTCTGTATATATATATACATATATATATATATATATATATAAATACATAATCTATATTATATAAATATAAATATGATATATATGAATAACACATGAAGAGTTCAGATGCAAAAGCCTCTAAGTGCCATTTGAAATTTTCTTCTAGAATGATCATTTTTATCAAGCTTGTATATTTAAGTGCAGTGATTTCACTTAAATGGCAATGATAATTACCTATTAATTGTTATTTAAGTGAAATTACTGAACTTAAATATACAAGTTTGATAAAAATCATCATTAAATAAGAAAATTTCAAATGGCATTTAGAGGTTTTTGCATCTGAACTCTTCACATTTTCTTAAATCTATACATGCATGTGTGTGTATTTATATACACAAAATAATGATATACAGCACACACAAATATATTATGTAAACAGACTTTTATTTTGGATGCAATTAATCGCAATTAATTTTTGCACAGCCCTAATATATTTATATATATATATATATATATATATATATATATATATATATATATATATATATAATAATGTGCTAAAATGCCCTAAAAAAGCTGTTATCAACCTTTTAAAACACCTTTATCTACTGTAGGATGCTGCAGCTCACAAGTTTTGGAACAGAGCTCATGCTTTTTATATGAAAGTTGTCCCAATGTTCCCAAACTGATCAACAATTGTGGGACAAGTCCTAAAACTGAAGAACTAATCAAGTAAGGGATAATGTATATCCGGCTGGTGGTTCTCTCAAAATAACCCCCGACCAGGTGTTCGCAACATAAATAATTATGGGGATAAGTTCACAGCCTACCTGTTTGTATCTCATAATCCAACAGTGTATGGGTTGTTTTAACCCAACTTTGGGTCAAATATGGACTAACCCTGCCATTGGGTTAAATTTTTATTACTACATTTTAAACACAACGTTTGGGTTTGGTCCATATTTGACCCTAAGTTGGGTTAAAACAACCCAGCATGTTTAGAGTATATGAAACAAGAGAGCAGGTCCATGATACTTAATGGCATAATTTAATAACTGTACACAAAGTATTGATTCAACTGAGTTTTAATACTTTATTAGCTCACCAAATACAAAACTTCCACGAAGAAAAACCGTACAGCACTGCTGACTTCAGTAACCCGGATGAGTCTGTCCCTGTTTTGAGCGGTTGTTATCTGGGAATAACTTACCGCTAGATGGCGCTATTGACCAATCAGAATCTAGTATTCCACAGAGCCGTGTAATACTAACCAGCAAGCAAGTCCTTGTAATCAATAGGTCAACTGAGTTCACCCAAACCAAAAGGTGAACAAACTCAAATGCAATGAGGTACAGCATTACGTCACTCAAAGCGGTTTATTTATAGCCTTGTATGAAAGGCAAAAAAGACAACTATAGGCACTTCATAATATCAGAGCCTAGTTGGGGGGAGAGCAAATTGAAGCCCATTTGGATTGGATCACACTAGCGCAATGCATGCACAGGTGATCAGATCAGCTGTCCAGCTGGAAGTCTATCATGCATGCTGATAATATACGCACGCAACACATCACAAATTATTCCCTCCTGCAACCACACAACAATATAAACTCGTAGTGTTACTAATGCCAGCCATTCCTCTTTCATCAGTGTCAGCATCAGTCATAATAACATAAAATGCGCTTTTCAGTTGACACGCTGTTTTATTTGGTTCTTCAATAAGTTTCCGGGGGTGACACCCCTTGCGAGCTTCTCGTGCGCTCATGGCAACCCGCTGGTTCACACACTAGTGTGCTCGCATGACATATGAATAAATAACGACAAGCGCAGCAGGCGCGTGCACCGCTACCCGATACGCGCAGCAATTATGCAAAAAACTAATAAACATTCAAAGGTTTTTTTTAACTTAAAAGATAATAAAACACTGAAATATTATAGAACACAACATATAATATAGAAATTGAATGGCCAACTGAAAGCATTGGTTGTTTCATTGTTTTCTAACATGTCTAGGTGATACTAAGTAATGTTATCAATAAAAGTAGCGGTTGTAGCTTGTCATCAGTTTTCCAGAGTAAGTCAGCGCTCTTACCTGCTTCCTCCTGATCAGTCCGGCCCGTGCTCTCGACAACCGACCGACCGACCGCTGATCCTGATGCTGAGAGAGTGCTGATGCTCCGCGCGCTCACCCTTCCTGCGCTCGCTCGCTCGCTCTCTCTCTCTCTCTCTCTCTCTCCTTCTCCCTCTCCCTCTCTCTCTCGCATCATCATGTTGCGGTTTCAAGTTTAAAACAAGTTGATTGCTGCATGACTGATCAGCATTGTCGAGTGTCATTTGTCATCTATAAATGAAGCTGGCAAGAAATGTAATTTTGCATATCACTGCATTTCAACAGTAAAATAATCATCCATCTCTTATCATATAAATTACATCTATCCAAGTGTTTTTGTTTTATTTCTTGATTTAACAACTTTAATATTATACATAAAAATATTATATATATATACATATAGTGTATAATACAATTATATTTATATTATGTAATAATGATACAGTAATATAATTGATTAAATAAATGTAATATAATATAATCCAATGCTGCTTTGTAAAAAAAAAAAAAAAAGTTGTGTACATCTTGATATTATATTATAACCAGGGTGAGAATTATTCAATGACTTTCAAAGGATGCGACTGATAAGTTATAAAAGAAATTAAAATTGTCTCAAAGATGATTCACCAAAACACTACTTATTTTGATATGTATAAATTCATTTGTGATTTATAATGAAGTAATAAAATGATGAGTGGCAAAACTCCTCCAAACAACCCCTCGATAATTCACACTCTTGTAATGGCAAATGGGCACCCTGACCCTTCTGTCATTATATTATATCATATTATAGATTATAGGTAAGGTATTTGAGTCACATGTTTTTTTTAATCATTTTTCGGATCGGCAAGAAAAAAAATTAAAGATAATATATCAAAGTTGCAAATAAAGTAAGGTCTAAATGGTAAAGAATAGAAATATAATAATTAGGCCCAAGTGTAAAATAACACTATAGAGCTCACTGTATAGACCATTTCACAAGATGTAAACAACACTGGTCCAGAAGGACTTCCTGTTTCAGTGTTTTAACACTACATAAAAGCTGGGATAAAACCAACAGAACATTTAAAACTGAATCAAAAATTTAAACAAAGATCTTTACAATGTTTTCTTTACATGTGAAATAAAGAAAACAGTTACAAACTGAAACAGGAAGTGCTTCTGGACCTGTGTTGTTTACATCTTGTGAAATGGTCTATAAAATATTCATTTGTAAGCTATATTTTGTTGTTACATGTTTCATTTTGTTGTTTCCAAAAGTCGAATGAACGAGTACTTATGTCCTTTCGATGTCTTACAGGTTAGGCCATTGTTGGCCGGAAGACGCTAGCATTCTGCTATTGTGTGACGTCATCACATTTTTGAACGGATTTTTAGAACAGATAAGTGAACTTAAAAATGCAATTTTCAGCTGAGTGTATTATCTTAGCCCTCCCTTTTGAATGCAACTTTCAAATTACTTGACAAAAAATTACATCCTGAGAAAAGTGGATTTCGGGGGTGAAACCCCATTGACTCCCATTCATTCTGCACTCGACCGCGAGCACCCCCGCATGGACAGAGACGTCTTACTGCACCCAATCCAGTTATGGTAGAAATCCTAACGTTAAAGGGCTCGGGCGCCGCGTTGCATTCTGGGACGTGGCGGCCATGTTGACAGCTTCGCAAACACACCAGCAAGTCAAACGAGGAGAAATTTAATTTTTTAGAAATTTCCAACAAACAGTGGGAGCACAGTACGTTACGGACAAAGGTAAACTGCGCTCCACCTAGCTACTAGTTTAGTAACAGTTATAGTGCTAACAACCATTCACACATGTAACATACTTTTAACTAACGTTATCTGTTTCAAAAGTTAGTTAGTAACGTTAGCTGTTTTAAGCAAAACTTAAGTTAGTAAGCAAAACGATGCTTAAAGCAAGAGGGTAGCAACGGGACAACAGAGACTGACAGGTCCGATTAAAGGGTTAATGTTAATGTTATGAGAATATTAAAATACATGATAGTTTACAGGAAAATACTAAAACGGGAGGACCGCGGGAAAAGAGCTCAAGTACGTGAGAAACCCGGGAAAAAAGCGTGAGGGTTGACAGCTAACCTTACTAACTACACTTTTGAAACACATAGTTAAAAGTACATGTGTGGATAATTGTTACCACGAACAGTTACTAAACTAGCAGCTAAGTGGAGCGCATCTAACGTTACCTTTGTCCGGATTACTGTGTTCCCTTCCCACTGTTTGCCGACTCTTTGTTAGAAATTTCATATGGATCCAAACCGTTAAAAGTGCCGGTTTAGTCCACATACCGGTCACTGGCTTCCCTATTAAACATATCCCGGTAAATTCCACAACCTTTTAGGGATTTAAACTTTTTTTTTTTCTTTTCTTTATCCCAACTCTGCTCCTTTTCCGTACATGCGCGAAACTGCCAACATGGCCGCCACGCCAGTAATGACGTCACGACGCCCAAGCCCTTTTTACAGTCTATGGTATTTTCACTTACTTGTTTTGTGTGTTGTTTGTGTCCGTTCAAGCGCAAAGAAAAAGGAAACCATTCGTTGAAAATCTGAAAAGCGCCTCGGTTAAGATAACAATGCACAAATTGATTCTTCTTTCTCATCTCCAAGCATTGGAATGGTTTAAAATCAATTGAATGTTAAACGTCAAGGCACTTTCAGATGCCTGCTTTCTATTTCTTTGCTGCCATCATGTGGACTTCATGACATAGGAAATTTTATCAGTTACTCTCCATTATTTCAGCAGGCTTCTGAGAATTTAGCATAAAACTGGATTTATACTATCGAGCTACGAAAAATTAAAACGATTTTGCATATTTGTTCTCATTGTTCAGTTAAACCAGAGAACTCGCTTTTGTTCTTCGTCTTCTGGCAGGTTGCCGTCATTTAAAAATGGCGCCTTTTTGTTTGCTTTTATATTATCAAAGCCAGTCTCGTGGTCTTTCTCTGCTTTTACTCAAATAAAAAAAAAGTTATCTTTGTCCAAATGGTATGGAACTTTCTACGGCTCTAAACACTTTCTAGATCTACAAAAAAAGAAAAAAAAAAAAAGAAAAAGAATGATATCTGTTTTTATGTTAGTGTGAAAAAAATAGTGACACTAGTTGTTTTCAGCATATATATGGTTTTCAGGGTCCTTTGACAAAAAGTTTTTTTTTTTTTTTGTTATAATTGTGATTTTATAATATTTTCTGGAAAGATATGTTTGAAATATATTTGTAATATGACTTGTGAAAAGATATATTTTGAATAGTCAAAAATAGCATATGAGCTCTATCCATTAAGTGATTTTTTTTTTATTTTAAAACTGCATTTTCCAAAAAATTGCCATAAATCTTACATTAAACAAATTATCCATGTTATCTCCATGAATGAAAGTTATATTAATTATATATATATAGTGAATTTTACATAAAATCCTGTTTTTTTTAAAAAACAACTAAATAAATATTTATTTCTTTATTTATAGACATTTAAAAGATATCATAAATCCTCCAAAAACTGCACAAATGTTGAGTGAAAACATTAATAAACAGAGTAAAATTAAAAACATTTTTATTTTGTTACAAAATTAAATGTTATTGTCTGGGGTGCCTGGAGGCTGCACCAAAGATAACTAGTTTAAACACAAATTAGGATAATCAGGGGTTAAGAACAGTACAGATTCTCATAAAAATAAATAATTAGGGTTTATTCTTATGCATTTGGTTTATTCGTTGGTTACAGACTACATTTAATAGCCTACTAGCATATAGTAGCATAAAAATGTTTATTTTGTTCAATATTCTGAATGCTTGCTGCTTACTGGCCTATTATTTTTCCTCTGGCAGACATATAATTATTATTATTTCCTATGTAGCCTACACACTGCTATTCAACTTTTAGCTTAGAATGTTGGCCAGAACGTCAGGCTGATTCACTTATCCATAAATATATTACATTTAACACAGTTTACTTTTAAAGTTCATGGAAGTTTAAAGTTTTTCTGTTTGGATCAAGACCTATGCTCTTGTTTTCATATAATATAACATTTGAGTTGAATAATGCGTTGATGAAATGCTTGTAGTGCTGTATAAAGAACACAAGAGGGCAGCAGCAGTTCATCGTGAAAATGCAGATCTTCAGCCGTGTGATGATTTGGAGCAGAACTGTGATGCAATAAAAATAAGCAGGATCACTAAAGCATTCTGGAATTCTTGGTTCAGATCGGTCAACAGCAGCAGTATTGTAGGGTCAATGCAAAAGATGATGCAAAAATATCTAGCATGTGCAGGATGATGATGCATCAGTCAATGTGTTAATAAAGTTAACAAATACAAATACTTGCTTATTTAGATGTCATAGCACAAAATGTAAAATATAAATTGGCCATTTTTGGCAATTATGAGCATATTTTAGTTATAAAAGAAACAGTGAAAAGAATTTCATTTAATGACTCATCTCGCCCCTTGTTACTGTAAAATAATCGGCATTGGCTACCAACAAGACGAACATTGCACTAATAGTGAAGCTTTTCGATAACTCAGGCGAGATAGCGCCATCCCCGAAAGTAGCGCTGATCAGTGTTTTTTTTTATTATTATTAATTAAGTTAACCCAAAATAAAAATAGCCTAGATATATAGGCTACAACTGTTTTCCCCATTCACTGTTGTTGTTGTTTTTTTTTTACTAGATTTCATTATTTTTGCTCTATTTGATCATTAGTTATTGCTGTTCACTGCATTTTGATGTTCATGGCATGCATTTTTACTCAATATATAACTGTTCATTTCTGTTCTGTTTCAGTTAGTAACTGAAATGATAATTAAAATTGTAGAATTATTTAAAAAATAGATGATTGAAATAAATGATAAAATCTAAAGATTTCAACATCTCTCTTTGTAACATCTTGTTCAAGTTTGATTCTAATCATAATGTAACATTATTGAAAACTTTTGTTAGAACAAAAAACTGCTGAACATTGACAAAAAGGGTTTTTTATAATTGTGATTTTATAATATTTACTGGAAAGATATATGTGAAATATGACTTGTGAAAAGATATTTTGAATAGTCAAAAATAACATATAGCCTGGAGCTCTACCCATTAAGTGATTTAAAAAACATATATTTTAAAACTGCATTTTCCAATGGCCATAAATATTACATTAAACCATTTAAAAGTGTCCATGTTATCTCCATGAATGAAAGTTAGCCTATATTAAGTGATATAAAGTGAATTTTATATAAAATGCTGGGGGTTTTTTTTTTGTAAAAAGCCTATTTAAATAAATATTGATTTATGTATAGAATAAATAATAATAAAAATAATAATAGGCCTAATAAATAAATGAATAAATGACCTGAAGGACGGCAAATAATTGACCAATTAGAATCAAGTACCTGGCACCGCTATCAGGCTGATTTCACAGAAACCAACCCTACTGGAAAGACTTTATTTATTTATTTATTTTTCCTCTTCTTTTTTGTTTTAGATAGTTATACACTTGTGTTAATGACGTTGTACATATTGTTGTCATATTTTGAACAGATATGTTTGCAATTTTGTAACAGAATTGTATGATATGATTGTCAACTTTGTTTTGTTTGTAAGCATAATAAAAATAAAATAAATAAAAAACCTACTGGAAAGATAGCAACCTGACCAGCTAAAAAATGATCAAAACCCATGTAAAACCAGCCAACAGACCGACTTGACCTGGGTGGGAGACCACAATAGGTTTTTTATTCCCCCAGCAAGACGGTCTGTAAACCAAAAAAAAAGTGCAGACGAAATGCAAGACCTCTTCCTCTATAAACGCGTGAAGTCAAGATCAGCTTTGTAAAGCCGCCATGAGACGTTCTGCATCGTTAAGCTGTGCTGTGTCCAGCTGTTTCTAAACGCAAAAAGAACGCAAGAAATCCTGTGCGTGTGTGAACGGCCCCTAAAATTATAGGCTTAGGACCACGCCTGTCCTAGAAGGAGGAGTGGGTGAAGGCAGGCATACGAGTAGAAATATTTCACTGTCGCACTTTACAGCTGTAGAGAAGCACAGGGGAAAAGTTTAGAAAATGTCCGGCGTGGCATCAACACTCGCCAAGAAGAGAGCCCTGGCGGCTGGCTTTGGGACGAACGCCAATGCCGTGAAGTACCTGAACCAGAACTTCGAGAGTCTGAGAAGTGAATGTCTGAGCCGCGGGGAGCTGTTCTGTGACATAACATTCCCAGCCGCTCCCGAAACTCTGGGCTTCAACGAACTCGGTCCACGATCGTCAAAAACCAGAGGTGTTGTGTGGAAAAGACCTGGGGTGAGTTCCTGTCAAATCAATCAACATGTAGCCTACTTTTACCATAGAAATGCATCATATACCAAGGTAAAATTCTATCTATCTATCTATCTATCTATCTATCTATCTATCTATCTATCTATCTATCTATCTATCTATCTATCTATCTATCTATCTATCTATCTATCTATCAGAGGTGGAAAGAGTACTGAAAATTTGTACTCAAGTACAAGTACAAGTAGTTGCTAAAATAATACTCGATTACAAGCAAAAGTACTGGTGTTAAAAATGTACTTAAGTAAAAGTACAAAGTACCCCTCTCAAAAACTACTCAAGTACTAATTACTAATTACTTTTAGCCTGTGATATTTATTTACTTTTATGGAAACCAAGTTATAAAAATGGTCTAATATGATTATTATTTTTAATGAATTATAATGCAAAATAAATAAACTTATTGGGTTATTTTATTTATAAACTTCTTTTTTTCTTTTCTTTTTTTTTTTTACAATAAAGATTTCCAAAAGTACCCTACTAATATTTCAAAAGTTTCAAAAGTTATCAGCATTTAGCACTGACACAAATGTGCCATCTAGACAGACAGACAATCAGTGCAGTTACGCCAGTGGGTCATGGCCGGCAAGATACTGTTTTTATGAAAGAGTCATTATTAAACTCTTCATTGTAAGCTTAAAACACGGATTCAATATTAATAAAACATTGTGTTGACAATGGCATACAATATAACTTATTAATCTAAGTTTACAATGCTAAATCTTTATTACGGTATGTGCTTGTCACCTGAGTAATGCTGAAGCTCATGTTTCAAGTGATGTTTTTAGTCAAATTATCATGAGGTCTACCCAACTTTAAAAACGAAAACAACTGAACTATCTCATATCACTGCAGAAACAAAGTTTCTATAAAACGTCTCCTTTCCTTCCTCTGTATAAGAACAACTCCTGCATGTGGGGTCATGGGCACTCGTCATCTGGTATTTCTTCGGAATTTTCAATGAATTCAGTGTCTCGAATGTCCATGTCCATTACGGCAAAGTTCTTTGATAACACTAAAATACAAACTGAAGGACGTGTGAGGACGAATATAGCTCTCCAGGAACCGGGCTTTTTTCCCGCTCCAAATACAAGGGTTTTTATTGGCCCGCCCACGATCAGTTATTTCCATTGGATACCCAAATGCTGGTCAAAGATTTGAATAATTGTTGAATTCAAATTGTACAAGTACTTTGTAATTAATGGCATTTTTAAAGTAGTGAAGTACATTACTTAACTTAATTTGTACTCAAGTACAAGAAAAATTACAGACTAAAAAATGTACTCATAAAAGTACAAGTACACGAAAAAACTACTTAATTACAGTAATCTGAGTAGTTGTAATTCATTACTTCCACCTCTGCTATCTATCTATCTATCTATCTATCTATCTATCTATCTATCTATCTATCTATCTATCTATCTATCTATCTATCTATCTATCTATCTATCTATCTATCTATCTATCTATCTATCTATCTATCTATCTATCTATCTATCTATCTATCTATCTATCTATCTATCTATCTATCAATCTATCAATCTATCAAAAATGCTGGGTTGTTTTAACCCAATTTTGGGAAAAACATGGACAAACCCAGCCATTGGGTTAAAAATGTAGTTTAAAAATGTAACCCATTGGCTGGGTTTGTCCATATTTGCAGAATTGGGTTAAAACAACCCAGCATTTTTTTAGAGTAGGCTATCTATCATCTACAGTATTGGCATTGTGGCATGAAGCAAACTCTTGGTATGTACTTTTCTTAAAAAGCAATGTCTGCCAACACATGACTCATCTTATGAGTATTTGAATAGAAAATTCTAACATAAGTAGGCTACTCGTTTTTCTTCTCTTTTCTCGAAAACAACATCACGTCACTGCTTTTTCACTATTCTTGCAGGAGCTCACCTCAAGCCCTGAGTTTATTGTTGGAGGAGCTACAAGAACAGATATTTGTCAAGGTGGTTTAGGTAAGTAAACACCACTGCTATGTGCAATCTAACATTCAAAAATGTGTTCATTATGAGGAATGAACAGGAGGAGCATGTGAGATTGACCAATTGTGTCTGGCATTTTATGAAGCTATCTTGGAATTATCTTATTGTTTTTACATTTTGAGGAACTCCCCTCTAAGCATTTGGAAACGTTTTAAGAAGCACACCCAATGTCTTTGAGTATTCTGTTCCCCTTTAATATTGCACTGCTGTCTAATAAGTGACACCCAGTAAAGTTACTCAGACATCAGAGAAGTTTTGTACACTTGTTGTTTTTAGCTCCTCTGTTTGTTTGTGTTTTACTTGCCATTAGTCTGTTGAGCCTTATGGGGAAATCTTCTGTCTGTGTTCATAAAGCGTGGTGTGATATGCACCATTGCATAACATAGGGAACGATTCCTGTAAAATCTGCCTCAAAAGGCTCCCTGTTGTATTACATCTGAATCTGTGTATGTGCTTGTAGTAGGTGCACCAAATTTTTGATTTCATCTTTTTTGTATCTTTTAAAACATATACGATTATGATGTTATGATATTTTAAAAGACTATTTTGTATTTGGCTGCATGTCGATTTCTTTACCAAATAAATTATGTATGAATTCAAGTTTTATTAATGTATTATTTAGTTTATTTGTTAGTTCAGTCTATTTGAGTTATCTCATTATATGCATAGGTTTGATTGAAAAGTCATGCAAAACTTGTAGCCTCGCTAGGCTAAACACACCAGAGAGTCATAAATTATTGCATGAAATTAAATGCATACAGTAGCACTGGTTTCATTCTTTTAGAATCGGAAATAGTGCTAAAATAGTTTCGAAACTGGTTGAGGAAACACCCCTTTAAGACTTATAGATGATTAACCGTTACTACAGTAACACTTTCAGGGTTGTTGTATATGGTAGAATCACTAGGAAAATAATGTCATAGCTGTATGAAAGATGATTCATACCTAGGAAACCGTTTTTTTCAGCCCTGTTAGTTAAAGGGATTTTGAAGCCTAATCAGCTGACACGTTGGGGAAGAATCTGAAAGGCTGTTTATTTCAGAGGCAGCTAGCTAAACTGAGTCGTCTTTGTGAAGATTGTGGAATGCAAAGGATATTTGGGCAGGACTGTGTAAGGCCTGCAACAAACTGCTAGAGGACAGAATCTCAGCACTTGCAATTGAGCATGTGGAGGAAGTAAAGTCTTAAAGGGATAGTGCACCACAAACACGAAAACTGTCATTTACTCACCCTCGTGCCTTCATCGGTGCAACATAAAAGAGGAAACTTCAAATTATGTAGAATTTGACGTCTTAACTCGTGACTTTACTCATGACTTTGCATTATTTATGTCTCTGCTTTGGCAAAATGTACATTTTCCTTATGAGTATTATAGGGAAAGTTCACCTGAAAATGAATATTCTATCAAGTTGTTCTAAACCTGTATGAATTTATTCATTCTGCTTAACACAAAAGAAGATATTTTGAAGACTATGGGTAACCTAACAGTTGATTGCTTCCATTGACTTCCATAGTATGGAAAACAAATATTATGCAATTCAATGGGGCCCATTAACTCTTTGGTTACCAACATTCTTCAGAATATCATAATTCAAATTCATAGAGGTTTGGAAAAACTTAAGTAAATTTAAACAGAATTTTAATTTTTGGGTTACCAATCCCATAATACCTTCACAGCTGTTCATTTTGGTAAAGTTCAGAAAACCTCCAAAACTACAACTATGTTTTCTTTCGGCAGGTGATTGCTGGCTCTTAGCGGCCATTGCGTCACTAACCCTCAATGAAGATGTTTTGGCTCGTGTCGTACCATCCAATCAGGGCTTTGGGCAAGACTATGCTGGAATTTTCCACTTTCAGGTAAACAAAGTAATATTAAACTGTTAAAGTTGAACTTGAGGAGAAATATGTTGAAGTTTTAAAGAATCAAGCTTTGATGTTGATTAGGTGGTTGCTATGCAGCTGCTATGGTGTTCTGGGAGGTTGCTTGGGTGTTCCAGCTGGTTGCTAGGCAGATATTAGACCGGTAGATGTCTAATCAATACTTATCTCTCTGTAACAGAGACTCAGTTTGGCTCAGTTTTATGGGTTGGAATGGTGGAATGTTTTTGTCAGGACAGGAAGCCAAACTGACTCATATACTGTAGACGGACAGCATTGATCCCAGAGGAAGTGCATGCTCAGTTCCTCTGTGTGCTCTGCCATGCTGTATTTTTAAGTTCTACTTTTTTCATGCAACTGAGTTTATTTATATTTAAGCATTTAAATCATTCCCAGTTTATAACTGTAAGTGATGCCAGAGATGATTCACAGGACTTTGAGACTGTGCTTTGGCTCTCGATTTTGTTGAGGTTGTATTTTAATTGTTTTCTGCTGTGATACCTCCATAATTTAAGTACATTTGTTTTGATGGTTGCAGTTGTGGCAGTATGGGGAATGGGTGGATGTGGTGGTGGATGATCGATTACCCACTAGAGATGGAGAACTGCTGTTTGTTCATTCCGCCACGGGCTCTGAGTTCTGGAGCGCCCTGCTGGAGAAGGCCTATGCAAAGTGAGTCATATAATCTTTTGATGGGTTTGGGATGTTTCGCATGTGTCATAACAATCATAATTTCAGTCTAGCTTTTTAGTTTTTTTTTGTCTTATGCTCACCCAGGCATTTATTTGAGCAAAAAATTCTGTAAAAAATGTATATTGGTTTTCTATTTTTTTAAAAGATTTTCTTATTAAAAAAATACTGTAAAAAATGTATATTGGTTTTCTATTTTTTTAAGATTTTCTTATTAAAAAAATACTGTAAAAATGTATATTGGTTTTCTTTTCTTTTTTTAAATACCAAAGAAAATCAATTTTTTATATTTTTTAAATGTAATTTATTTCCTGTGATCAAAGCTGAATTTACAGCATCATTACCCCAGTCTTCAGTGTCACATGATCCTTTAGAAATCATTCTAACATGCTGATTTGCTGTGTAAACATGCCTTTTTTGTGTGTGTGAACTTTAATACATTTTTTTAAAGATTATTTGATTAATAAAATTTGTATTTTATACTACTAATAAAACTATGTTCTGAATTCATGCACACAAAAATGTTTTGAATTTGTGTATAGAATATAGTAATATATAATTTGTTTGTTTGTGTGTAATCTTAAAGGAGCTGTAAAAGAAATTTATTTCAAATGATCATAAAATGGCCCTCATATGACATTAGGAAATCATGTTCATTTCAAATACTTATATCACTGACAACAGTAGTCCAGCTAGGATATTGTCATTTAAAAAGTGAAGTTGCAGCCCTCAACTGATGTTGATATTGTGTTTTGTTCTGATGCTCCACCCTCCACCGATCCACCAATCACAGAGTCAGTAGTGTTGCAGCATCCGGGTTGCCAGCTCTGGTCTAGTTACCACAGCTGCAGATACAAACGTGTCGGATAAAACATTTTGGATCTTGCAGCCTATCTGGCAACCTCGAGTCAGGGGGGACGGGGGAGGGGATACACCGCTCTACAGTAATTTGAAAGTGATTGCAGTACCAGTTTTGGCCACAATCTTACATACCGCTCCTTTAAATATGGGGTTTTACAAAGTTTTCTAGTAAGTCATGCACATATAGCACCCAAATATCACCCAAACACACTTTTGGACATTATCATTAACATTTTTTTTCAATTCCAACAGAAAGTAAACAATTATTGTAGTCTATATAACTCTTTTTGAGTGACACTGTGTTCTGTCGTTCAGAGTGAATGGGTGTTATGAAGCTCTGTCTGGAGGTTCCACAACTGAAGGTTTTGAGGATTTCACCGGTGGGATTGCAGAAATGTACGAGTTGAAAAGCGCGCCATCCAACATGTTCCAAATCATCAGGAAGGCCCTGGACTCTGGAGCTCTGTTGGGATGCTCCATCGATGTATGAGGTCTTCAGCACACCTAAAGATGTTAAAGGAAAAAAGATGCAGTGCTTATATTACCAGTTGTTTGTTCCTACAGATCACCAGTGCAGCAGACTCTGAGGCCATTACTCATCAGAAGCTTGTGAAAGGACATGCTTACTCTCTTACTGGGGCAATTGAGGTTATTTTTTTTTATCTGAGTGTCATTCTCTCTTTTTTGGGGGGGCTTCTTTGATTAGACTAAATTCAGACATTTCCCTGTGCATTGGCTTAGTGAAAGAAGACGTATACTAGAAGTAAACTTATATGTACAATTTTGTCAGGTTAATTATCGAGGTCGAAAGGAGAAGCTGGTCAGAGTTCGTAATCCTTGGGGTCAGGTGGAATGGACGGGGGCCTGGAGCGACAAGTAAGACCCAAATAAGATTAAAAATAACTTAATTTATTGAAATATATATTATATTGATGCTTGAGCTTGGAATTGAGCATTTATAGGATTAAACAGTGGAATATTCACAATACTGCTTAACCTTATTACTGTATTATGCCTATGCACCCTGTATTTTAGCTCTTCTGAGTGGAGTGCCGTCGATCCATCTGAACGTGAGATTGTGAAGGCAGAAGATGGAGAGTTCTGGTAAAATTACATTCAGTTATAAACCATATAACCACATCCCCAAAGCTTTTCTTGGACCAGTTTTTCACTTCCTGTTTGCATCTGTGCAGGATGTCATTCTCAGATTTTGTGAGGCACTATTGCCGCTTAGAGGTCTGCACTCTCACACCAGACACGCTGTCCTCAGACTCTGTCAAACACTGGAGTGCATGTAAATTCGATGGCACCTGGAGAAAAGGCTCCACTGCTGGTGGATGCAGGAACAATCCATGTAAGCATGTTTATATGTCTTTGACCTTAAAGGTGAAGTGTAATTTCCTGGCCACAACTTTCACTAAATGCAATCTGTTTAAAGGTGGTATCAGCGATTGTGGGTGACGTCACTTCTGTTTGTGTTTGAAGCGAGATCCCAAACAAACCAAGTTAGCTCGCCCCTCCCGTTTCGTGCATCATGAAAAACTCACACACTAAATCCCTACAATCTGATATTCGCTTGAGCTATGCAAGTTTAGTCGAGCTTTACTCGTATTTTGTAGCCCTCAATCGGGTCATGGGGTCTATACGACCCCAATGGGCTTTAGCTGCACTACTTCCTGAACTTCAGCCAGCTTCTTGTTTCCTGTCTGTCATTATTGGCCAAATTGATTAATTCAGGTGTGTCTGATTATTGTTGCCATGACAACTGAGGTCAGGCACACCTGGATTAATCAATTTGGCCAATAATTGCAGACAGGAAACAAGGAGCTGGCTGAAGTTCAGGAAGTAGTGCAGCTGGGCATAAGGTCAATTGACTTTTACTTAACAAAAAAAGGTTCCCTTCATCTCAGTGGAATAAGATTTTATGACTTTTCATACATTATCTATCTATACACACACACAAAACTGGGTTTGATTTGGTTGTTCTGAAGGCATGTAAAAAAAAAATTACACTTCTGGTCTTGGGGGTCAATATGACCCCACATTGAAATGAATGGGAAATGTGAGGGAAAAAAAACGAAATATATTTTCATCATTTGTCAAAAAAAAAAAAATCTGGCATAAATCTGAAAATTTTTAAGGCCTAGTACTAGAGCATAAATGCAATGTATCTTAAAAAAGTAACATTTCATATGCTAATGCTAAAGCTAATAGTGTAGTTGAGGAATTGTGTGGTGGATATGGATACAAAAGTACTTTATATCTCCAAAAACACAGCATTAATGAATAGATGAGAAGTAAACAAAAAAAACGATATATTATTTGTATGATTAAAAATGTATATTTTTTGTTCAATTACTCAATCAATTGTTGGGGTCGTATAGACCCCGAAGCCCAGAAGTGTAAACAGGAAACGAAGACCATTTGAAGGTTAAGAATAGGGGTGTGTAACGATACCCTCAAGTCACATTTGATACATATCACAATACTGAACTCACGATACGATATTATTGCGATACTTCAAGACATATGATAATAGGTTAACAAAAAAATGTACTGTTGATTTGATATTACATTGTGGGTGAATAGGCTTGGACTCTGTGCTTGTAACCCAAGGACAATGGTGCCACCAGAAAAACAATATTCATGATACTGAAGCTGAAAATATAGAATTATTTTAGATGAATATTCTTGCACTTTTTCTGAGGAGATATATTCAATAAATTTAGATATATTTTAAAATAATATTGGACACTTTTTACTGGTCAAGTTACATAGATAAGTCATTTAGCATTATCAGGACCCACAAATATACCTCCATTGCATTATTATACATTATAATCAACATTATAGTAGTTTAATGTAGGCTAGTACTGAGAATTTTTCCTCACACAGTAATTTTTATTTTGGGAACTATTCACGATACATATTGTCACTATCCACGATACGTATTGTTGCATTTTTGTATTGCGATATATTGTGGCACGATATATTGTTACACCCCTAGAATTATATTTTCACACACAGTTCACATACAAACAAGTCAGCACTAGAAGCTACTCACCTGTCCAGAAGAACCAGTGCAACCTTGGCATCCGATTTAAAAATGTTCAATTCTTTGAGTTCTCTCCACCATTCAAAAACCTTCCCGATTATTAATTGTTTCTTTGACGAAAAACGACGGTATTCCCTCGCTCTAATCCTCCTTCTCTTCTTGGGGATTGTTAAATGTATCTGGGCCATTGATAGCATAGGGTTGAAAGACGCGGGCTTATTCTTCAGCTCTGACTTTGCGTGCCGGCGCCATGAACGAGCGCAAAAACAAACAACACCCCCCCTAGAACACTGTTTATTTTGATTTTGAGTGGTGATTGTACCCATTTGTTTTTGTGTGCAGATCTCAGAGCCGAGGCTGCCTACAGAGACATGTTTTTCTGACAGCCTGCTCATGGGACGGGCAGCTAGCGTATCGTTAGGAAAGATCAGATGAATGTGATAATTTTTGTTTGGGCCTAAAATCGCTGACACAACCTTTAAGTGGGCGTGGCATAACAACATCGGCTCTAGCAATGCCGTGAGTTCGAGGAGGGACTATCTGTCAGTGGCAGATTAGAGAATGTCTAGAAGCACAGTTTGTACTGTATGAATGTAATCAGTTGCTTTAATTGACATCTTAATTATTTGTGTTCCATAGACACCTTCTGGATGAATCCTCAGTTTAAGATCAAACTAGAGGAGGAAGATGATGATCCTGATGATAATGAAGTTGGCTGCAGTGTGGTGATTGGCTTGATTCAGAAGAACCGGCGGAAACTGAGGAAGTCTGGAGAGGACATGCACACCATTGGATATGCCATCTATGAGGTGGGGTTGCTAAGATACAAATGGTTTATGTGTTTGTTATTGTAGTGTTTATGACAACCTGTGAAGGGTGCTGTTTATACATCTATTCTTTTTGCTTTCTTTCTAGGTGCCTTCACAGGTGAGCACAATGGCAAAACCTCAAAAGGATTTTTGCAAATGAAAATGTGGAGAATTAACATAAATAGTAGAAATATATTTTGAAATACACTTTTTAGTGAATAATAAACACTCAAAACTCCCAAGCAACCACATAGCAATGCCTTAGCAACCACCTACAACACCCTAGCGATGTAGCATTGACTTTTGCACAGGCAAAACCTACACACGTTTTCTTCAGAAAATGCAAACATCTCGTTTATTGGTTCTTGATCGCCTCATTGCAGTTCCATGGGCAAAAGGAAGTTCATCTGGATAAGAATTATTTCCTGACCCACGCTCAGAAAGCTCGATCTGAGACTTTTATTAACCTGAGAGAGGTCAGCACCCGCTTTAAACTTCCTCCTGGAGAATATCTCATCGTCCCTTCCACATTCGAAGCGCACAAGAACGGGGACTTCTGTGTGCGCGTGTTCTCCGAGAAACAGTCTGAGATGCAGTAAGTACTGTCTTGTTTTATTGAATTAAAAATCATTGATAAGATCATGTTCTTGTAGTGTCTTCAACATGTGATCAAACTAAATCTGTATTACTTTACAAGTGACCTGTTTTTCTCAAGAATTCAACGGTCTTAAAGGGATAGTTCACCCAAAAATGAAAATTTCCCTTATTAATTACTCACACTCATGTCACGTCATTCCAAAAATGTAAGAGATTAGTTCATCTTCAGAACACAAATTAAGATCTTTTTGATGAAATCTGAGCGATTTCTGTCCCTCCATGGACAGCCTACGCAACTGACACTTTCAAGCACCAGAAATGTAGTAAAGACATCATTAAATAATCCATGTGACACCAGGTGGTTTAACCTCAATTTTATGAAGCGACACACAAAAAAAAAAAAAAAACATTGAGGGTGAGTCATTTATGAGAATTTTCTTTTTGGGTAAACTAACCCTTTAAGCCATAAGAAAATGAAACCTATATTGTATCATTTACATTATATGTTTTATTTATATGTATATAAATTACTATTATTTTAAGGGATGCACCGAAATGAAAATTGGCGAATGAAATGGGCGAATACTGAAAATTCTGAATGCACTTGGCATTCTTGAATAATTTATATATATATAATTATTCATTTCTTGTTTTAAATAATTTTTTTGTATAATTGTGTTATTATGAGATATTGTAATTAAATTCCATAATTTAAGAAATCTGAATTTAAAAAATACAAGCCTATAAAATAAAATAAAACAACTTTTTATTTAATAGCATAATGACAGACAGACTTCATCAAATGTCCTTTAAATGCTTTTAATCACGGCCGGGAGATCTCAGAGATGTCATCTCACCCAAAAAGAAACATACATCAGGTTTTATAGGATAGAGACAGACATATCAAAATAGAATCGGCATGACAAATATGTCACGTTCTATCGATGTGATTGAACGTGACATATTTGATGACATCAGCAAAAATAGCTTGAATCATGAAATAAACATTGGAAAGGGTTAATATAGTTCAGCTGATCATAACACAATACAGACAAAAAATTATGTTTTGTTACATTGTGTTCAAGGTTACATTGTGTCAAAAGTTTGTCAGAAGGTTAGGTGTAAAAAAAGAAGTAAGACTTCTTTTGTTATATTGTTATAGAATGAGAAGTCATTTTATCATTCATTTTACTGTATAACCAAAGGAGAAGTCAGGTAAAACCTTAACACAGGTTAAAGTCAGATTTCTATAATGGTTTGTTCTAAAAAAATCAACAACAAAAAAAAAGTGTCTGAGTTTATTATGAAATGTAAGACAAAACTAATGTTTCCGGACATGAAAGCATAGAGTTTATCTTTTATTTTGCTTTGCTGTAAATTAATCACTAACTAAACTGACAGTAATGTAAGCCACTGGGAGACAATTTTGAGGCCACTGGCCCTCAGAACTGGGCCCTCATTAATTTATGGAATAATTGTTAAAAAAATATATATATGCATATTTGTGAAAAAAATCTACTATTTAAGTTACATAAAAATCGAATTCTTCCTAATTAGCTTTATGCACAGCTGCACTACTTCCCGAACTTCATCCAGCTCCTTGTTTCTTGTCTGCCATTATTGGACAAACTGATTAATCCAGGTGTGCCTGACCTCAGTAGTCACAACAACAATAATCAGACACACCTGGATTAATCAGTTTGTCCAATAAGGTAAGACAGGAAACAAAGGAGCTGGCGGAAGTCCAGGAAGTAGTGCAGCTGTGCATAAAGCCAATTGTCCTTGCAATAGTGGCCAAGAACCGAAGCGGGCAGTTGCGTCCTGATGTGGTGGCTGTAAATCCACTTGTTGATAAGAGAGGAGGAAAGAGCCACATATGGGCCACATCTCAGATTATCTTGTCCTGGGCCCAGGCAAGACTGTCATCTGGCCTGATAAGAAATATTATTTTGGAAGCCGTGGTTGCTTATTTGTCTCGCGAGAGTTAGCATGATGAACATTGAGCACAGCGCACACACAAGCACAGTCGCTTCAAGTTCGAACTTGTGTATCTTCGGAAGCGGAGCCGCTCTCAAAGTTAAAAGCAAACATCCTGCGCCAGAGTGAAACTGATCTCTGAACACGGAAGAGCGGGTGGCATATTTTCAGCTAAAAATCTAAAAATGCCATTTCGGTGTATCCCTATTATTTTTATTTTATTATCATTGGATTTTTTTGAAGGGGGGATTTCATCTACTGTCCCTGTCTCTCTTATTTCCTCCAGACAATGTGATGACCCTGTAGAGGCAAACATAGAAGATGTAAGTCCCATTTCCCTTTGTGTCCCATTACACATTTACACACATTGCGTATTATAGGAGTAACTTCTGTTAAACTGTAAACAATCCTCTCTATAAATGCAATAAGCTTAAACAAAACAACAACAACTGGGTACAATGTAGTGACATTATTCTACTCACCCTTCTGCCATTATACGTTAAAAGGAAACTTAAAAGTGTTAAAGAATGAATTACCTCAAAAGATTGATTCTTTCTGCGGCAATATTATGGATGTCACTGTTAAATATCACTGTAGTAATATATATCTGTATCATGTAACATGCATTGTCTTAATCAAAAATGTTCATTAACTTTAGCATCGAGTGATGTTTCAAAGTGCGTTCTGTCATTTTGACAGATTTGTCTGCTAAAAGGGGATCAATTACATTTTAAAGCATCCGTGTGATAAAAGAGACGTGAAGATTTGATAGACGGATCATTTCCGTTCAGGATTTTTTTAGTGAAATCCAGTGAATCACCGGTATTCATGGGACATATCATAAAGTAAAGCAGACCACTGTCAGCGTTGGGTTGCAAACAATGATGGAAATAAAAGAGCTGGATTTTTTTGCAAGCATTATAATCAGAATAATGTGCCAGATATGTTTTTAATGCAAAAACATATGGTGGCGTTTTATCCTCTTTGACGTCATATGTCAATAAAAGGTTTTATTGGACTAACAAGGACGTTTTTAGTTCTGAAACTTACAGGATATTCTTATAATAGGATGACCTCTTAGATGTCAAAGGAAAATTTGATTTCTCAGTTCATGACCCCGTTAAAATACCAAGTGTATGGGGATATTCTTCTGACGTCTGAAAATAAAACATGAAGGAAAATGTACAACTTATTTAGTCAAACTGACGGATAAGGGTTATTTGTTGCGCAACCTTATAATATGAAATGATCTGTTTCAGTCGTTTTGAGTGGAAGCTCTCCAAACCGGAAGTGTCTCCCATCTTCAGGAAAATTGTATATAATATTGCCATTTATTACTGTGAATATCATCAATAACGCTCTCTTTTCTGTCTCCTCAGGAGACCGTGTCTGAAGAGGAGGTTGATGCTGGCTTTAGGGGACTGTTTACTAAACTTGCTGGAGATGTGAGTTATTTTAGACCCAGCATAAAGGCCTGCTCACACCAAGAAAAATAACAATAACTCATAAATTCTGATTGGCTGTGAGTGTTTACATTGTTCTGATTCAAACAATTTTGTCCCTGTGCCGTTATCGTTACAATTATGGCGTGGACTCTGCTATTCTTTTACATGTAGAATGATTTTAAAAAACACTTTTTATCGTTATAGTCTTTGGTGTGAATGGGCCTTCATGCTCATGGATTACTTTACTTAAAAAACATGTAAAAATGTAATATTGTTTGCTCTTTTCTAAGGACATGGAGATCTCTGCTACTGAGCTGCGAACAATTTTAAACAAAATAGTCGCCAAAAGTAAGTATTTTCTTTGTACGTTATTATTAAAAAAACATATTTATAAAGATATTTAGTAAACAATTTGTCTTTTCTGTACAGGAACTGATATAAAGACAGATGGTTTCAGTATGGACACTTGTAGAGTCATGGTGAACCTCATGGATGTATCCTTTTACAAATAGTCCAACAGACATTGCGTTTCTGAGTGTCACAATCAGTTTGACTTAACTCTAGTGCAGGAAAGTGGCAATGGTAAACTGGGGTTATCTGAGTTTGCCACTCTTTGGAAGAAAATTCAAAAGTATCTGGTTAGTTTTTCTCAAATTTTGCACAGAAACGTTTGCTTCTCATGAGTTCTCTTGGGGTAACATCCTCATCATCCTTTTTTAGGGCATTTATAAGAAGAATGACATGGATGGGTCCGGCTGTATGAGTACACCAGAGATGCGAATGGCTTTGAAAGAAGCAGGTACGCTAACCATTGACCTTCATTCAGCTTTTCGTTTTTAAAGAAGGATTAAATGTAGGTATGCACCTACATGACAATTTTGGCCGATACCGATAACCGATAATTCTTTAAATTTGAAAGCCGATAACCGATATTTTGGCCGATAAATCTGAATCCAAATTTTTAGACAATTTTTGATTTTCCTCATTAAAAGCCTAGATACAAACACAATTATGATGTTCTTATTTTAATGTTGTGTAACCGATATGACAGACTTGCACATTTTGCACTTTAACTGGATTTTCCTTTTTTAAAGTGATTTCAATCGTATTTCAAGCAATTTAAAAGCATCATGTTGAACAGTGCACATCTAAAGTGCCTCAGCTGAAGGAAATAATATATTATTTATCGGCTTTTAGATATCGGCTAAATGTTCTTGTTGGGCCGATAACGATAACATTAAAAATTATCATATATCGGGCGATACCGATAATGTGGCCGATATATCATGCATCCCTAATTAAACGAATTCTGATACAAGGCAGTCAGTATATTCCTGAAAGCCGCTGCAAAACAAGCTTTGAGTTTATCAAAGTAACTTGATTTTTTTTTGGTAATCATTTCACAGGATTCTCTCTGAATGACTGCATTCATCAGAATCTGGTTGCACGCTATGGAGACACCGACATGAACATCGACTTTGATAACTTTGTGTCCTGTGTGATGCGCCTGGAGATGATGTTCAGTAAGAGCAGTGATTTCTTAATTCTGATTGGTTGAGATCGGTTTTAATGGTGTTCTTTTTTTTTTTTTTAGTTGAGTTGTATGGCTATAAAGTACTTTAAAGTTGTATATCACATGCTTTCTGAATTGTCTCAAGTTATTTTTTAACTTTAAAGTGCCCCTATTATGCTTTTTTTTCGAATATTACCTTTTATGCAGTGTGTAAGATAGTTGTTTGTCAATGTAAAAGGTCTGCAAAGTTTTAAAGATCAAAGTGCATAACAAATAAAGTTATTGTCTCCTAAACGAAAGAACCGATTCTGAAAAAAAGCCGGCAGTAATTCCAGTCTTACTTCGCTGCACGATCTTACGTGTGTTTGCACAAATTTGAATAATGCCAGTCTATGGTCTTCATTGGCTGCCCACAAACAACATCTCAAACCCTGTAGTTGTAGCTGAAACCTAGAAGAGTTCATATTGTTGACATGTTGAGAAGACGCTGTTAAAATCGGAAAACTGTTCGTATCCCTCTGTGTACAAGTGCTGAGGAAGCCTCTGGAGCTTAAATTTAGATACGGTAATAGCCGTTCAGATTGGGACATGTGCTGTAAAAGGAGAGTAGGTTTTGAAAAAGGTGGGGTTTAGAGAGACTGGATCCTTTATCGAAGCATTTCTGTGAGAAAAAAAGGTGATGCTGCAATGTATATTGAGAAAATCTAAGTGTTTTTTTGGCATTTGATGCATGTAAACCTATTGTAGGAGACCTCTAAAACAAAACTAGGAACCTTAAAAATATTATAATGGGGCACTTTAAATTGTTCTGTATACAAACGACCTGGAAAACATCTTTCTGTTTCATTACCATCTTGTATGTGCAGCATGTTTACAATAATTCAGTGGTCCAGAGGCAAATATTTCTTTCATACTATATAATGTGATTATATTCCTTTCTGTTTTTATCAATTAAACTTTAACAGCAAATTGACACAAACATTTTTGTTTAACTTTTTGTAGAAGTGTTCAAGAGGATTGATGCAGACGACAGTGGGTTCATTGAGTTGGACTTCTTCCAGGTACGTAATGTCTTGCAATCTAGTAGTCTATCTTAATGTTTATACATTTTGTGTTTTATATGGTTCTTTTCTCTTTTTTCAGTGGCTGTCATTTGCTATGATTTAAAGGGCCAGAGGATTATTATGAATAACATTTTTATTGTTCTAGTTACCTTACACAGATAACACTCGTCTCGTATAGATAAATGCTTAATTAGTATAGTGGGCCACCTGGAATTTGTAAATGTGTCCATTGTACTTTGCTACAGAGATAGAGAAGTAGTTGGCTGTTGTTTTATTTGTTATGGACTTTTCTCTTATTGTGATGCTTGCAAGGCATCACTGTTTTTCTATTTTTTTTTATTATTATTTTTCCTTTTTGCTGCTGATGTGATTGGTAGACCAAATTGTGTGGGTTATTGAGCAGAATTATGCAATTATTTTAAGTTATCAGACAGATGATATACACCTGATCTATGATACAACTGTTAAATAAAATCCCGAGAGGGATCCAAGCCATATATGGGGGCCAGATTATTGGATCAAACTTGGAAGTAGCCAGTAAGCAACCACCTAGCAACATGTTAGAAACTGCATTGCAATGCTCTGGCAATGACCCACAACACCCTAGCATCTTGTTTGTGTGAACAAGCACTGCTCACATTTTTTTAAGAAAATGTTAAAACCAACTAATTACAGACCTGATGAAATCACTTGACAAATATTATTTTTTATTATGTTAATGTATTTCCTATTGAATTTTGAATAGGACATATCTTATGTGTAATATAGCCACATTATCATGACAGAACCATGATTTGCTTATTGATAATCAATTCAGGTGTTTAAAGCCACAAAACTATCATTTTGATTTATGAGGTTTTTAATGCACAGATTTTAATTTGTCGATAATTTATAGTGCTAAGATGAAAATGCTTGTCAATTTTATACTTTGAATGAAATTCATGATTTGTCCTAATCCAAATTTACTTTATATATATATATATATATAATTATTTCTGCCTTGCAAGCATTGCTATTTCCTTGTGTCCCATTTGGAATTTAAAAATGTGTACAATACAAAGCCTTGTTGCTAGAGAAACAAATAAAGTTATCTTTTATTATAACATGCTCTTCCCATCGTTCAAATTATTCAATTACTTTCAAGAGGTTTGACTTTTAAGGAGAAATGTAGCAATTTCTGGCCAACTTAAAACGTTTGTTGTTACTGTAATATTTAAAATCTCGGATGAAAGTATAATATATCATATGTATGAAATAAGTAATATAAAAATAGTATTTAGTTATTGTTTTTTACTTGGCTAAATGGGTTAGACCCTTTCAAATCCACAATTAATTCAGATGAGGAATTTGTATCATTCAGTTATGTTGTGACTGACAGGTGCTCTTGTATCGCTCCGCCTCCTCTCTGGACTCTCACACACACACACACACTCACACACTGAAGCTCTAAAGCGTTATCTTTCGGACGAATAGAACTGTATATTTCACACATTCCCAATCCCATCACAGAAGAGACAGCCCTGGACCGCAGTTGCAAGGCAAGTTTAGCGGTTCTTGTATTTCTTCCCTCAATGAATCACGTCGAGATTTATTCAGCTTTATTCTGTCCGTGTTGTTGGTCTCCGTCGGCCTGCTGTTAGTTTGTCGCATTATTGGACACTTTATTCACTGTTAGATATGAATGTTTTGCACATATTGAAGATTAGAAACGTCTAGCTATCGTAGTAGGCTATCGCTAAAAAAAATGCTGTTACGTTGAAGTTAATAATTAACGTCGTTAAGTGAACCGCAATGATTTGCGAAGGTTTAACGGAGCAAGACAACACCAAGACAAATGTTTGCCATTCCTTACATTTTAGAAAAGAAATGTAGCGCTAGGCCTACAGAACAAGACACCAAATTAAATCGCCACTAAAAGTGTTTTTAAAAATGTTACATATAGAGGTTTGTTGATTTCTCGACGTTTCAGTAGTTTGCGTACATTTGGTAGATATAGCCTACGTACACTGAGTGTGATTCGTTTGTTGAAATGAATGGGAGGCTCTCAGATTGTGTTTGTTCAATCATTCATATCGAAATAGAGATAAGATGCCAATGGTGTGGCATTTTGAGTATAAAAGTAGTTGGCATCCAAATATTTATTTATTTACAAACCTTATGCACACATTTCACGTAGAAGAGCCACAGAGCAGCATCCCAGTTATCAAAGACAGTATTTAACATAAAAACTTCTTGATGCACAACTATTCTCAAAGTTATTTTTCTCTGGCCATTTGTACAATTGCCATATTCCACATTAACATGGTTTCACATTAAATTATTCCTTTAATGTTTAACAACCAGTGCCAAGATACTTAGTTTTGAATAGTATGTCCATTGTATTATCATTTACATGTATACTGTAAGTGTAAATAAATGTTTATGGGATCTCATCCCCAGTGTTAAGTCTTCTGAAAGCTGGTGTACATGATTGACATTTACATGTCTGTTTTTTTATTTTATTTTATTTTTTATTATGGCTAAATGCAATGTCCAGACAAATGCACAAACATTATGTTAGAATGATATGGAGTGGGTTTTAAATGTGGAGTGAGTGTGAATCATCTTGGTATCAGTTTTGCTATTTATACCTGGTCTGCATCTCACTGCTCCAGCATGTTCACATATGGAGGGATCTCAGCACAGATCAGTGCTAACAGGCTAAAGGCGGATGGCGTGGGCTCTTTTGAGCAGGCCTTACACTTCCAGAACCAGGATTTTGAGGCCCTCAAACAGGAATGTTTGGAAGGGGGCTACCTGTTTGAAGACCCCTGCTTTCCAGCCGAACCGCCCTCGCTCGGCTTCAAAGAACTCGCTCCACATTCCTCCAAAACCCAAGATGTGGAGTGGATGCGCCCTACGGTACGGAAAAAAAGCTACATTATTAAATATGGTTGTCTAAAACGGTTAGGGTTAAGTTGCTCACTCTCATGTCATTCCAAACCTGACTCTCTTTTTTGTGTGTGTGTATGTGTGTGTAACACAAAATATGGTATTTTGAAAAACTGTTTGTCCATGCATGCAATGAAATTCATTGACAGGATTGGACCACGCTGACTTTCATTGTTTTATATTCGCTACATCTTAGTCTCTGATGCTCACCAAGGCTGCATTTGATCAAAAATAGTAATATTGTGATAGTAATACAATTTAAAATAACGCCTTTTCTATTTATTTTATAATGTAACTTATTGCTGTGATGCAAAGCTGAATTTTCAGCATCATTACTCCAGTCTTCAGTGTCACATGATCCTTCACAATCATTCTAATATGAAAAAAAAAAATATTATCAATGCATACTGTTGTGCTGCTTAATATTTCTGTGGAAACTGTGATTTTTTTTTTCCAGGATTCTTTGATAAATAGAAAGAACAGTATTTATTTAAAATAAATGTTTTTTGTAACATTATAAATGACTTTACTGTCACTTTTGATGAATTAAAAAAGTCTTACTGACACCATTTTGAACAGTAGTGCATACTGCATAGACAGCAACATGCTCTTCATTTTGGGCCCGCACACACATCCCTGCAGTCAATGACTCCTCCCTTCTCTAGTCTCTACTGCAGCTGTTGTCACTATTATAAAGTTGCATACACATGGATTATAACTTAGTAAAAAATCCCTCCTCTGAAGAATGAAGGCCTCATTCAGACTGCCCATTGTTACATATTCATATTAAGAATATAAATATGTTTTTTTGGCAACATTGGTGTAACAGCAGTACTAAATATGTTCTTTTCCATACCAGGGTTATAATAATTAACTAAAACTAAAGCCGATTTTTTTTTTGTTTGCTTGCAATAAAATAAATAATAACTGAAAAAAAATAAAATTATATATATATATAATAACTATCTCTCACACAAGTATTATTTTTCTGCAAGTTTATATCTCACAATTCAGAGGTTTTTTTTGCAATTCCATGTTTATGTCTCACAATTCTGAGGAAAAAAGTTCTGCTCACAATTCTGACATTTTTTCTCACAATAGCGAGTTTACATCTCGCAATTCAGACTTTATTACTCGTGAGATTATATCTCACTTGCTATATTTTTCGAGGGAAGAAAATCAGAGTTGTGAAATAAAAAGTCACAATTAACTTCTTTATTAAAGTTTATTCTTCCATACTAAAATAACTAAATACTGATATACAGATAAAAACATTGACAAATAAAAATGACAAAAACAACAAAATTTCTAAAACTTTCAAATGGAAATACAAAAGTAAAAACTAATGCAAAATATCAAATAATTTTCCCTCAGTCATCATATGGTGAACGTGATTTCACCAAGTACCACGTTCAACATCCTGATCCAGGATGTTGATCCTGGATCAACTTTCCGATCAACCGTTCAGATTTGAGGGACAAGTTTCCAGTTTATGTCAAGTTTAGTCTTAGAACCAGAGTGAAGTACTTAAACATCAGTGTTATTCACCTATCATTTAGGTTAGGTTAGGTTTAGGGGTAGAGATTGGGTAAGGACTACATTTTGGGACAGGAATGTTGATCGAGGAAAATGTGTTACTTGATAAAATCACGGTGACTGTCTTAATATAACACTGTTCCATTCAACGGCAGTGTGTCAAAAAGGTAAAAAAAAAAACTGTTAAACATTTATCCTTTGTGTATCATACAAAAAAACATTCAAATTTGTTATAACACGAGGGTGCTTTTTCATTTTTGGCTAAACTATTCCTATAAAGTCTTGCTTGCTTCAATCTTGCCAAGAATAAAAAACCTTTATGCTTTCTTCTCCTCTAATCTAATCCCTCCTTTTCTGCAGGAGCTCTGTGATGATCCTCAGTTCATTGTGGGAGGAGCTTCGCGGACCGACATCTGTCAGGGAGCTCTGGGTAAGGGTTCTGCTTGTGCAAAAGTCATCCAGTATAGTTTCTAAAAGTGTTGGTGCTCTACGGGAATCACCTCTAAATGATTCTGTGGCTGTACCAGCAAACTTAAAGCATGAGTCACGACAGAAAGAACAGCTCATATAACTGACCTGAGGCGTGTCTGCATGTGACTCATCCGTTTCCCCCTGACCTTGAGTCAGTGCATGTTTGTAATCGTGCCAACCTATTCAATCAATGTGCATGCAGATTTTTTTTTTTTTTTCATTTTTATAAGTTGCCGCCCTTGTATATTACATTATGTCTGCTATCTATTAACTAGTGTCAGCACACACCTACTTATTCGTTATTGTTAGCATTTTCCATGTTTCACAATAATAGAAAAGTCATCAAAACTAGGAGATAACTTATCTGTATCTTTTTATGTATACTCTTATTACATTAACTGCGTTACAGCTCTCAAATTCACCAGGCTAAAGTCTGACCATGCAAAAAACATACTTATACTTTGTTAAAATTTTCCATATTTCACAATAATTGAAAGTTCATCAGTCTTAGAAGATAGCATGAATGTAATAATGGAAATTATATAGTGACCAAAAGTATTAAACCATTCAAATCTCTCATATATTTGAGCCTACATTTCCTTAGGCTTGGCCTGCCGTCGGCTGTGGAAAATTCCTCTGCTCTGAGGTGGAGATCTGAGTGGGATGTAATCAGGAATGGGTACACACAGAAATTAAGCCCCACCCCTTTCTTTGTGTCCCCCTGCTGGTTGTAAATTGACAGTTCAACTGCTGTGTTGTATTAAAAGAAAAAATAATAATGGCATTTTATTCAGGGATTTTAGTATCACAGTTTAAATAGCTTTTAGAACAAGTGCCATTATGCCTCATCTGTTATATATATATATATATATATGGTTTTCTTTTTTCTTTTTCCTGCTCAGGTGACTGCTGGCTCCTCGCTGCTATAGGTTCTCTGACTCTGAATGAAAAACTCCTCCACAGGGTCGTACCTCTAGGCCAGAGCTTTCAGGATGACTATGCTGGAATTTTCCACTTTCAGGTTCTGAAACACACTATGCATGCTCTAAAAGTTATTTTTGTAAATGATGAATCAAATTCTAAACTCTAAATATTGTGTTATTTTTTTAACTTTATTAATTAAAGCATTCTAAAAAAACAATTACAGTTTCCACAAAATATTAAGCAGCACAGCTGCAAGACTTGTGACACTGAGAACCTGTTTAATCTGGAATCCTCTCAGCCTTTTCTTCACGCAGTTGCTTGTTTCTGTTCTGCAGTTCTGGCAGTTTGGCGAGTGGGTCGACGTTGTGATTGACGATCGACTCCCGGTCAAAGACGGGGAGCTCATGTTTGTCCATTCAGCAGAGGGAAATGAGTTCTGGAGTGCCTTGGTTGAAAAGGCCTATGCAAAGTATGTCCTGATAGACATTTTGGTAAAGATCAGCAAATTTTGTTCTTACTAAACAAGAATCATTTACAAAAGTGCACGTATACTGTCTCTGTCTTATTTAAGAAAGGTTTTCTCATGGTCCGTGTGCGGTGTGTGTGTGTTTGTTTGTATTGTGCCAGGCTAAATGGCTCCTATGAAGCTCTCTCTGGAGGCTCCACCACTGAGGGATTTGAGGATTTCACCGGAGGGGTCTCAGAGATGTACGAGCTCCGGAAAGCTCCGAGAGACCTGTACCGAATCATCAGCAAAGCCCTGGAGAGAGGCTCCCTGCTGGGCTGCTCTATTGATGTGAGAGCTTTATTCACTTAAAGGGTTAGTTCATCCCAAAAGGAAGAAAATTATGTCAGTAATTACTCACCCTCATGTTGTTCAACCCCGTAAGACTTTTGTTCATCTTCGGAACACAAATTAAGATGTTTTTGATTAAATCTGAGAGCTGGATCACTCCTCCATAGGCTTCTTAAGGGATCGACTTTTTGCGCACAAAGTATTCTCATCGCTTGATAAACTTTTGAGCCACTGTAGTCACTTGGACTATTTTAACAATGTCTTTCATAACTTTTGGGCCAGCCAGTTTCGATCCCTTAAGTCAAGAAGCCTATGGAGGAGTGATCCAGCTCTCAGATTTAGATGAACGAAAGTCTTGAGGGGTTGAACAATATGAGGGAGAGTAATTACTGACAGAATTTTCATTTTAGGGTGAAGTATCCCTTTACTTCATAATAATACTTCACTCAAAAATTAAAATTGTTACCTACTTGAACTCATGTTGTTAGAAACCAGTAAGATTGTTTTCCAGTTTTAATGCAGATATTTAGCAGAATGTCCAATCTGCTGTTAATTTACAATGTAAGATGATAGGGATGGTTTTGGGGCTGACAAGCATATACACTACCCTTCAATTTTTTTCTTTTTCTTTTTTATATATATATATATATATATATATATATATATACACACACAAGGATGCATTAAATTGATCAGAACAATTGACAATAATGACTTTTACGTTATCACAAAAATAACGTCTCTAAAATAAATGCTGTTCTTTTGACCTGTCTTCATCAAAGAATTGTGAAAACAGTATCTAATATTTTCAGAAGATTATTAAGCAGCACAACTGTTTTCAAAATTGATGATAATAATAAGAAATGTTTCTTGAGCAGTAAATCATCATATTAGAATGATTTCTGAAGGATCATGTGACACTGAAGACTGAAGTAATGATGCTGAAAAATCAAAAAAATGTAAAATATTTATATATTTTTATTTATATTTTTATTCATTATAAATATTACTTCGTTTTACTGTATTTTTGATCAAATAAATGCAGCCTATTTATTATAAATAAATATTACTTTATTTTTCGATTGATTGCTTTATATCCATTTTACAGGTCATTTAGTTTTTCTTTCAACATTTATTCACGTCCATTTATTTACCTATTTCTATACATATATTAATTTGCTATTTATAATTGTTTTCCAGATCACCAGTGCCTTTGACATGGAAGCGGTGACGTTTAAGAAGCTGGTTAAGGGCCACGCTTACTCAGTGACTGCTCTCAAACAGGTAACGCTCCAGTTTAGATTGATCATCGACATAATGGAGTTCAATTTCAATCTCTCTCCTCTTTGATAGGTGGAATATAGGGGCCGTACGGAGAGGCTTATCCGTATCCGTAACCCGTGGGGTCAGGTAGAATGGACGGGGGCCTGGAGTGACAAGTAAGAAATAGAACAGAAATACTCATCCGGTTCAGCCCAAGTCATTGAGTAAGAAGACCGTGTATGTTCCCTCCTCAGCTCTCCTGAATGGGACGAGATCGATCCATCTGAAAAGGATGACTTGCACTTACAGATGGAGGATGGCGAGTTCTGGTGAGCTGTTTTAGCAACACAAAATTAATTTGACACAACAGGAGACCAATAAGCATTGTGTACTCTCACAGTCACAGCATAAAGAAACGGCTCCCTTTGTCCCCAGGATGTCATTCAGCGAGTTTTTGCGGCAGTTCTCCAGGCTGGAGATTTGTAATCTGTCCCCTGATGCTTTGAGTGATGAGGACCTGAGCCACTGGAACACCATCAAGTTTCACGGTGCCTGGCGGAGAGGAAGTACCGCAGGAGGCTGCCGAAATCATCCCAGTGAGTTATCGCTTGCCTTGAGGTCACAGTATGGCAGTATTGGTGGTCATAGTGAGAGTCTGTACTATATTGATAGGCTTGACAAATGACCACATGTTTTGAAAAACATGATAGAAGGAAATGTTTGGATATACAGTAGCTTATCCTCACAGAGGCTGCATTTATTTGATCAACTGTACAGTAAAATAAGTAATATTGTGAAATATTTGTAAAATTTAAAAGAATTGTTTTTTATTTGAATATATTTAAAAATGCTCATTAGCCATTACTAAAGTCTTTGGTGTCACACAATCCTTCAAAAATCATTCTAATACGCTGGTTTACTTCTCAAGAAACATTTCTTATTATATGTTGGAAACTGTTCTGCTGCTTAATGTCTATGTCGTAATATCTTTCAACTGTAGGATTCTTTGAAGAATTTAAATCATTTATTTGAAATAGAAATAATTTTCAACATTATAAATGTCACTTTTGATCTCTTTAATGCATCCTTGCTGGATAATATTAAGTATTAATGATTTTCTTTAAAAAAGAAAGCTTACAGTAGTGCATTAAAGCATCATATCATGAACAAGATGAACAATTATTAATACATGATTCAAACTCCGCTACTAGCTTTACCTGGGATTTGAACCCCATAACTCTATGTGTTCCTGTACTATTTGGCAGACACATTTTGGATCAATCCACAGTATAAGATCACGCTGCTGGAGGAAGATGATGACCCGGAGGATGAAGAAGTGGCCTGCAGCTTACTGGTGGCTTTAATGCAGAAAGACCGCAGACGGCACCGCCACCACGGCCAGGACATGCACACCATCGGTTTTGCGCTCTACGAGGTGAAGAGGTCCCTTTCCAACATGTTCAGATGTTTGTTATGCTTAACTAGCAAGCATAAGCTGGCAATCTTAATAATATAATCATATTTATGCAAATTTTGGAATATTGCAAGAACAGGTAGCTAATAAAAAAGGACTTTTTCCTGACAATGTTTCCATCCCATCCATGTGTTCAAGGAAGAACTGGCAAATGTGGCTCAGTAATGAGAATGAGATGCACTGTAGGACTGAAAGCAGCTGGTGGCCACCAAATATTGATTTGTTAACTTTTTGCTCATTGTTTTACAAAGTTGGCTAGTTGTTTTCTGACATTGTAAAATATTTTCCTCAGTGCTTTTTGTATCTAATTATTAATTATAGAAGTTATTTTTTGTTATTAAATGTTTTTTTTTTTAAATAATTGTTCATTACAAAATATTTTTTTCTTTCCATTTCTTTTTTTCTCCTCCTCACAGATTCCTGAAGAGGTATGATCCCATGTCAATAACTTAAATAATTTTTGTTAAATAGGTTTGATGGTTTGTGTACTTCCATAAACAGGTCATTTATTTTAAAAATGGAAGATTTGAAGATTCAATTATTCACAGTGGAATAACAGAAACTTAGCTTTGCATACCGCACAGATTTATAGTTTCTGTCTGTCTGCAGTACGCCGGCTGTCAGAATGTGCACCTTAAAAAGGACTTCTTCCTGACAAACTCATCGAGCGCCCGCTCCGAGACCTTCATCAACCTGCGCGAGGTGAGCACCCGTCTCCGCCTCCCTCCTGGGGAATACATCATCGTCCCCTCCACCTTCGAACCCAGCAAAGAGGCTGATTTTGTCCTGCGAGTCTTCACAGAGAAGCAGTCAGAGACAGAGTGAGTGTGTGTTTGAGAACTTCAGGCATTTTTCAGATTACTCACCCTCATGTCATTTCCAATGTCCAAGCTTTTTTTTTTATGGACAGTGGACAAAGACAAAATAGCACCATATAGTCACACACACACATTTATATGATGAGAATAAATTTTAATTATTATATTAAATTAAATGTATTAATTTTATTATTTAATTATTGTGATAATTTTCAGATTTCTTATTTATTTTTCTTACATATTTTAATATAACTACATTTGCATATAATAATAGTGCACTAGTCACATTGAACTACTTCCATGTTTCTATTTTTGTTGCATGGTAATTTTCTGTCATATTTCCTGTTTTATTCCTTTTACTCCGGGTGTTTGAGAGAGATAGTTAGCAGGATCCAATTTTTAACAGTAACTTTTATTTGACAACACCAGACACTGTACAAGGGAAACATCGGGGTGTAAATACACAGGATAACGAGTGAATAACTAGGAACAGTTGATGGAAATCAATAACTATGAAAACAAACAAGGGTTACTATAGAAACAAAGCAAAATGGGAACTAAACATGTGGCGTGAACACTGGAAACAATAGAAATAGCAAATACACTTCAAAATAAAGGTCCTCTAACCCAAGACAGTGGAAATGAGACCAGAATTGTATGTGTTAAAAGGGAAAAAAGGAAAATTGGGTTTGGAATGACATGAGGGGTATTTAACCCATTACCTTCAATAAAATTAGTTGTCTCTTCAAAGGGAGTTGGATGATGATATTTCAGCTGACCTGGAGGATGAGGTAAAATTTTGGATCTACATTATCACATAAACCTTCTGACAAAAAAAAAAGATGGCAAGTGCTTTAGAGTGTCAGTTCATACTGTTTAATAAATATGGTTTCTTATAGGCAGAAATTACAGAGGATGACATTGATGACTCTTTCAAGTCCATGTTTCAGCAGCTGGCTGGAGAGGTGAGTGAATATATAAAAATGGTCGTGATGTTAGATTTGTGCATGTAATTGATCATTTTTTTTGTCTTGTTTTAGGATATGGAGATATCTGTCCGTGAACTCAAGACTATTCTCAACAGAGTAGTGTCCAGACGTGAGTAACACACAACAGCTTGCTCACACTTGGAGTCGACTCAGTCAAAATGAACCTGTTTAACTGAATTGAATGAACCATTTCTCTCTCAGACAAGGATCTGAAGACAGACGGCTTCAGCATGGAGTCCTGCAGAACGATGGTCAACCTCTTGGATGTATCCTTCACTATTTAAAATAGTTCTGGGTTAGATACAAGTTAAGCTCTATTGATAGCATCTGTGTCATTCTGTCGATTACAACGGAAAATCATTTAGGCAATAATCCTGTTTACATTAATGCAAATACAGTGGGAGTCTATTATATATTTACATTTTTTTTTTTCTTTAAATGGCAATGTACTGACAGCAGAAATATTGGATAGAGCTTTCTACAGAAAGGTTAGCTGTATATGTTAATAATATAACAAATAGTTTATTCTGGAACAATGCTGGTAATTTAGCATGTCAGTTGTGATCAGACAAACCTGCATCAGTTTTTGTTCTTGACTCCGTTCATCAGAAAGATGGTAGTGCACGTTTGGGTTTAGTAGAGTTTCAGATCCTCTGGAACAAAATAAGGAAGTTGCTGGTGAGAGGAGACCTTTTTATTATTATTTTTTTATTTATTTTTTTATCTTAGCCTACTGAATAAAACTTAAAACTTGCATTGTGTTTCCCACAAATTCTGAAATGTTTATACAGTAGATGATTCTTTATAGTGTTCAATAGAAATAATTCATGCATTTTTTTCCTACTCAGGGGATCTTCAGAGAGTTTGATATTGATAAGTCAGGGACAATGAACTCTTACGAGATGCGTATCGCTGTAGAATCAGCAGGTAAAGAGGATTTCATTATTGGCACAAACTCACGAACAGGGCCCAAAAACTTTAAGATCATTAAGATAATTTGCTGTCCATTAATATTTATCAGCCATAATTGAAAAGTGAACTCCTTTATGAGGTAAAGAGTTTTAAAAGTGAACTCCTTTAAGTAGTGTTAACTAATAGGACCTTATTGTAAAGTGTTACCACAATCTTCTCTGAAAGCTCACCCTGTTGATTTTCTTTACAGGTTTTAAACTCAACAATAGACTCAACCAGATCCTTGTTGCCAGATACGCTGAGAATGATGTCATCGATTTTGATAACTTTGTTTGCTGCTTGATCAAACTCGAGTGCATGTTCAGTAGGTGTTTCTCTTTGAATCACATGGTGCCTTTTAATTATTTTAAATTACACTGAAACACATTATGCTAGCGTCTTCATAGTCTTGCACTTCCTTGTAGGAACTTTTCAGCAGTTGGACAAAGATGGAACAGGAACGGCTGACATGAACTTGTCTGAGGTGCTTTGGTTTGATTTCTTGATTATTTAAATGTTCAGATATCTACAAAACACTTATTCTTTCTCCTTCCTTTTGTTTAGTGGCTCTTTATGACCATGTGTGGTTGAAGTAAACCATTTCATTAATGTCCAACTCCAGAACCTGCTGCAAAGTGCCTCAATGCAACAATCTCATTTCCACTATAACCTCATTAGAATAAAGTACTTCTAGTTTTTTAAAGAATTTATTAATACAACATATTACAGTTACACTACAAAGGAAACCTATCTAGTGTGAAATGCAGAAGAGGACCTCCATTCACCGCTTCCCTAGGACTGATGGAATGGCTGAGAAACATCATGTGCATGGGATAAATATCAAGTGAGCTTCAAGTTTTGCATTTGTCCTAAAAGAAGACCTGCCTTTATTTCTAAAAGATTGTGTACTGACAGTGCCATAGTGTACTTCATGTTCTCCTAAAAGGTGAACTAATGCATCCTATTAAAACAGCTTTAGATGCAGAATGCAACACTTGTGTAGACATTGTCACTGACTTCCTATGATCGGAGTTTTAGAATAAACTCTGTTGTTAAAATTGAACTTGTTTCATTTCATGTGTTCTGAAAAAAGCCTGAAACATTCTTACAAACATGAAATATTGGAGCATTTAATGGTGATTTGAGTAATATTTAAATCATACATATTTGGGAATACTATAAACAGAAATGATGCACTTTAAATCAATGGATAATGTAACAATCTCTACAAAATTATAACAACAGAAGTTATATCCACATATTTTATTACAAATATTTCCACAAGTAACCATGAAAGCAAATTTTTATATTTATTTACAAAGATAAGTAGTTGCCCTCCCAGATTACAGAAACGCTAAACAAATCGCTGAGCAATGGCTAACAATTTTGAATATTCCCCTTCCATTTTGCGCAGTTGTGTTGGTAAAGGAGTTTTTATTCTTGTTCCTGTGGGGTTTCCATTCTCTTCAATCAAAACAACATTATTAGAATCGAAGCGTGGGGTCATTCGTGCTCCAGGCATCTTATGACCCACTATGAGAGCTTTTTTCTTCTGTCCTTTAATGGCCAGTAAGACTCTGTCTCCCACTTTACCAACTCCATTCTTGGTGTAAACGTGAATGACTTTTGGTGGACGGTGGTGATGGGCATTTCCAAGAGCGCTGTTGTCGACCACCCTCACGCGTGTTAACTTCTGAATAGCGGCCACAGTTGCTGAGACACTGCGGTGAGATTGATAATATATTGGTTGAGAACATGTGAGATCATTATTTCAAAGCTAAATGACAAGGCTACAAATTAAAACAATGATCATTCATCATTAAAAAGTAGCTTAAACTTTTCTGAGAAACTGAACCACTAATCATATATTGAGAACAAAACATTTGAATACCCATTATGTGTGGTATTAATAAATCACCAACCGTCTTTAGATGACAACCACGGGTGCCATGACCAATTCATTTCTATAACTTTTGCTGTCATAAATGGTAATATAAATAATAATTGCAATATTACAACCCTGTAATAATGTAGGAACCCTGCCAAACTAAAGTACAACCTCAAAAATGAGGAAATTGTTTACCTGAAAGTCCTCTGCTGCACCAATTTGGGCAAAATCACCCCGGACAACGACAGGGCCATCCTAACCTGACAATAAAAACAATACAAAATGTGTAATAATGAGAATAACATTAATATAACTTTATAATATAACTTAACGAGTATTAATAAATAGCATCTGGCGTTTGACACCTCGTGTTATTTAACTGCTTCAGTTATCGGTGAAAGGATGCAACCAACGGGAGAAAATTAACTCAAACATCTATCTAAACATTAGTCAAAATGTACAAGTGAAGTGATATTAAATAGTGTGAATAAATAACGTTATTACCTGCTCAGAACATTCACACCAATGTCACACTCATACACACATCGGTTTTGCGTCATAGGAAAGCGACGTGCGATCTTTTTCTTCAAATGTTCAAATATCAGCGAACTGAGCTCATTAGCGTCCCCTGCAATGTTGGAGGAGCCACCGCATTAGAAACCGACAGTATCCCTGTGTATGGCAAGCCGTCTTAACATTTAATCCTTAAACCTACTAGTATCTATTTTCATGCTACTAGTAGGCCTACTTATTTTTTTAGATTTTCATAGGTGTCCATTAAGTACCATTGTTTATTCTTTAGGTAGGCTACTATTCTTTAGATACTAGTAGGCTATATTTTTCTAAAGGTATTTTCGAATAATCAAGTACTATAAACTAGTACTTATTAATGGGCTCTATGCACGGCGGTATTTCCGGTGAAGATTTAAGGATGCTTGATAACTTCCGCCGATCGTAGAGTCCAATCTTTATTTATTATTTGCTGTGTTTTTCCATTTTATTTATTTTTATTATTTTAAGCTTGCTTTATTTACGTATTTATTAATTCATTTGTATCCACATGTCTGATCTCACTTTCTGACAATATTCTGAAATCAACACTAGAGGTCACTATTGGACTGGAAATGTAACACAGATCTCTGCATTCTGTGGAGTTATAAATACATCAAGAAATTAGAAATTATAATTAAGATTTCTCTATGAAATTGGTTAGATTTAGGATAGCTTTATTGATATTAATGAGTAACATGGACAATATAACAATGTTTAGCCTAAAAAGTTTTTGACAAAAAAAAACACATTTGCTAAGGGCTAGTGGGGGATAAACAATATTACACAGGGACGCGACAGAAGATTCTGTTGAATGATCTGAATAGTTTTCTGTTTAGGGGACTAGAATTAGGCGTGTTCGAATACCACGCCTCTTTTCCAACATCCGGGACTTTCAGCGCGAAGCTGGAAAAAACACTGGAACGACCATTAAGGTAGTGTATCGGTTTTTCTCGCCATCTACTGTCTGTTTTCTCTATATATTTTTTAAGTTAAACTCATACTAGTGGTGGTAGGCTGCTTTTAAGCCTTTCGTGACAAAACTTGGGCCGTTTTCTTGGGAAAGTTTGAGGTGACGGACAGTGTCACTTTGTGGCTGTCACGCAGGCACGCGCGCGCTCACTCAAACAGCCACGCGCACGTGCGCACTCGCTCACCCTGGTCAGCGGGAACGCGCCCGGGTCCCAGAGTCAGTCCGAACCGACCCTAGTCTCGAGCGGAACAGTGACGGAGAGAAACGGTAAGAAACCGGCACTTACGGAACCAACTGTCATGAAAGTCCAGACCGGTCACTAAAATATAATGTGCGAATTAACGGCTCGAGACTTCAGTGACATTTACACACTTTATGCCTTTGAGGACAAGCTAGCAGGCTAACAGCTAACTAGAGTCATAAAAATATTGAATTTTACTGATTATATTTATCATTTTAAATATTTACATAAATTTAGCTTTGTGTAGGGAATGCTAATTACATGTGTTTAATGCTGAAGCTCATATGCTAATTATTTGTTTTCTGGAAAATAAAGTGGTTTAAGTTAGTCTGTCACGCCACTGAATGAGTGTTGGTTTATATTTAGCACCCCAGCATATATCAATACAAATATAGATTTTTATTTATAAATATATTTTTATTGAACTGATATTATAATATCCTGACACATTCAACATGGGTTTGGTTTAATTATATAATATGATACAATCAAGGATGATTTTCGTACGCTCAATTTTTTGGTTAAACTACTTAATATTCAGGTATTATTTGTCTAGATAAATAAAGTGCTTATTAAATAACTGTCATTGTATAAACTAATTGGCTAACAAAAGAGCAAATAAGAACTGATGAAGCTGCTTTTAAGGACTAATTAGTCTTCCTGTGCCTGTGATATTTCTCTGCTTTGTTACGTTATATTATGAGGTGTGTGTTGTGTGTCTGGTGTTAATCAGCTCTGAGTCCAGACACACATGACTAAAGCCTCTATTTGTGGGTGTATGAGATAGTGTGAAAGGCCAAGCTTATCTTACATACATTTGAAATGTTTTATGAAATAACACACTTAGGTGGCTGAATTTAGTGGCATAGTGAAAAAAGGACTGCCGATGCAATTTTCTTTGCTGTGTGCAGTTAGATTGCTTCATATTCTCAACAAACTGGTCATTAAGGTTATGTTGTACAAAAAGAGGCCGCCTTTCAGAGATGAGACCGTAAACATCTCATTCAGTGTTTTCTACATGGACTATCTTGCCATTCATTGTCTTCATCTGCAGAATATTACGGGAAGCAAGTTGATCTTTATTCAGCTGTGGAGTTGCTGCTGACATGGGGACACCAGGATCAGGACGAAAACGGGCCCCGGTTAAAGACCGTTTCTCAGCGGAGGATGAGGCTCTGAGCAGCATCGCCAGAGAGGTAAGAGCCGAGGTGTTCACCTGTGACCCTTTTTTATCTCACTGTTGTCATCTTGTGGCTGGTGGTTTCCTGTGACCACAATAAAGGAAGCGTAGGAGGCGTTCACCCAGAAATGAAACTCCTGTTGTCGTTTGCTCACCCTGATGTTGTTATGATCTCATATATGTGTTTACAATAAAAGCATAGTGATTTTTAAGCAAATAAATAGACAAATAATGAGAAACCGATTGAAATTCAGGCGTTATTTACTTAAGTTGGCATGAAACGAAAGTTGTGAGTCTTTTTATAGTCTCTATTGTGACTTATATGCAAGCGAAATGGCTTCTGGAATGAGAAAAAAAATGGTAGGGCATGACTTTATTTTGTCCATCGGGAATTGATTGAATCCTTGTTTGCTATTGACTTCAACATGTCATTAGAGAAGAGGAGAGATGTCACTGCAAAAAGGAGGGGCAGTTGTTTTAAGGCCACATCGCATAAAACAATTTATGTGCACAGAAGATTAATCATTTATAATAAATACTGCAATATCCCATTAACTAAATTTGTCAGATTGGTGTCTTTACTTTATAATCATACAATCCACTGTAGCTTTCAAATCTCCTTTTCGATTCCACATGACACAAGAGAACCAGTGGCGTTTGCTGTCAATGATGTCAAACCTTTTTGGAGTTTGACTGCCATTCTATAGACCCTCTCCTTATGTTTTCCACTGCAAAGAAAAATGTCTTTACATGACAGACGTATGTACCTGTCTCTGTGACAGCTCTAGGCTCCGTAAAATAGTACAGGTTAGCGGACTACACCTTGTAATCAGAAACATTCTCCAGCTGTCAATCATTGTGCCTTTTTGGCTTTGCTGATGTTGGATTTGCTGGCATGTCTTTGAGATGGCATGGCGTTTTAAAGAGAAGGGCGTGTTATGACATCTCAAATGTGGAGCCTAACTGAAAGTGACTGGGATGGGATGAAACTATTAACCCTGTACATATGGAAAGTCAGAAAAAATATTTTATTTTTAATGGAACATTTTATTTATATTAACAGTTAAAAAGTTTGCATAATCATTTTGTTTTGTATCATATGTGATGCATCAGGCTTTTATGGACCACATAGTATGAAGATTTCACAGATGTTTTTTACAATTATGCTAAAAGGCCTTTTACTTGCTAAAAAATATGAATTGTCATTCAAATATGATGCAGTAATCTTTATAGGGTTAAGGTAAACGTCTGCTATGTAAGCTCTACACTGTAGGATAGGATCTGCATTATTTAGTTGGTCAGTCCCTAATAGCTCTTTTGTGATGTGTTAATATGTGGACGTTCAGGTTCTGCCAGTTGGAGCTGCAGCTGATGAAGTTTGACTCACAGTTTGAGCAGGGAGCAGCCAGTATGGACTTGTCTCAGATTTTTCTGCTCCACACATGTGCACACAAGTAAAAAAAGCTGCCATCAGTGCTGTGTTCTGGGACACTTCAACCTGAAATTAACTTGTATGACCCAAATTTCTAATTTCAGAGCCCTAATGTGACCAAATGGGATGATCTTGATGCTAAGCTAGATATAAAATCATGAGTGAGAGAGTTTGATGTCTTGTCTTGCATCCTTTTTCATTGTTTGTTTACAATATTCATTATCAGTAACAAATGCGTTTCTTGTTGCTGTGATACAGCATTAACTGGCTCTTAAAATAATAAAACTAAAAAAAGAACAAATCTTGATAAACTAGCCGACTCCACTAATCAATTATTCCGCTGTTGCAGAAGTAGTAAACTCGATTTTTTTGGCAATTCCCACAATTATATATTTTTTTATAATATTGCTGTTTATTATAAATAATTTTTACTGTGCACATAATTATATTTTTAATACTCATGTCCCCTTGTAATCTTAAATCCAAACCACTGACTTCCCTTTCCCGTTACAGCAACATCACTTCTCTGATTAAATGTGTGCACCAGCAAGAAGGCTAGGCATTAAAGCATCCTTTCCAGCAACCTGTCACTCACTTGAGGTAGCAGCAGTTTGCAAATGATTCTATCAATTTCCAATCAACAAAATCAAGTTCTGTCTTACTTTTTTTTAGTTACTCGGATCGTCACAATAGAGAAGAAAAGATGATTGCAATTTCGGTTTCATTAAAATAAGGGTTTGATATAAATAATATAATTTTATTTTATTTTTTAGTAAAAAAGAAAAAGAAAAACAAGAGTATGTAGATGATGCATTATATATACTGTTTTGGGGCGGTCGGGTCAAGTGTATTAGCGTTTAATGCGAATGAAATAGAAGGCAGTTGTTACTTTTTGATACTCTCTGTAAAAGCAGCAATATCTTCCAACTTGAATGTGGACCATATAAGGATGTTTTAAAAGAGGAAACAGAAATCTAATGCTACAGGGTATGAATTGTAATACAGAAGTGAAACTGAAGCCGCATTGAAGATGTTTGTTGAATATCTAAATATTTAAGCATTGCCGTGAGAGAGATCTTGCATTGTTGGAATTCACATACTTTTGAACCCATTGAGTCATTCACACGTTTTTACAGTTGAGAGAAGCTGAATGCATGCTGACCTATTACATTAGGAAATACTCTGCTAGATCTACTGTATCTGGAAGTTCAGAAGTCACTCCACCCATGCAGTCCAAAGATTATGAATCACGGTCTACCTACAGCACACACAAATCCCTCGCTTGTTGTTTCATTGAACCTTCCTCTCGATCCACCCATTTCGCGCCTACTGCAGAGGAAACTCCCTAATGGTTAACAGAAGTCTCTGTTAACTGAAAGCATGCCGCTTGACTTGCCTGTGCATAGTCCAGGTTACTTTGGGTAAATTTGAGCCGTGTGACCCCCTGTGGAGGTCACTTATGTTTCTGGCCAGTCTCGTCACTTTGAAATGCCAGTGATTTGCATGGTCCATTAGCCACAAATCAACAAAATGAGCTAGTCCCCTAAACTTGGAGTATCTAGGGCAAGGTGTGATATTTCTTTAGCTATTTCCTGGCTTGCACTGCTGTCTAAGGTTTAATGTGAGGTTGAAATAGGTCAACATACTGTAATAGTTTTATGCCAGGTGTAATATTCAAAGTGGATACCTACCTTATACAATGACAAAAAAAAAGTGTAGCTAACTAACTACATGCATTTTAAACTAACTTTTACATCCAGGAGCAATGCAATAGTGGCCTGCCTTTTGTCTTCTGATGCCCTGTGGCGTTTCAGTTTCCATCTTTCACTGTTTCTGGCTTTATCTTTCACTGTCTGTCTTGTCTCTCTAGCGTTGTATCTGTTGAACTCAGGCGAGACAACCAACCCCTTGACGTCACAGGTTGTAGTAATGCAAGAGGGCAGCGCCCTTGCTTCAAAAGCTTTTTTTTTTTCTCTGATGTCGTTACATTTATCATGTTCATTATATACTTTTTGATTTCAGTGGAAATCCATTGACTAATCAGATGTTCGATTCTGTTGTGTTCTTAAAGGATTCAGTGAGGTTATTACTTATTCAGGTTAGCCTTTTTCAAACTGGCAACTCAAGAGTAGTTTTGAATGATTCATTAAAAGATATGACTTATAAGTCATTTGTTTGTGAATCGGACTACAGCGGTTGTGTTTTGTTTTGCCTGCAGTCAACAAAGACAAGACAACCCAAGTAACAGTTCATCACATTCAAGTGGTGCAAAGAAACTCTGCCATGGACTGTAGAATCCTAAAAATATAGATGCATGTTAAACGTCAAGACATACTTAAATAACGAACCAGTTCAAATATAGACGCTTTGCATTTTATTGTGACCACCATCGATAACACATTTCTACAGTTCGATAACAAACATTTCCATATCCGACTTCGATAAGCTTATTGTTTAATGTGTCTGTGGCATCTCATTGGTCAGTCCCACTATAGAGCTCCCTTGTTCTGCAGAATACAGTTAGACTGTCTCTAATAAATGAACGGCTATGTTGGAGGTTGTGAAGTAAGTGTTTCTCCTCGCTCAGATTTCCTGTTGCAGTCTCATGACGGAGGCTCTGCTGTGCTATAGATAGAGCTGGAGACACTGGGCTCAGCTGAGCTGCTCTGGTGAGCTGGTCAAACTGTCAGACAGCTCAACAGGTGCTGAGCAGAAGAATCACACACACACACCGAGCCCACCCTCTCTAACCTCACCATATGTTTAAAGATTTTCCGTAAGCTTTGTTTAAATGTTTGCCGTCAGGCTGCATACTTTGCAAAGTGACTCTCCTTTCTGTCAAGGCATAATTGCATTGGAATGTGATGTAATTAATTACTGTGTAGGGTATTGGGAAATGTAAGCAGGTCATATTGCATGTGTGTGTCACATGAGGAATGTGATAGTCAGAAATCACCCAGCATGTGTTTACCTGTGTTGTTGATCTTAAATTAGACACTGCTGCTGAATCATGTTTGTTGTTTTTTCGCCTAGTTAAAGATGGTGTAATTGAGTTCAGCCGTACTTCTGATAGACGTGAATTATAGACAACCTCCTCCTTCAGCGTTCAGCCTCACCCCCACACTTACCAAACCTCACCCTCCACAGACATCTCATCAGCAAACATGAACACTTAAAGTCCCTGTAAAGGCAATTCTAAACAATAAAATCTAAACACATTAGAAATGTTTGAAATGTATTGCTAAAACTCATTACAAAGACTGTGAACTGCGAAGTAATGAATTGTGGAGTTAGACCGATAAACAGTTTTGCACCATTGCTGTGTTCAGGATTTTTTGGGTGGGGCTAAAACGGTGGCTCGATGACGCACTGGAGCCACTGAGGCTGGCCCCTCCCCTAACAATATAACTAGAGCACATTCACATCAGTTCGCCGCTCAATCGCGAGTTACTTTCAGTACTATAAGTTACCACAGCCTACAGTTTGCTTGCTAGTTATGCCTTTGTCACGGAAATGCGTATTACCTGGTTGCCATCACTTACAAAACAGGCCGGTGTCCTTATTTAAAGGGTAACTCAATCCCTGGTCAGAGCCTGACTCCACCCACTGGCAATATTTGAAAAATGCTGGAAAAGTGGGCAGAGCCCAGTGGAGGGGCGTTCACCTGAGACCCGCATCTCTCTGAAGGCAAGGGTGTGGTGAGTTGCCACCGTTCAACCTGAAGAGGGCAGCACTTAGACGTTTTTACACCATATATTGTCGAATTAAAACACTTTATACCAAAATGTCCAAAAATCTGTAACACGCCCGCTCCGCGACACTAGTAGTTTGGGGAGTCTACAACCCCCCCTGAAAAAATCCTAGGTGAAACACTGCCTTCTTTCAAGCTACTAAATGTTTTACTAAACAGTCCAGTGAAGTGTAATATACCCACCCAACCATGGTTTCTATCTTCTTATATCATGTCTATCTATGTATTATGAAGCAGTTGCTTCCCCAACTGTGGTTGCATGGAAAATATGACTGTGTTCCCCCACGTTTTTTATTTGTCTTATGGGTATTATGCAGCATTTGTTTATCAGACTATAGAGAGACAGGGTAGTTGAGGGAGTAAGATAGCCAGTAGGATCGAGACATGACTCTGGTTTGAATATATAGGACCCGTGAGCCAGCTGCTCTTATATATATCATCAGCATGTGCTCTATCCACACACAGCTCTGATGGCTGTTCTTCTTATGACTTTTGAACCTTCAGCCTTAAATGCCACCAACAGTTGAAAATGCAGTGAAGATGCATATATTTGTATCTAAACTTGGTGGAAATATGCATCTTTAACTACACTGTAACATTGTTTTTTAAATGTACACATAGGGCACAGTAATAATTCTTGGCTCATTTTGCATTTTAAGTGGGTGAGTGAGAATGAGACTCAGATTCTGAAAGGTAGAGAATAATATGAGTGCCGGTTAATCCAGCACTGATGAGAGTGATGACTCTTTTACAAAATTTCAGGTCTTGTGTACCATTAAGTGTCCAGACAGAATTTTCCTAGTGTTACAGCTGTTTAGATGAAGTCTGTTTTCTCTCTTGTGCAGGCCGAGGCTAGACTTGCTGCGAAGAGAGCTGCTCGCGCAGAGGCCCGGGACATCCGAATGAGAGAACTGGAGCGACAGCAGAAAGAGGTGAGTTTTACAGAAAACATATAGGGTGACAAAAGGAACTTGAACTTGCTGCCTAAAGAATGATATAATTCCGGAGGAATCTTAGTCACAACAGCAAGTGCAGCTTACATCACTTCAGAGTTCCTATTGCCGGTGCGAATGCAACCAGGAAAATGTTCCAATGAAACCATTTGTTCTCGGGGAACAACCTTGGTGGCTAGTTCCTAGAAATAACTGGTACGAAAGCCCCTATAATACACAGTTTCTCAAGGGCTTTATATCTCTTTCCTGTGCCTTTGCCCAAATCCAGAATGTTACTGTACTTTACTGTACGTTACTATACTTATTTAATTTAGGTCTGTTGACATGCAGATCTGTCCTTCATTGATCCTAATTCATGTAGCTTTGCATATATCGTTCATGGAGACAGAAAACCCATAATGCATTGCGACGGGCCATTACCTTAGAAAAATGATACTGCAAAACTCTATGAAAATATTGAGCCGAGTCTCTTGTAAGATGAGCACTATTAGTATGATGGGTGGAGTTGCTGACTATATAACTTTGTTCCAAATCGATCACTCATGAGGTTTCATTTCCATTAGGATGCTGACTATGTAAACAATAAACAGCAAGGCAGTTTTGGAACAGTTTCTGTATTTTGTTCAGAATATTTCCTGATCTCCTAAGACTGTCATCTCTCTTTGGAGCTGAAAGATAGTTTTTAGAGATCTTCCGAGCAGCTTTTTGAGTAATTTACCTGTGTTGTTTTAGACATTTTTGTACAGAAGAATAAGTATGACTGTGTTCACGAATAGTTCCAGATTTCAAAAACCAGATTTAGCTAGCTGACTTACTAAGCTCATAAGTGGAAACAGGCCTTTGACTATACAGTGTGTTTTTAATGTTTGCAGACACATGTGAATGATTCAGTTATCGATGTCAGCTGTATCCGTCAGTGTTTTCTGTACTTGTGAGTTCCTACAATCACAGACCTGGTTGGAAGAATATGTTTACGAAGTACATGCTTTCAGTAGGCCTATGTCTAATGTTATCTTAATGGGTTTATTCGTCAGAGTCTTTGTTTGTGAAATGTTTTTCACTGTCAGAAATTCACAAGTACCAAACAATCCACTGTCATATTGCAATAGAAGTCTTTGTGTTTGTCTCGTGGCTGTCTCTCTCTCACAGCAGTCTTACCATCAGCACTCCTCCTCTAGCAGGAAATGGGGGCAAATCCACCAATGGATGGTATGAGAAAGATTAGGCCAGTTTGGACATGCATGTACTTTTTCCTTTAACTAATAAAGAACGTCAGATGGGAGTGTGCTATCTGTATTCTCACACACTCATTTGATTGAATTTGGCTCACATGCATGTTTTGTTAATATAACTGGTGCTCTTGTGAATTTATAAAAGAACCCTTGGGGTGTAGTATTCTTTTAGGACAGCATTGGATTCACTTTTTCACGATTTTTTTTTTAGTGTGTGTGTGCATGTGAGTGTAATACAGTAAAATTGGATCTCAGTGTTCCAATTTGTGTGTATAAAAACTATTACCTATAGGGCAGGCTACATTTACTTTATGATACATTCCTGATGTATTTGCCATTTGTGAATATCACAGTGATTTTAATACATTTTTACATTTTATTTGGAAATGATTAGCAGCTATGATCTTTAATGAAGGAACCCTGCACTATATTTGTCATCTATTAAATTGTTTATTTTATAATGAATTGTATATTGGTGCATATCAAGGAAAAGGATTTTTAATTAAAATATATCACTTTTTTATAAATTAATAATCAAAATAAATTCAGCAAATAAATTTGTGGAAAATATGCATTAATTTATTTTGAGATAGATATTTACTATTTAACTGCATCAGTAAAAGCAAATGCGTAAATATCTTGTCAAAGGGGTAAAAACTGAGGGGTTTTTTTGTAGCTGTGTAGCCCCTATTGTCATATTGCTGCTAGTAAGCTTTTATGTTTGCCCTGATATTTGAACAGGCCATTATAGACCTTAATATCAGCATGTTAAGTGTGTTTAGAGTTTGTTTAGGACTGCCAGTGAAGGCTAACACTAACAGCCTAAAACATGCAGCGTTCTTTCGTTTAAATGCTATTTCCTTCATTCTCTTCATATCAGGCTGATGCAGAAAAGGCCCGTCATGGTCATCATTCCAGTAGCCACAGCCGACGGGTCTGTATCTCCTGATGGTGCTGTCTGTCTTCTGCTCTTTCTCTTTTCATTTTTTGGTCTTATTCCTGTGTTCTTCCAATCTCTCATCAACAGGGATTAAATGATGACACAGCGTCGGTTCGGAGTGTCGGAAGTTATAGGGTGTGTGATTCTGGACTTTGAAAGTACATTTAGAACTAATTTCTCTTATGAAGATATATTGCTCATTTTCAGGACCTGTGTAGAGTAATATATACCCACAAGTGTGAAATAGGTCATATTGGAAACATTTGAGCACTAATTGTTTTAATTGAAATATTGGTACCTGGTGCAAATAGAAATCTGCCGATTTATTCAGCATTTCTTTTAATTGATCCCGTAATCACAAACAATTGGAGAGTAGTTTTAAAAGCTCCTTTAGAGACAACATGTTGCAATCATGCCATGGAAATGGCAAATTAATGTTTGCCTGTTGGATTTCTCCCTACTTTAAAAGTCAAATTCGTCCTCTTTGCGAGACTTGAGCAGTTCTCATCACTCCAGTCGGCTTAGTTCTTCCAGGAGAAGAGACTTGTTGGTACGTCACTGTGTGTGTTTTTATCTAGGCATTGTGTTGTGTGTACTTTGGCAACATGGTTTTCTCTTTTGTGGGTGTGTGTGTGTGATGTGTCATAACTCTAAATTAGACTACTGCATACTAACTTTGTTTGCACTCTCAAAAGATAGACAAGCTTTTTGTGGCCAAGATTGTCAATGTAACAAATAATTTGGCTTTTATTTTATTGAAAATTGTATAACTCTAAAAAGTGCTGCCACCAACTAAAGATTTCCCTAGTTGGCTGACTGTTAGATGTTCATTTAAGCCATTAGTTGGAAAATACTAAACTATAACAATGAGCATTTAAAATATAAATAAAGCACTTCAGCTGCAGTGACACTGCACATATCACTTAACCTTTTAAGATCAGAACAAAAACAAAATAAATTCCCTGTAATATAAACATTATAATATAAATATAAACAAAGATTAAAAACAGCCTTATCTTTAAAAATAATAATAATATTCAAAATAATATAAAAAAAATATTCTGATTAACTGATTAAAATTTAGTGGACCAAGACTCTTTTCGTCAACTAACCTTTAGTCAATTATTAGGGGGCAGCCCTAATTATAAAGCTGATTATTAATCAAGATATACAGTGTTTCCATGGTCATGGAAAATCTAGAAATAAGCAAATTTTGAAATTCATACATTGAAAAGGCAGCTAAAGAATAATGTTATAAAAGCCTCATTTGATTTGCATGCAGGTTACTTCAAGATTGATATGTGTGGACATAACGGGCAGATTTTGTGCTGTTGACTAGCACAGTTGAGTGGTTTTCTATAAATGTAAAAGTATACCACCACTGACTCATTGTGTTGTGGCACTAACACAAAAAGGTCTGACATAATGCTCCCTTATTAGCGCACATGGCATGTCTGCGGCATGGATTAATTCATGTTATATGTATATCCAGCATAGATGCTGATTGTATTGACTGCTGTTTTCTCTGCAGTCTGGTGTCTCCAGTAGTTCTGCTTTGAAGAGCTCCGTTTCCACTGTATGTATCTGTCTTTTCTCCATTGAGTGTCAGTTGTTCTGCATTTAAGTGTTTTAAAGTTCTCCTGTTTGACTAATACAAGTGGAGACGGCAAAATCTGGGATCTTCGTTCATTCCAGCTTTCTCCTATGAGATCATAACTGTGGATATCTATGACTAGATATTTTAGGGTTGCATGATTAATCAAAATAAAACTGAAATCAGTGATTTAGATTTAGTCTTAGTGACTTTAAAATTATCAAATGGCAAATGCTGTGATTTAATGAAATAAAAATATACTCTGAATGTTTCAGAGTGAAGAGCGGCGCTGTTATTTTACACGCAAGCAGCTTATAATCTGTTTTCAGTGTCTCAGAGCTCAGAGAACTACTCCTCCACAGTCCACACAAACTCATATCAGCACCTGCTCGAAGTTTAGGTCACTTTTAATGTACATTTGGGAACGCAGTATGCCAACCACTTCCTAAACCTGTAACAAGAATTGCTTATAAAACACCTGTCGACAACAAAAGAGAAGCTTTTAGAGCTCCCTGCGTTTTTCTGCCAGAATAAAAGCTTTATGGATTAATGTGTAAATATTACATTACATTTGAATTTTTTCACTTAGCAGATGGTTTTATCCAAAGAATCTTACAAATGCATTTCAACAATCTAAAAGAGGCAATAACACAAGTGCTTAAACATGAGAAATAGTGAAAAAAAAACAGAAGAACTTTAATTTATTTTTAATAATAAAAATTTATTAAAAATAATAAATTAATAATAATAAATAATAATTTTTTTTATTTTTAAAAATAACATTTTACAGTTGTACTGTAGAATAAAATTATGATATTATTATTCTTGAATGCTAATTTTTTATTTGACCGTGAAAGAGCTATATTTCTTATTATGTAAACATGTTTTTATTAAATAATCATTATGAAGTTGTTGTTTTTTGGGGGGGCAAATTGCACACCCTTACAAACAAGCACCGCAAACCTAGAGCTTTTCTTTTAAATCACATTTTTAAATCGCAATCATAATTTTTATCAGAAAAAGTTAGGTTTTTCCCCCAAAATAACGCAGCCCTACTAGGTTCTGTTGCTTCTAAAATGAATCCTGTTAATAAGAATTCTACACATTTCTGCTTTTTCCTTTCAGAGCTCTGTATATAATGATCTTCACAAAAAACATGTTGGCAGTAGCTCCAAAAAGGACCTCCTGGTTAGTGCTGTTCAACATCCTGAACTCAAGTGCTGCTTCATGCATCATCTTTAACATGTTCTTCCTGGTTAAGAGCACGATCTTTGAGAATAATAACTACTACTGTGTCGGATATCTGTGTTTATTCTCCATTGCTTTACACCACTTCCTTAGACTGGATTGTATCATGACCAAAGAAACTACACCAGCTTAAAGAACTCCAAACCTCCTCCCTCTTCCGTCTCTACCTATACGCCACGGGTTTGTCCGCTTCCTTTCTGCATGTTTATTTCTCACATTGCAAATCTTTGGTTGGAAACATCTTTGAGTCCTCCTGGAAAGTTCCTACTTGCTAATTACAATGTGATATACTCTATTTAGTTCATTTCTCTTGTCTAGTCAGTGTATTTATTCCAGTATTGGTTGTTCCTTCAGTTTTATAAGCTAGTCTGGTTTGATTCAGTGGTTTAGTAGAGATATCTGACAGCTGTTGATTGTTTGACCTTCACAGGCTCCGTCCAGCAGCAGTTCTGCAGGTCTGACGCGCAGCTGTAGTGTGGTCAGTCTGATTTGTGATAAAACAAGTTTTGTAACCATGTTTTATAAGCCTCTTTATCATCTGTTCATTTAAAAATTGTGAGATCTGTTTTGACAGGCCTCCATATGTGACGATGGTCTGTATAGTTCATATGGTTCAAGAGCTGTAAGTGATGCCATAGTATATATTTTAAAATAACAATCATGCCATATATCCCTGGAGCAGCGTTAGCTCAGTGGTCAGTGTTTTTGCCCGCAGCCCTCTGAATGCAGCTGGTATTCTTCTGGTGCCAGCTCTACCCGTAGTAGCCCTGTGGTGAGCGTCACATGTGTCTTGAGCTGCAGCATGTCGCACAGCAGCTGATCGTGCATATGTTGATTCTGAAACGCCAGTGTGTGTTTTACTGTATTATACACATTTTGAAAGTAGATGTTCTTTCTTGTCAAAATCCAGGTATTGAACTTTGTGTGTGTAACTCATCCTGCATTGGTATGTGCTACGAACGTGAATGATACCTGGCATGTTAAGGAAAGGTGTGCCATACTTTTTTTTTTCTTTTTTTTGTGTAATTGAACTTAAGGTTTATTTGATAAAATAAAAACCTTGAGAGACCTACACTGAAGCAAGGACTGAGCTGTACACTACTGTTCAATAGTTTGCGGTTGGTAAGATTTTCATGTTTTTGAAAGCACTCTCTTCTGCTGACCAAGGCAGCATTTATTTGATCAAAATACAGTAAAACAGTACAATTGTGAAATATTGTTACTGCTTAAAATAACTGTTTTCTATTTTTCTTTTTTTAAAAAGTAACTTATTCCTGTGATGGGAAAGCTGTATCATTTCATTTTTCAGTGTTCCCATTCTAATAACTAGCATTATTAAAAAAAATATTTATTTATCGGCCATTATAAATGCCGATACCGATAGTTAGGAAAATACCTAATATCGGTCCGCCGATATATCGGTCAGGCTCTAATTTGAATATTCTGATTTTGCTTGTCAAGACACATTTCTTATTATTATCAATGTTGAAAACAGTTGTGCTGTCTAATATTTTTGTGGAAACCGTGATAATTTTTTTCAGGATTCTTATATAAATAGAAATTTCAGAACAGCATTTATTTGAAATATAAATATTTTGTAATATTATTAATGTCTTTACTGTCACTTTTGATCAAGTTAATGCATTCTTGCTAAAAAAGTAGTCATTTCTTTCAACAACAAAAAAATCTTACAGACTCAACTTTTGAACGAACGAACGACAGACTTTTCTTTTTTTTTTATTACTTTGGCCACCAAGCAACCATCCAGGTCACCTTAGCAACTGCAGAGTAACACCCGGACAGCCATAGCCACATAGTAACACTCCTACTCATGACTACAAATTTGTTTATGTGCCTCTATTCCATGAGGCCAGAGGAGCTGAGAAGCTGCCGAATTGTAAATGTTAGAGAGGGAAATATAAGACAAATGGCTGTTTTCCAGTGTAAGTATCCAGAAATGTGTCCCTTGAGGTTAAATTGTTTTACAACAACTGAGTGAATTGTTTGTTGCTGTTGTTGATGGCTTGGTCAAAGAACATCCTGGTCAAAGGTTAAATCCCTCATGGTGGATATAGTATGTCCAGAAATGTATTCAAATAAGTTCTTTGTTGCATTGAAGCATCATCTGAAAGTGTGAAAATGTGGATGCATCAGTGATGTCTTGAGTTTGTTCCCTGAAGGTGGGACAGGAATGCAGCTGGTGTCTTTGTTACTCATTGCCCAAAACATCTTGACATCGTTTAATGACTTGTCACTAATACGAATGGAGTGCTATTAAAAGATTGGCTTTTTCCCTGAAATGGTTACATCTTCTGCTTAAGTCATGACATATGGTTTTTGGTTTTATTTCCTGTGCCAATGTTCTTTTCCTCTCTGTAATCACCCTTATTTAAACTTTTAGTCATCCTCTGATGACGATTCTGTCAGCACTGTGTCCCAAAGTCGACGTGGGAGAAGGGATAGTGTGGTGAGCCAGAATAAAAACCACATTGTTTTCATTAAAATAATATAATATATGTATCAAAAACAACTTCTTTCTTTAGGTTTTGCCATTGTTACTTCTTTTCTTTTTTTTTTTATCTTTCTCATGTTCTTGTCTGTCTGTGTAGTTGTCTGATTTCTCGGATATCTCTGAGACGGCTGCTGATTATTTCAGCCGCTCTAATCGCAGGGGCAGCATTGTCTCTGATCTTGATGATTTGAGCATCCCAGACCTGGATAGTGTGAGTCAAGACATGCATGAAGTATTAACCGGTGTGACAACTTTACTAAAGACCACTGGATGGTGACTTATAGGGATAGGGTATTTGTTAAAGTTTATTTACTTTGCATGGCTTAATACTCTGTGAAAGTTGGAGTACATTTTACTGGACGACTGCTTTGTCTCTATTAGGAAGGTATCAAATGAAGTTGAACTTTCACTACATGTATTATTTGAACAATAAGTGAATCAGCTATAGACTGCCTTGATCATTCCTGTTTAAATGCATCTAACCATTACGTCTGTTGCGTGTGAATCTGTTACTTGTCAGCATTTGGTTTTATAGCAGATTTTTGGTAAAGCCAGAGCACTGACTCTGGTCTGGATGTGTCATGCATGACTTGCCTCAATCAGTTTATTGGAAATCCCACTAACTAAGGCAAAACCCTGTTAATAGCCATTCAAATTACGCCAAGTATGTATTTCTAATAGTTTCAATGTGAGTAATGGTATCGTCTTCTTTTTCAGCTCGATGAGAAATGTGACAAGCAGTTTACAGACACCTTCAGTCGGGTAAGAGAAAGAGAGATCATTTTCCACTTCCCATTGTAGACTGGCATCTGAGCCATGATTAAGACCCTACTGTAGTTAATTTTACTCTTCTCATTAGGGTAAAGTTAATCTGTATTTGGTCAATATTTCCAGATTGGGAGCTTTTAAGTGATTTATGTTATTGTTGTCATTACTGATTAAATGCACTACTATTTCTTAAAAAAAAAATAATACTTTTAATTAGCAAAGAAGATGCATTAAATTAATGTGTCAGTAAAGGTACATTTACATTAATAATATTTATAATGTTGCAAAGGTTTCAAATAAATGCTGTTCTTTTGAACTTTCAGTTAATCAAAGAATCCTAAAAATAAGAATTTTTTCATAAGCAGAAAAATTGCATATTGGAAGGATCATGTGACACTGAAGACTGGAGTAATGATGCTGAAAATTCACAGAAATTAATTAGATTTGAAATATATTCAAATAGAAGACATTTGTTTTAAATTGTAATACATTTTCACAATATTACCGTTTTTACTGTATTTTTTATCAAATAAATGAAGACTTCTTTAAAAAAATAAAAAAATACTAACCCTGTACTTTTGAACGTTTTGTTTAGATAATTTTTGGTTAGGCTTAATACACAATTAGTTCCTCTAAAAATCAATCAATAAAACTTGGTAATATACAGCAGCTTCAAAAAGTATTTGAGTCACGCTGAAAAATTTATGAATGTCATTGCATTTGATGATAAAATATCCAACCAATTTGCCTCTGCAAGCAAATGATGTTGCATCTTCTCAAAAATTCATTTTTGCAAATAAATGTAACCAACAGGTGTTAAGGTTGTTGAATCAGCTTTTAATTCATTGTTGATGATGGGTGCTCTCGTGTCCTGCAGCCATCCTCTCGATGTGCCACCCCGGCGCTCTCCGCAGCTGCCCTGGCATCTCTGGGAGGAAGCACGTCTAGAAGGGGCAGCGGAGATGCTGGAAGCGTCATTATGGATGCAGAGGCTTCTCTCAGCGAATTAAGGGTAATTATGTTGTTTATCTGCAGTCAGCTAGTTTACACATTCAACACAAACTCCTGTAATAGGGGATTTTTTAAAATAGGATGAATCTACCTGCCTTTGAACACATTTTGGTTAAGCTTAGAGCATCATACTTTCCTACTGAATGCGTTTGATCTCAGAGAATCCACTTGTTCATTTCCCAGCATTATTTGGTTTTATTTGTGTCTGTTAATCTTTTCCTTTCTTTCCTCTTTGTGTTTGAATGGGTTTGGGAAGCTTTTTCCCTTTCTGTGTTTGTAAAAATGTACAATCAAGAGGTCACCGCTCTGACCTTCAGTGAATGCCAAACCTTTCCCATGATTCATTCATCCATCTCAACAGGACATCTATGATCTAAAGGACCAGATTCAGGATGTAGAGGGCCGATACATGCAGGGTCTTAAAGAGCTGAAGGTAGAGGGTCCTGAGCTCAATGCATGCCTTTCCTCATCCTCCACTAACACATCAGACACAGGGCACTCTTTAGTCTGAACGCATGAGCCTTGCATGGGTCTTTCAATCACTTCATTAGCTCTTTATAGTCACGTTTAGCCCACAGTTGTGTTGTCCCACAAGGTAATCACTCCAAAGGAAGTCTTCTGCCTCACTACAAACTACTGTTAACAAAGATGGAGACTCAGATACACCTTTACATTGGATGTTTCAGCTGTAGCTGTGTGAAGAATGTTTAGTGTTTTTCCAGTTCACATTTGGATGCTGTAGATATTTAATTCATTACATATCCTGATACTAGTAAGACCCTGTGAAGAAGCCTTACATGAACAAGTGTTAATGCAGGGAAAGATTTGATTTTTATCTATTAAGAAGTGATTGGGTTTTAAGAAGTTGCCATTACTGTATATATACTACTGTTAAAAGGTTTGGGGTCAGTAAGATTTTTTCGAAAGAACTAATACTTTCATTCAGCAAGGTTGCTTTTAATTGGTCAAAAGTGACAGGAAAGACAATCTTACAAATGATTTCTTTTTCAAATAAATGTTGTTGTTTTTTTAATTTAGGTTTTTTTTTTTTTTTTCTATGCGTCCAGTTTTTCAGCAGCACACATTTTTTAACATTGATAAATAAGAAATATTTCTTGAGCACCAAGTCATCATATCCAAAGTATTTCTGAAGGATCACGTGAAGCTAAAGTCTGGAGTAGTGATGCTGAAAATGCAGCTTTGCCATCACGTGAATAAATAATGCTATTTTAAATTGTATTAATATTTCGCAATACTACTGTTTTACTCTAGCCTGGGTTTCCCCATGCTGCCTTGCCACAGCGTGATTTTATTCACGTTGCTAGGCAGCCTGGACACCATGAACCAAATTTTCGCCTGAAATAGGGAACCAATCACAGAACGGGAAGGGAGTGGCAAGACGATGATGACGTACATGTGACACACTGAAGCAGTTTGTTTATATCTATGGATCAATTTTGGCAGCAGACGTGAAGTTACCTTTTGATGCAACCTTTGGGTATACAAAAATCTCCGACCCATCCTCTTCTTCCTCATCTAATTGTCTGTCGCTCTACATACGTGACGTCATCTGGTATCATTGAACCGATTGGCTATGAGCTACGTACAGGCGCATAGACATTCGTAGCACCCAATACAGCTCCGGGCATTCGTAAACCACGCCTTAAATACGAGAAAATGAACATGTGGTTTCCAGACCACATCTCATTCTCAATGATACGTGGTCTGGCGTTAGCCAGGGTAGTTTTACTGTATTTGATTAAATAAATGCAGCCTTGTTGAATATATAAACCTCTTTCTAAAACACTAAAAATCTTATCAACCTCAACCTTTGAACGGTAATGAACCTGAATTGAACAGGTGATTGGAGCAAAGGAGCTGAAGAGGAGGAGCAAGTTTTTACCATTTTAGCCTTTAAACAAATTCACAGTAAGACCAGGAATGTCTGTTTAGTAAAAGGGCTTGACTTTAGTAAAAAGTCGTTATTTTTGTTTGAATGAAACACAATGTTTCAGTTTATGTATAGCATTGAGTTGTATGACACTTTTACTTCCTCAATTTTTACCTGCACTTCACATTTTTATCTAATCTTCAGTGCAGTGATCAGAGTCTGCTTTGTTAATTTGCCTGTCATTTGTGTTTGTAGTGGTTTTGCAGTACTTTTGTTTTAAGGATTTTTCCTCCCTATCATCAGGAATCTCTGTCAGAAGTGGAGGAGAAGTACAAGAAAGCCATGGTATCCAACGCTCAGCTGGACAACGAAAAGGGGAACCTCATTTACCAAGTGGACACACTCAAAGATGTTTTAGAGGAGATGGAAGAGCAAATGTCAGAGCTGCGCAGGGAAACAGAGGAGAAATCAAAGGTACTAAATTGGTCATTGTTGCTTAATAAAACTGTTTTTTGATTAATTTGGCAAAAAAACAATGTATGGTCAGCTGTGTTTATTGCCAATGCACAAAGTAATGTGTGTAAATATATTATTACATTATATATTTTATGTGTATTTCTTTGTGTGTATATCCTGTGTGTGTGTGTGTGTGTGTGTGTGTGTGTGTGTGTTTGAGTGTGAGTGTATATATACTGGTATTTATGCATGTATATGTGTATATGAAGAGTTCAGATGCAAAAGCCTCTAAATGCCATTTGAAATTTTCTTTTAAAATTATCATTTTTATCAAACTTGTATATTTAAGTTCAGTAATTTCACTTAAATAGCAATGAAGATTACCTATTAATTGCCATTTAAGTGAAATTACTGAACTTAAATATACAAGCTTGATAAAAATGGTCATTTTTGAAGAAAATTTCAAATGGCATTTAGAGGCTTTTGCATCTGAACTCTTCATATATATATATATATATTTCTCACACAGAGAAATATATATATAATATATTTAAATATATTAATATATATATATATATATATATATATTCACACATATTATGTAAACACAGACTTTTATGCTAGATGCGATTAATTAATAATTAGGACCCTAAACACAAGCTTTGGCAGATTGTGAATGTATTTTTCTTCTTTTGATTGACAGGAGCTCGAGCGACAGAAGCACACATGTTCAGTTCTACAGCACAAACAAGAGGAGCTGAAGGAGGGCATTCGTCATCGAGATGAGCTCATCGAGGTAGAGACCAGAACAGAAAGGGTTTATCGATCATAAATTCAGTTGAAAACATCCAAAACACAAAAAAAGAGTCTGCATTAGACTAAGTGTTTCAAAGCTTTTGCAGGATAATCAAGTTGTAGATGATCTGGAATCTTTTTGAGGGAAAGTGTTGTTCGTTCTTTATGTTCTTCAAAGATGAAATAGGAAGGTTTAGATTCTCTATATCACTGACTCTCCTCCATTGAGATCCTGCTGTTTTCTTCCTTCATATGTTCCGCCTCATTACTGCTTTGTGGTGTCTGTTTTGAATCTGTCTTTCTTCTTCCTCTGCTTTATTAAACACAACTCCAGGAGAACCAGAAATTTCAGGAAAAACTAGATACCCTCACAAGAGAGGTGTTTGACCTGCAGGAAACTGTTAACTGGAAGGACAAAAAGATTGCGGTATGACGGTTTAGGAGATACTGTTTGGGCTGATTCTGAAAAGGCTGATCAAATTATATATATACTTGTGTGTGTGTGTGTGTGTATATATATATATATATATATATATATATATGATTTATGAACAGTGTATGTATGCTTAAGTTTACAGAAATTGATTGGCAGTTTCAATAGTTGTAAATGCATGGTGCTGCCCTCTGCTGGTATCCCATGAGCCTCAGCTGTTTACACCAGAATTGTTGGGTACCACACAGTAGAGTTGAAAACTTTTAAGAAACATAATGCATGAAAATGTATAACATCCAGACTTGCGTGTTTGAAGAAGGTTTGTTTTACTTCTAATATACTCACTTGAGATGATTGGAAGAAAAGCACAGGCAACACTATATAGATAAACTAATATCCTCACTTCTTCACTTCCTGTACTGTTCATCTGTCAGCATGGTCTATTTTCATCCTACCATCTGTGACTAAAGCTAGGGCTGGGCAATATTATGGAACATTTGTTATGAGTTAATCAATGTCATTTTTTTTACATTAACATTAATTCAGTATTCAGTAAGCAGACGCTTGTATCCAAAGACTTACAATTGAGGAATACAACTAGCCATTCATCTTAAGGAGGCAATTACACAAGAAGTGCCAGCAATTCAAAGTTTCAAATAGGGATGCTCATAATTAAACAGTTAAACGGTTTAAAAAGTAATTTAAGATAATTTAAGATGTTTGATGCATTTTTAAAAAATATGCTTAGGTAGGTCCTAGATCCCTGGCTATCTTCTGATCCCACCCCTTTTTTATGCATATGTTATATACATGCATAAATTTATGTAGGTTTATTCATCAGATTCTGAATTATTGTAAAGTAAGTGTAAATTAAAACAAATATTTAAAAACACCATAAACATAGCTCACCCTCACTCCACAATAAATCCTTATATATATCATTTTTATCTATATCGCCCAGTCCTAACTGAAGGTGGTGTTCATTGTGTGTGTCTGCTGCTGTCTCTACTGTTTTCTTCACTCCTCTCTCTTTTCCTGCCCTGTGTGTGGCCAGGCGTTAGAGAGACAGAAAGAATACTTTGGTTGCATTAGGAATGAGAGAGATGAGCTCAGGGATGAGCTGGCTGACCTCAAGGGGAAAAGCCGAATGGAAGAGGTACGTCCTTTAAGTGGTCCTGCACGGGAAGCTTGACATCAGCACTTTAGAACAATAATAAACAGATCGTTTGAATGGAAAGTATTTGGCTTGTTGCGCTCGTCTCCTTTTATTTGGTTTGTATCTGCATTTCATAGGACACTTTTTTGTGTGTGTTAAAGCAGTCAGTTTTAATTATTTTTAGCTATTTTATCTGTAATTTCTGGCACCACTGAGCTTGTCAGTACACTATGGGATTGCTTTCTCTATAAAGAATGCATGCAGTTTTTCCTTGGAATCAATTCTACATAAGGTTTCCTATAAATAAACTTAATTATGCAATATGCATCAATCCATTAAAAACGGCTTTTATACATTATGCTCCTATACTGTCCTCTCCTGCTCTCACAGAAACATGGGCTGGTCATCATACCCGAGGACATGCCCAACGGAGACGTCAGCCTCGAGTCCCCTACCTCAGGCATGACCGTGGTAAAACAAGACGTAGCGCAGGTGCTGGAGTCAGCAGGAGACGGACCTTTGGGTGAGTCTCCGAACACACTGTTAAGCTTATTTGTATTAGTTTGAAGCAATGGCACGATAAAGCTTAATTCCTGTCTTCATACTACAGATGTAAGACTACGAAAGCTTGCGGATGAAAAGGATGAACTTTTGTCCCAGGTATGTTTGTGCATGAAATGGTTTCAACGGGATTATTGGCATAGATGAGTTGAAGTAACACATCTGTGCTCTTTTAGATCAGAAAACTGAAGATGCAGCTGGAGGAAGAAAGGCAAAAACACTCAAAGATCGACAGTGTTTACACAGAAGGAGAGCGAATGGAGAACGGCACTGACCTGCATTTCATCGAGATGCAGAGTACGACCTCTGACACGCTTCAAACACACGCTGAAGAATTAAATGTACCTTTACATGCTTTAACACTGTTTGTTCCTTGTAGGGGATGCCAATAGGCAGATAAGTGAATACAAATTCAAGCTCTCAAAGGCTGAACAGGAAATGGCCACGATGGAACAAAATGTGAGTTTGTAATCAGAACCAAAATGGATCAATCAGTAAAAGTATTTTAATCTTATAACAAATATTGCCACTTTATTTAGATCTTAAATATATGTTAAAATTAAAAAAATAAATAAAAATTGAATACTGGTATAACTTGTCATTTTCTGAATGTCTTGCAGGTAAACAGACTTGAAGGACAGGTGTCCAGATATAAAAATTCAGCAGATAATGCAGAAAAGATAGAAGATGAACTGAAAGCAGAGAGAAGAAAACTTCAGAGGGAGGTATGAGCCCATCTCTGCTACTGATATAAACACACATGACACATTCACATTCGGGGTTCTCACAATTGTAACCATGCAAATGGCAAATCATAGAGAAAAGCAAAGTCACAATTAGGGATGGGCAACGATTAATCGTGATTAATCACATCCAAAATAAAAGTTTGTGTTTACGTAATATATATGTGTGTGTCGTGTGTATAATTATTTTGTATATATAAATACACACACTTGCATGTATATATTTAAGAAATATTTGCATGTATGTAGTTTATATGTATTTATACATAATTAATATAATGTATAAATATTTGATATATTAAGAAGACATTTTTCTTAAATATATACATGCATGTGTTAGTATTTATTTATACAAAGTAATTATACACACCACACTAGGGCTGCACGATTAATCGAAAAAAAATCACGATCTCGATTCAAACGTAAATGCGATCTCATTTCTTAATGATGGCGATTCACTTCCGTGTATTTCCCTGCATTCAGATCATGCTGCATTCACGCGTTATATTGGTCACACTCACACAAAAACAAAACGATAATTCACAAATCAATCATGCAGACGTTTCATCAGGGAATGTCTAAATTAAAGTTTTTGGGGCTTGCATGTTAATCAAAGTATTCACCGGGAGCAGGGGCAGCGCGTGAGCAGCAGTGAAACGCGCGCTCAATTAAAGTGAAAGCACACTTTTGAGGGACAAAATTAATGATTTCACTCAAAAAGTAGTTTCACACAATGTCTAGTCAGTTTTAACAAGAACTGAAGTACCTTAAAACTTATATAAAAATAATAGCCGAGTCCCATAGACGCCTGTATATTTTACACGCCTGTGTGGCTGCAGGTTTGGGTAAATAAAAGCTCGTCTCAAATAGGGCGAGTCTGTTTTTTAATTTCGGTTTGTTAATCTTCTAAAACCGTCAGATCGTCTGCTTTTTGGAGGCCGCTTAAGCACATATTAGTCCCGCCAAAGCCTAGTTTGATCGGCGAGTGATGATGTAGAATAGAAACTGCTGCGCTTGAAAGGGCAGAGAGAGAGGTCTTCAAACAACACGAAAGTTTGGAAGACCGCAGTTTCACATAGAGCATTTTGGAGAGTTTTAGATATGAAGACTCAAATATTTATAGAAGATTTAGGCTACCCATTTAAACTTGTTTGTAATTATTCAGTTTTGGTGAAAGTGTGATGTCTGATTCTAAAAAAAGCTATAATAAACTAGCCAGAAAATATTAAATACAGCCTACACTTACTTTTAGTTCATGACAGTAATACACAGACAGCTACATAGGCTAGCCCCAAAGAACCAGCTTAAACAATTTAAAAAAAAATTTTGTTACTGCACTTTATTAGACTGTCTTGTGTTTTTTTTGTTTTTGTTTTTTACTTGAGTGCAATACATTTTGGATGGAAAAAAAAGAGAATCGTGTAAGAGAATCGAGATCTCAATTCCCATGGAGAAAAATCGTGATTCACATTTTAGCAAGAATCGTGCAGCCCTACACCACACACACATATATCATGTAAACACAAACTTTTATTTTGGATGCGATTAATCGTTGCCCATCCCTAGTCACAATCAAGAGTTAACCTCACGCATTTCTTTTCCATTTGTAGCTGCGTACTGCCCTGGATAAGATCGAAGAAATGGAAATGACCAACAACCATCTTGTAAAGCGGCTGGAGAAGATGAAAGCAAACAGAAACGCTCTTCTATCCCAGCAGTGAAGAGAGACTCTCCGACACCTTTCAGTTGGACACCAAAAAAGAAATCTGCAGGCCCTTTACCTTGTTTCCTTGCCTCCTGTGGTAAAATACAGATTTACACCTTACTAAGGCAACACGGTCAGGGAGGGAACATCTAAACCTTTGTGCTTCTTATCTGAACCCGAGAATATTGCTGGTTTTGTTGGTTTTAAAGGCTTCGTACGTCACGGTAGCTGATGAGGTTTCATTGCTCGGACTGGGTGCTTCTTCCCCCTCCTCTTATCCGAGTTGGAACGAGTATAAAAGCGCTTTTAAACAGTAAATCGACACGACCGCAGGGCCCTCGACGTCCATGTAAATGCCTACACAGCAATGTGCCTTCACGGGGGGGGGGCGGGCGAGGGTCGTATGCATTGTAACACTATACAGGAAAACATATTTCTACCGGTACAGAAAACTTTAATGTGTTTAATAAAGGGTACACCCATGAGTTGAACGGTATAGAAAAATCAATCATGTCTGCTATGGTTTCAATTAAGTGTTTTTGTTTTTCAAGTATTTAAAATATTTGTTGGAAATAAATATGTAAATGAATGCAGTATGAATGGGTGGGTGATTCATGAATTGTGATCGTTTGCAGGGCACATTGACTTTTGTTAGGTTTTTTTGAAGTGCTTTGTCACAATGGACTACATCAGTTTTACACTAAATGCAACAACGATTTTAACTCGCAGATAAAGACCGAAGATTTCAGATTCATGTACCGATGCCGCTCAATGCCTTTCACCACGCTGTTGTAATCAGGTTTGGTGCAACTTTTTAATCACACTAGAAACAAATTGTCTGACACTTCATGAACACAACGATTTTAACTAAAGCGACTGCAAAGTATACTGTAAATAAATTACATGATTTACAAACTGACCTCTCTTTCAGTAGTTATTTTTGAACTTTTTAAAGGTGCCATTTTTACACCTTGGAATTGTAGTATGTTTGAAATGGCCTCAATCAATGGCCACATGTTTCAAATGACCTCGTATTTTAATTGTTTGAGAATGTTAAAGGTAGGGTAGGCAATTTTCAGAGGCTAGCAATAGCAAACTAGCTTTCAGAACAGAACATCTCCAAAGCCACGCCTCCTTCCAAAGCATCACGAGTGACGGCGTTAAACTACCTCGTGTCTCAAAGCACATTATGTTACAATAATAATGAACATAAACAACTTAAAGAGCACTGACCTGTACCACCCGACTGATTGCGTTACGAACTGCTCCGAGTATAGCGTCACGGGATTCTTTTACAAATTTTGGCATGAGCACAGCATTGTTTTGGATCAGGAGGAACTGTTAAAGGTGGCTGCTGTTTCGGTGCTCGTGACTGAGGTCTGTTTAGTATGAATGACGTGTGATGTCTGCGCAAGCTGGTGCGTGGAGATGGCAGGACATTAAATCATTGCATCGGACCGAATTCAATGATTGGACGGAAATGTTATGTCCAAAGCCTTCCATAGATGATATATACTGTATATATAGACCACTTAAAGGGATAGTTCACTTTGAAATTCTTTTTTGATATGTTTTAGCTTACCTCAAGGGCATCCAAGATGTAGGTGACTTGTTTCCACAGACCGATGCGCCCACGGCCTCAGATCACTTGGACGTAACTGTTATTACAAAAGGTAAAAACGATATAAATACTGTTGGTTTTCTCACCCAAACCGCTCGTTTCATGTGTTAGGCCATCAATGTGTACTTGCATTTACGAGTCATTAAATCATGTTTAATTTGGACTTCTCTGTGCATGCTCTTTGAGGTGGTGACCATAGACCTCCATTATATGACTGACAGACCTAAAAATATCAAAATTGGAAAATACTGTGGAAACAAAGACGCCTACATCTTGGATGCCCTTGAGGTAAGCTAAAACATATCAAAAAATAATTTCAAAGCGAACTATCCCTTTAACTTAGTGATGTGAAGAGACTTTCAACCAACATACTGTAACGAAATATGTTTCTGTAACAAATCACCTACCCTGCCTTTAATTTTTGCCATTAAATTTGGTGTAAAAATCACATACTTCTCCTTTGAACACGATTTTGGGAATTGTCGTTGATATCCGTTTCATATTTTTGCTTTATTTATCCAAGTAGCTTTGCCAATGCATAAATGTGTAATGTGACTTGAAAGAGAAGACGGTTTTCAAAAACGGTTCAGTCAGTTCACAATAAAAAACATCGTTTAATATTTCAAAATACAATCTTTTTTTATTCATCTTCAGTACAAACGTCTATAAATCCTTGTTTTAATGTTAGCTGGACATCTGAAATAACGTGACAGATTTGAATTGTGGTCTTAGCCATTTTAGAATTATCAGCTGACCAATAAAATTTCTGATAGTTGAAACTATTACACAGAACAACAAAGTGCTGAACTTCAGCATCTTTCAAACACTTTGTAGAGGTCAGGCAGGCTGGCGATCTGGAGAACGCTGCCATCCTCACTGAAGTGTTTCGGCGGGCTGAAGAGAGATCGAAGAGCTTTGAAAAGCACATGCTCCACCTTCCACTGCCAGCTCATCTCTGCATCCTACAAATAAACATCAAGTCACATGCACATTTAGGATTCAGTAATCAAACCATTGACATTAACCACAAAAAAATGGAATGCATCAAAGTTTCTCCCAGTTTCTTACAACCCACAATGTCATTTTTGTGTGTAACATGAGCATTACCTGTGGCTCTTCTGCATCCGGCTCCAGTGTGTAGCGTTTCCTTATGGAATAGAAGTGACTGCATTCTATGCTGAAGTCCCGGAAACAATCCTTCTCTCGATCCCAGTTCACCTGCATCATCCATCAGTTATTTAGTTGGATCCGTTTTTTTTTTATTGTAATATCTATTATCTATTTTAAATACAAAACCCAATGCCGACCTCAGTGGCTAAACGCAGAATGAACATCGGAAGTCCCTCCATGGCAGGAGTGTAATTATCAAGCAGCATTGGCAGACCAGTCAGGTTCCCTTTCTGTAAAGAAATGCAAGAGTTATGAAGCACCATGTTGATTTCGACTAGTATCTCATCTCATTTTATTGCTGTTGCCGGCCTTTTGTGAAAGCACTAGAGTCTGCATTACAGTAAGGCAGTCGTGTATATTTGAAAGCACAATACGCGAGGTTAAATAAACACTCGCAGTCTCTCATATTTAATCGTTTGATTATACGTGTAGAATGTGTCACTCACTCCATCTATTTCCAGGGAAAAGTACTCTTCCAGCATTTCTGTTTTCTGCTTAAGGAAATCCACAATATACTGGGCCAGTCCTTCTTTTGGTCCGTCCTCATCCGTCCATCCGCTCTCCTCTGAATCCAGAGCCAACATGGCCAAATCATAGAGCGGAACTGGATTCTGAAGAAATAACTTTAGTTTTAATCTGCCAAATGCAACCATTAGCAAACAGACCTTTTTTGAAAAATTATAACAAAAATAAAAACGAATGCAATAACACACCGACAATCGAAGGACTCCAAAGTTACCAAAATCGTAGATCAAAATTTGATAAAACAGCTGCTGACTGTAGAAAACGAGAGAGAAATGTATGTTCGTCAACAACTATATTATAAACATTCCTCAAAAATAATGGAAAATGTACTGCAAGTAGTCATGAATTAGTTACTGATGTTTGTAACCTGAGTTTGGTTGTATTGAGCAGGTAGAGTTTAGTCTGATGCTGCACTAGAGTCCACTGAGGACTGACTGAACCCACAAACGAGTGTTTCTGAAGCAGCTCCTGTAAACCTGTGGAGGACAAAATATACTACATAACATCGGCCGCTGATATTGATCAGAAAAATGCCAATATAACAAACTGATGGTTTATAAATGAACTGCATGAAGGCATAAATCTTGTCTGTTGCGTAATCTAAGATTAATCCATAATCTAATATTCCTGATGCGCTGCTGTCTGCGTTTTAATGTTAATCAAACAACAAAAGACAAAAAAAAAAGAAATAGCTAACTAGTCTTGACTAAATAACTTGTTTTGTATTGTATGGCGTTATATGTGTGCCTCAATCCTGAGCGAGTAATTGTACGTTTTGAGCACAGAGAACTATACTTTGCAAGCACAGTGCATTATATTTTGAACAGAAATTAACAATCGCAAAAAAAAAAATTTGTTTGAGCAAAGAAAAAACGATTTTGTTCTCAATAAATGTATATTATGCTCTCTCAAACTTATTCTCTGCGCTCCTGTCAAGTCCCTCTCTCTCTCAACCTTTTAATTCTGTGTGTGCTCACCTCCTGACACACGTCCGCTCAACTTGCAACAGCGTTACAAGTGTGCCACAAAATCAACCAATCGGAAAATTAAAGGTCAATTGTGATTGGCTGTTGGTCTCCAATCAAATCGCTAGAACCACTACAGCATCCCGGAAGCTTACTAAAAAAGAAAAATTAAAAAAAAAAACTGACTACAGCGAGACTAATGGATTAAAACACATTTTGGTAAGTATTTTTTATTATTATTAACTTAAAAGTGCCTTGTTAGTTTTGTGTATTATAATGATGTTGTGGTTGTTTAACCTATATCTCCTATTGTGACTAAAGTTAGTTTGACTGAATCCTTTTCAAGCATTCTAAACGCAACAGCCAATCACAATTGACCTTTAATTTTCCGATTGGTTGATTTTGTGGCACTGCACATTTGTAACGCTATTGCAAGTTGAGCGAGCGTGTGTCGAGTGAGCGCACACAGAATTAAGAGGTTGAGAGAGAGGGGGACTTGAAAATATCAAATACATTTATTGAGCACAAAATCTAATTTTTTTTGCCAATTGTTCGTTTCTGTTCAAAATATAATGCACTGTGCTTGCAAATGCTCAAAACTTACAATTACTCTCTCAGGAATTTGAATTCCTTTCATAAAGATTAATATGCATTTAACTATTACTATACTTTACTGCTCTTCCATTGGAAGTTGGGATGGGACACGTTGAATGGTTTTTCCATTGTTAAAATAGTCGAGGGAGATTTTCATTAATTAACACTAAAATGTCAGTCTGTTTTATTTCCTAAAGCGGATATAGTTGACCTTTGTGAGTTTGCTGCTCAATTTCCTCCCGAAGCTGCGTAACGCTGGTCAGTTTAATGACGCGTCTCCTGGGAAGAGAGGCGGCCGTCAAATCGTCCTTCACCTCCTCGACATGAGGCCTTTTCCTGAAAGACCAATCAGACGACAGGATTGCCTTCGACTACTGCCTTCTATTGTAACTAGTAAGACCAAAGTTCCTGCATTTCACCTCAGTGGTGCTTCATTAGGAGGAGAGTCTGTCTGTAGATCTTCTGAGGCGCATGGCTCCAGATCAACAGCATTCAGAAGCTCGGAGTCGTCCAGCTCAGCGGCGGGGGGGCTGGAGGCTTTCTCTGGCCTGCACTGAGAGCCTGACGGCTGGAGAAACGCATCCAGCTTCTGGGCTTTGCAGTCAGTGCGGACCATCTGATGGGCGTACACGCGCTCCTGGGAGTCTGCTGAAGAAGAGGCTTTGGCCACGCTGGCGGACGCAGAGAGTCCTGGAAGCAGAGTCTGGGGATCATGCAAATGCGTCAAAGTGGTGGTCAAATTGGACGATTATAAAAAATGAACTGTGCAATTGAAGGTTCACCTGTGTGAAGTATGTGCGTGAGGAGTTAGAGCCGAGCAGTTTACTCTCAATGTGTTTCTGAATGCTCTCGGTGATGCTGTCCTCGTGTAGGAAGTGCACCTCGTGCTTGGTGGGGTGAACGTTCACGTCAATGTTCTGAGGAGCAATCTCTAGACTTCACAATGAGCAGTTGTCAAGTATTAGTAAAACATTTCCAGATTCGGGTTATATTCAAATATTCTGTGTGACTTACACTATATATATATATATATATATTACAATTTAAAATAAAAATATTTTATTTCAATATAACATACGATTGCAAGGCTGAATTTTCAGCGTCATTACTTCAGTCTACAGTGTCACATGATCCTTTAGAAATCATTTGGATATGCTGATTTCCTGCTCAAGAAACATTTCTTATTATTATCAATGTCAAAATTTTTGAGGAAACCATTTTTTCAGGAATATTTAATGAATAGAAAGTTTAGAAGAACAGCATTTATTTTAAATTAAACATTTTTACTGTAATTTTTGATCAATTTAATCTATCTTTGCTAAATAAAAGTGTTAATTTTTTATGCTCATGGACCCCAAACATTTGAATACTCGCATCAAGTGAAATGTTTTACCTCAGATAAAGAAAAGGATGAGTGTTTTTGGGAAGATAAGCAGTGTATACAGTCTCGATAGCTTTCTTCAAGGCACTAGACTCCACCAAGCGATCTAAAAGACAACAAAGACAGAATTATGAAGGTCTTGTACTCAAATGATATCACATATTGCTTTTAAAAACTGAGATAGAAACAAACTCATAAGACATACGGTTGATAAAAAGAATAAGGATGCATTTCTTGACAGAGTAGTTGGCATTGGAGATGTAGCCCTTCATTTTAAAAGCGAGTTTCTGATCCTCACACTCAACTTCAATCAGCTCCCTGAAACACACACATAAATGCCTCACTCCATGATTCACCATCAAATGAGGTTTAAATGTTTATAATCCAGGAAAATGGTCAAATAAAAGTACCTGCTAACAGCTACACCAAACACCACACGAATGTTGTCCAGCACAGAGGCATTCATTTGAGTCTTCACATCTGCAACCATCTCGCCTTGCTAGAGGGAACAGTGTTAGTATATAATTTACTTTCTGAATGTGTACTGTAATTTTAGTATTATTAATATACTTTTTTTAATTTTTATAGTATATATATATATATATATATATATAGTCTATTTTCAGTTAAAGTTTTAGTTTTGTAATTTTAATTGGTGCTTTCAAGTGTCTATTTCATTTATAATTTTTAGTAATTTTAGTTCTTAGTCTGTTAGTACAACTGGAAATAAACAAAAGTTAAACTGTAAAAAATAATCGTGATTTTAACGGTAAAAGACAAAGTGCAAAAATGTTAATTGGTTAACAGAAAGTTTTCGTAATATATACGGTAAATAACTGTGATATAATTTTACTGTAAAATATCGTAAAAAAAAAAAAGTTTTTGAAAGTGAAAAAGAACAACTCATTATATAATTTACTGTGAAAAACCGTAAATTGACATTCCCACAATTCCCTGTGTGACACTTCACATTTTATGTCTTTTTGTTGAAATAACTATGGTTCCTCATAGTTTTCTTGTTTTTTTTTTTTTTTTTCGTTATGTACATTAGGGTTTTATGTTACATTTAATGTTGTTAAATTAATGATTGAGCTTGTGTACCTGTGATGGTTGTTGGTTGACAGTGTATTACAATGATACAAAACAGATATCAATTTTTCTAAAGGTTGATAAATCAACATTTTATCAGAAAATAAAATATGGTTTATTACTGTAAATTTTAAGTTGAGTCTGTAAAACCTTTAACGATCCTACCGTATTTTTAATGGTAAAGTTAAGGCAACCACAGCTGCCGTTTTTTTACCGTAAAAATTACGGTTTTATTTTTTACAGTGTAGAAAAGTCTTTTTTATTTCAGTTAATGTTTACTTCAATTACAGTAAATGTGTATATGCATAAAAGAAATTAGCATTTCACCTTCTTGACAGCAAAACTTTTCCCAGAGTTGTGAATGGCGTATCTGTATGACAGGAAATACATACAGGTTGGCATGGACAGTTATACAGGATCTCGCAGCAGAACAAAACCCTTCTAGATGTCATGAACACACCTGCTCACAACCTCAATGATTCTAGAGTATTCCTCACTGGGGCTCTTCAGGGCTTTCCGTCGGGTGGACACATTATAAAACAGATCCTCTACCTAGAGGGAACAAAATGATTACTTGTGGAATTGTGGGAATTAAAAAAAAGGACTTGCTGTCAGGTAAACCTACAGAAATCAGCGTTCCCTGGTTTCCAGCGCAGGGTTTGGGTGGAGATTTCAGCTTCCCGTCACAGTAATTAGCCCTGTAAACAAAACCAGAGTACAACTTTATAAAAGAAAATAATACATGAATAATAAAATAATTGAGCTGCAGGGTATTTACACGACATTCTGTGTGTCTAGTAAAATTATAAAGGCTTTTCGTCCAAAATCACATTCTCTCTTGAGTAGGTACTTATTTTAATTAAGTAATTACTTCACGGCCGATTATATAGTATGAATGTAATCTGGACGTACTACATTCGCCATGCTGTCATTATCATGTGACCAACCAGCGTCAGTTACATTGCTTCACTCCCACTCATAAATCCTCTTCTGTGGCCTCATGGGATAGTAAACATTGTGTTCGGTCTTCCGGTTTGCATTTCCACAGCATGAAGTGAAGATCTTACGGATTTATGAATAAATCTTCCCGGTCTACTGGCATTCATTATGACATCCGCTTCAAACATTACAATGCTCGTGATAACTTTCATTAACTCTACATAAAGTAAATCCACTTCACCAGCTAATTACTCTTTGACTGCGATGCCATCGAAATATACAATGCTACCGCAAAAACAGAAGTTCAAACACTAAATTCTTAAGATGGCTGGGCGCTTGTTTCTCTGACGCATATAATTAAAAAATTACCTGTAGGCACATTTTCCATCAGCTGTTTTTGTAGTGATTGTGACATGTGCTACATGACTTATACTGGCAAGAGCCTATAAAAAAGAGAGAGTTGATTTAGCCGAGTTGATCAGAAATCAAAACAGCGATCAGCTGAAGTGAGGCATACTGTACCTCTCCTCTGAATCCATATGTTGCAATTGATGCCAAGTCCTCAAAAGACTGAAGCTTGCTGGTCGTAAAACGCTCGCAAACTATTTCCATATCATCTTTCTGTGAAGCATAAAAATGCAACAAGCTGCAAACAAAAAATTTGGCATTTCACCAATGTCTATCGATGTGTGCGGTGTAAAAATAAACGGCTTACCCTGATGCCACTGCCATTGTCCTGAATGAGGATGAGCTTCAGTCCTCCTTCTTTCACTGTTATCTGGATATTTGTGGCCTTTGCATCCAAACTGAGGAGTCAAAACAAATATTAGTGTCTCATATTGTGTCACATGATATATTAGGGTCATTTTTCCAAACAGGTGACATTTGTGTTCTTGAATAGATTTTGATAAACATGAGTTACAATTTATTAGTTATATATAAAGTGTCACTGATTGTAAGTCATCAGTCGCTCCAGATAATAGTAGACACCAGTCATAACTAATCAATAAAGTTTAATCAAGCATTTGAGACTAGTCAGTAACGTTATTTATTATATTAAAGATAAACCTTATTGACAGTTAGTAGACATAAATATCATTAAATAGAAGTTATTCTAGTGATCAATAAATGTGTCACCAGTTCTCCATCATCTCTTTGATGGCATTGGCAGGCCGCTGGATGATCTCTCCTGCTGCGATGCGGTTCACTACAGTCTCGTCGAGTCTGCGGATTACTGCCGCCATGATGAACTCGCACTCATTTACTAAATTATAAACAAACACAGTCACGTGCACTGTCACTCATTTACTACATAAAATATAAGCTAATTCAAAAGCACGTGAATGTTTGTTTACGTCGGATAAGAACGACACCCGCAGAACTTCAGGCGCGAATGACGAGCGCCCGCCTCCGGTGTGTTGTGATTGGCTGGTGGAAGAACTATATCCGCCAACGTCATACCACATTTTTTTTTTTTTTATTACAGTATTATCATTTTATATTTTATATTATGTCATTTCTTGACACATTTCACACATTTCAGATGTTGTGTAAGTATAAACTGGAAACACAACAATAATTTAAATAACAGGCATCACAGACACACGTACAATTCATTTAGCAGAGATGCAGTTCCTTGGGCTTTTCGATTTTTGAAAAAAACTACAGATTCAACTTTGAAGGCTGTTCGAAAATGAACAAAACTGGCTCTTTAACCAAATGGCAGCTGGGTCTTGTAAAATTGTAACAATGAAGGAGTGGAGGATGACACACAGGTGAGTGTATAGCCTTCTGGTATTCCCTGGCTAAAAATATAGTATACACGGTGACGCTGCTAGTAAATTTTGACCTTGTGGGGACATTTTTATGTCCCCACGAGGAAGCAAATCATACTCAACGATGTTTATTGGAAATCTAAAAATTTAGAAAGTTTTCTGTGATGGGTTTGGGGTTAAAGAAGAGAATATACAGATAACAGATTATGTGTGTGTGTGTGTGTGTGTGTGTGTGTGTGTGTGTGTGTGTGTGTCCCAAAATATTTGGATTATTAGATATCATCAGATTTAGTTAGGGATCCAAAGTAAAGCGTCTGTGTTTGTTAGTTTATCAGTTCTATTATTTATTTTGCATAATGAAGGAATATGGGTTTGGTTTTAGTCTCTCGTCGTGATATTTAATGGCCTTTAAATCAATAGTTGTGTTTCTGAACTACTTCAACACAGCATCACAAAACAGCCACCAGATGGCAGAAGACAAGAGTGCTTGTGTAACTCTTTCCTATAGACCTTTTTCACAAAAACCGGAAATACGTAATCGTTGTGGAAACGGAGTTCCCGTCAACTGTTAACACATCAGAAAAACCTACTCTGGGAGGAGAAAATTGATCAGAGAGTCTTCAAAACTTCGAAAAAATTTAAACTTGTCATGGTCCAGTTGTTGATGACTTTGTAAAATGCTGTGGTGATGCTTGTCTGCAGCTGATTTATCTAAGACCAAAGATATGATATTGATTTTAGAACTGAAGCTCATTCTTCCCAATATACGTTAATTAAAGGTAAGAAGGTGGAGTGTGTGGAAAGTTATTCATATTTAGGGAGTATTATTTACAATAAACTACATTTTGATGTGAATACCAGAAAGAAGTCTGTCAGTTTTATTCAACAGTTAACGTTATCCCGAATTTTTTGCACTGCTGTTGCTAGAACGATCAAAGATGAAGAAAAATTATACAAATATTATTTATTCCTTGTACACTCAGATTGTTAAATACTCAGAATGGTATATATTAATATTTTAAATTTATATGTAGCCCACTGTTGTGTGTTCTTATTTATCTTGTTTTATATTGTGGTGTATATTTTATGTGCTTATTCGCTGGATACAAATATCTTAATACAGTTGAACATGAACTAACGTTACTTCAAAAATACGCAAATCATAAAACATAAAAAATAAACAAACAATGACGGCTTATTAGTGAATGGTGACATGAGAAGTACAGAAGATCACAGGATCAATAACATCCCGCTAGATTGCCTGAATCCATTTTCGTCGAACTTCATCGACAGGGAACTGACGAGGGAAGGAATGAAAACGATAGGTATGGCTGCTTTTGGGAATAACAAAAAAGATCGGTACGCAACAACTCTCACTAGTTGCCTTCGGCGCTATCTGTTATGAATGGAGCGGAAGAAGTTTACCACGACAATTGCGTATTTCCGGTCACAAATACGGAAGTTGTGAGAAAGGTCTATGTCTATGGTTAAAGGAGGAAGCTCTGATTCATGGATCAAGATGACCCAAATCAATAAAAATCCTACTGTCAGGCTCTTTTATCAATGAGTCAGACCACAATACAAGCATGTATCTTTGTTTAAAGAATAAGGCATTTTTTGTTTCATTAATAGCCTATAAAACGGCATATAGTTGCCAAAAGTGATGTCCGGCGTAGCCTATAGGAAAACTGACATCTTTATTCTTCACCCTTTTTTCGGATATTATTAAAAATCTGTTAAATATTGTGTAAGCATATTGCGTAGTTATTCTTTGAGTCAATTGTTTTATTTGTGACAACACGATACAAAATTGTGCAGACATATTTTTTGGCCAGGCTGTGCAAAAACAAGTGAGATCAAATGAAATATGAATAACTGATTATGTATGTCTTTCCAGTGAGCGTTTGGTTTTTATATGCATTTTATGTTTTATTTATTTTGCATAAATTAACACTGTAATTGTAGTTTTTGCCTTTTTTGCCAAATAATGTTATCAGATAAATACCTTCACTTCTCAAATTTAGTATTTTGTTCTTCCCTCATATTTAAAAGGTTTTTTAATATTTTCCTCTTATATAAGACATCACTTTTGGCCACTGCTGTGTTAAAAGTAGCCTTATTGAGCTTCATTTAATAGTCTTATAACTTTTATTTTTAAGTAACACACATCAATTTGAAAAATTATTAATTCAATCATCATTCAATGCATCATTTACTAATCCTCACGTCATTCCAAACTCACATGACTTGCATTCTCCTGTGGAACAGACATATATTTTAAAGGCTTTTTGATCATATAGGCTAATGGAAGTTATCAAGTATGACTCACAAGCTCCAAAATTACAAAAAGCATTATAAAAGAAGCCATATGATAGCCTTATGTTACTTTCATTTCTTATTACTATTGTAACGCTGATTTGAAACAATCTATATCAGGGGTTCTCAACTCCAGTCCTCGCGACCCACTGCTCTGCATATTAGCACACCTGATTCAGATCCTCAGCTCGTTAGGAGAGGAGAGTCTATCCTAACGAGCTGAGGATCTGAATCAGGTGTGTTAAATAAGGGAGACGTGCAGGACTGGAGTTGAGAATCCCTGATCTATTTTGTTAAAAGCTCTAAAGAAATGAAGGTGACTTGACAAACAGACCAAAATTGAATACATGATAAAATATACCTTTTCCACAGAAGAAAGAACAACATGAATGTATAGATTATTGTTTTGGGTGAACTATCCCTTTAAATATACAGTGTGATCAGAAGTCACATCCAGTGTTTCCAAACCTTCCACGCTTCATCTTGTTCTGAAATGCTGTGGTTGAGCTCCTCAGACACACTGTGGTTGGAAAAAATATGTCTTTTCTTGTTTGCTTGCATTTAAGTATGTGAGGAATTTAGTTTCTGTGCTCTTTCATATTTTGAATGCAAATGAAAGTAACCTGAAAAGTACCTGAAACCAGCTCCCTTCCTCTGAGTTGAGCTGTAAATATTTCTCTTCAGCATTGTTTCATGTTTGCTCATGCTTTATGCTGGACTTCAGTAGAACATTGAATCTTTTACAGGCCTGTTGAATGAACAGGTTTGATCAGCACTAAACAAGAAACTATTTGCAGAACATTTCCTGGCTGTCAGGTCTCTCTCATGCACATGATTTCTCGAAAGCTTAACCTGCAAACTAGATTTTCTGCTCACCTCTGTTCCGCATTAGAGCTATAGGGGCTAAATGATACATGTTTTTTGTTTTGTTTTTTTACTTGGAGCAATTTATCAAATTTCCGAACTGGCTCACCAAATGAGTTCATAAATTCATCAGTTAATAAATCAATATTTTCCCGTTTCCATGACAACTTGCATTGTGTCCAAAGTAGTTCAGTTGCAACCAGCTCGTATTCAGTCAACACTTGTTTTAGACTATTCATACATGCATATTTCTGTAACCGGTGCTTCAAGCAACCTGGATATGTTTACACACGGTATATGAAGATGGAGGAAGGCATATAACCTGAGAAGGGGAATGCCTTGTCACATTATTTTATGAGGTGTGTTTTGTAAAGGTGAAGCCTTTCTCATTGGTAAATCTGTGCTTTCACCCTTTTATAGGAAACTTCTATTGAGGTCTGTGTAATATGCGTAGTATTCATGGGTAAAGTGGGACGCTTTCTGGTAATTTGTCACTTGCATTATTTTAAAAGATGTTATATGGTTTAGTCCTTCTCGCAGAACAGTTCTGAATAGGGAAATACGGAGAGAAAAAGAGGAAATATACAAAACCATAAGCGGACGCTTGCCTACCAGCACAACATACATGTACCTGAGAGATAAAGAGATCATGAGATATATCTTCAATGATCTTTACACAAATGTGATTTTATGTGAAATGTGACCCTTGTAGCACAGCTGAAATGCTGATATGCATCTGGGTTGTGTTTCCTTTCACACTGTTTGAAAACATAATTTTCAGATTCAATATTTTAACATTAAATCTGTTTATTAAATTGCAAAAAATGTTCATTTGGCCATCATGACCCCCAGGTTTTCCTCCTGAGACCCAGCCGTTTGTCCTCTGTAGAAGACATTATATTTTAGCGCATTTCCTTGAGACTATGTATGTCTATATATGTATATAAGGAGCACATTCAGGGCTTTTCAGAGATATCAAATGCTGTGTGTAAAGTATTTGAGTTAATGTAATTAACTTATATTATACTTCACTATATTTTGAGCAATACTCTTTTTACTCCAATACATTTGTGATAAGTAATGCAATTACTTATATTGCATGCCTAACTTTTTCTGCAGCAGTTTATTTCTGCTACAAAAGAAGTGATATTGCATCTTCAAGGCATTGTAGGAACTATACTATTTTGTGGGGAATTGTACTCACCCAAAGGCTACTTTGCATGAATGCTGGTGCATTAGCAGGTGTGAATCGTAGGTGTTTCCCCAGGGCTGTCCTTAGGCCAGTGCCACCGGTCTGAACACATCGAAGGGGTCTATTTATTTTGACATTAATTTTAAGATATGGGATTGGGTATATGGGTTATGAGGATATGGGCTTATTTATATCCTTTCTGAGCACTTGAGCTTAACTGAGATTTTAGTGCTTGTAGACGTTTTAGAGGCTGTTGTGTAAACCTTGATTTATTGCAATTTTGAGGTGTCCAGTTTCATTGCAATTTTAGAAAATAAATATATGCTCTCCTTACAAATCACCGGTTTCTTGTTTTTCACTGGCATGTTTCTTAGGTGTTGAGGACTAGTGCATCATTGAGCCTATATTCAGTACGAGGAAAATACTAAATTACTGTTAAAATCACATAACTCAAGCCATATTGGAAGGTGTATCTTACTCAATATGGTTTTCAGGTACTCTTTACACCTCAAATATTTGGAGGTTTAACCATTACATCTCCCTCTCCTTGCTCTTTAAAAATGACTTACACTGACTGAATGATAATATTTTGTAATTATCATTTAAATCTGAATAATTTTCAAATAATTTGTCCTTAATTTGTCCATAATTTGCCCTTGTCCAATAAGACATTAATATACCCATTTATGCATGTTCACACACATACTGTATAAATTAAAATTGTACATCAAATTATTTTGTTAGTTAATTAAAAAAAAGTTTAGTTAAAAAATAGCCTGAAAAATAAAAATGGATTGGTGACAGTTGTAGAAAGACCAAATATATATTTTATACCGTATGTGTAAACATGCATAAATGGGTTTTGCATATTAATGTGTTTTTGGGGTAAACTTTAAATAAAAATAAAATATAGATTAGCCTCATATGATTAGTGCTGCTAGTACAGTCCCGCCACTCTTTTTAATGCATGCAAATAATATTCAGCCGGATTCTGGAAAACTGATGCTTGTGCATTTGCATGGATCTGGCTGCTGGTCAAAACATTATTTTCATATTTTTTGAGAGCAAAGGCTTGCAACATGGTTAGAGTAGATGTAGTAAGAGATGGAGAACTGCATGCAGCTACAATGCAGAATGTCAAAATCAGCTTAATTAAACCATTAATTCAAGTCATTTTGCACACATATTTTCATTTGCATAGGCTATACAAAATAAGTCATTTTTATTCTTTTAAAGGGATCGTTCACCTTCAAATTAAAAGTCATCATTTACTCACCCTGGTGTTGTTCTAATGCAGTATGCCATTCTTTCTTTTATGGAGAATTAAAAAAAATGTCCCACTTGAGCTTATCCATATAATTGCAGTGTGATGGACAGAAAAAGAATGACAGAATGATCCCATGCGTCATGCGCCTTTGTACAGTTGCGGTCCGAATTAATGGCACCCCTGGTAAATATAATCAAAATGGATGAAAAAATGAATCATATAATTAAAAAAATTCGCAAAAATCGAACCTTTCATTGAAGTAAAAGAATTGTAAGTGGGGGGTAAATCACATTTTGAAATACATTTTGAAATGGGGATTTATAGCCTCTTTCTATTTTGTGATGCTCAACAATCTTTTGATGCACATCAGAACTCTTTGGGTTTACTCATTGTGATGGATGATTAAGGGAATTTGGCCTTTGTGTTTCCTTATATTAAAACTTATTTGAAACAAACAGTCATATAGCTAGACAATGTCATGTTCTTTCTTAGTCACCTGGGTGTGCTAAAAAAAAGGTAAATATTTATGGGAATATACTTAATTTTTATAATTTTATTTGTAAAAAAAATAAATAAATAAAAATAAAATAAAATAAGGGTACCAAAAATTGTGGCCATCGTGTTTTGGAGAAATTTTTTGTTAAATTTGTCAACATGTAATAAATAAAATATTTTTTTTTACATTTTTTTTTTTTTACTTCAATGAAAGGTTAGATTTTTGCACACAAAAAAAACTAATAAAAGATCAAAAGGATGAACAATGCAGATTTATTTTTTACAGGCATTTTTGACCAGGGGTGCCATTCATTCTGACCACAACTGTAAGTGTTATGGAGGTAGCTATACAAGTGAAAAACAAACCAAAATTGTTGACATTGGCCATTGGTCTTACCTGCATGTCTGCTCAACGTGTGCGTTTATGAGATTAGCAATAGAGTTCGCTCCGTCTCGCCCAAAAGCACACACGTTGTGAGAAATCAAGATTAACAACACCACAGCATGAAACACAATGTCTAGAAATCTCAAAAAAGTATCTGTGTACTTTCTTCACTTAGTCAAATATCCAACCGAACCAAATATCACCAGACTGGAACTCTGTCTGATGACAGTCAGAATGGCAGTTTATGAGAACGCGAAGACTTCTTGTGACGAACAAACGCAACAGATATATTCACGCCAGAGAAGAAGTTGGTTGTATTTAATGTTACGATTATGCTGGTCTCGATTCACTGTCTTTATATGAATAAGCACAAGCGGGACATTTTTATTGAAAATTCTCCTAGGCCTATAGGCAGTCGGTATGAGAAAAAAACGCCAGGGTGAGTAAATTGTGACTTAACTAAGCAATGTGGCTTGTCCCTTCTAAGATGCAACTATCCCATGGTAAATAGCCACACCTTGACCCCTTGACATTCAGCATATAGCCATATTTTGTCCAATCGAATGTTCTTTAAGATAAGAATGCCTCACCTTCCAAAAACCATTTCCTGTGCTACGACTTGCAAATTAGCATTGACTCAACTAATGTCTATTGATTATTTGATAATAAAAGGGTGTTGCCTTCTTTGAGATACCCTTTATATCAGCACAAAAAAACTGCTTGTCGATACATTTCCTTTCATAGGGTTTTTCAAAGATCTGTGAGGAGCATAACGTGTATGTGGATTAGCAATGAAGAGATAGCTCTGAATATGACTTCTGTGCTTGGAATGTTTTTAGGTATGAGGTCATGAACATCTTCACCCTTAACACTGCTTGCAATATATGCTTTAGGCGGTGTCTGTTGAAACAATGCAGGATTGTTCAGGCATGCACTTGAGAAATTACATCATATCCTGTGGCTCTGTGGACGCCAAGTTCTCCTTTTTCTATTGGAGGGGAAACATATGGAACACAATGACAGAAAACAAGCCTTTAGTTCTTTACAAACTTTGAATCAACAGTGCTTACTTTCTGATTAATGTAAGCTTAAGGTGATTGTGTGCAGACTATACATATAGCCTTATTAATGTTTGAGGAGCTGTCAAACAAATAACTTTTATATCAATAGAGGTATATTCGACAATGAGTTTTGAAAAATGTTCAAGCATTTTGTTGTGAAGCACTTGGTGTAAGAGTGTGAAGATTTTGCTTTAGGTTTATCGTTTCCAGAGAGAAGAACCACAGACCTTCTGCCGTATACCACGGCCGATGAGCTCTGATCTGATTTCAGGTGTTGTCTCTGTTGTACAGGTCGACGCTGGCATGTAGGTCATGCGTTATACTGAAACTCTGCAAACAAGATAATAACAATAGCGTATGTTATTATGCTTTCAGATATATATGTCAAACAGGCAGAAACGTCATGCTCATTCTTCAAAAGTCCCTTCCGATGTTTAAACCAACCGGACTTTGAATGCAACTTCCAAATTAATAAGTTGCACAAGTGTTGTAGGTTTTAAAGTTTTTTTTTTTTTGTTTTTTTTTTTTGTTAAAAAAGGTGGTGGAAATTGCATATTCAAATGTCTAAATTCACCTTTTCATGGATCATTTGCTTTAAACTGGAGAAAAAAAAGGAAATCCTATCATCATAACATCCCCACTGAAAACGTTTTCCTTTATAACCCAAAGGGGAATTTTACATTGAGTCAAGTTCAACATCCTCTCGCTTTCAACTTTTATTTCCAGAAAATGTGTTAATATTTATTTTTTGAGAAACACTGATCAGTTTTGTTATCTTTTCCCACAATCATTCTTTCTTTACAGAAGTTACTCTGTTCCAGCCTAACAAGTTCACACAGGCTCATGCGGCCCATTATTTTATCTGCACTTGGATTTGCACGCATACAATTTTTGTCTTATACAAAGGAAAATCTATTAATTATTCATTGATGACAGATGATATAGGCCTATTAGATATACATAATATTCACAGCAGTTGTAAATATGGCCTTATGAGTAAGTCGCTGTGGGTTCAGTTTAGAAATCGGAAGGGATTCACACAATTCAGACAGACTTGTAAACTGAAACATGAATTGTTTACTAGAATTAGTCGAAGAGTTAAATTAAGAGCATTCAATTATTACTTGACTTTAATGATATGTAGGCTAGCCTATAGCTTATATACAGTGGCTATCAGTGTTTTTACTGAGTGGGAGTTTTCCGGTGGCCTCTGACTGAATGTATGTTCAACTAACACACACTCTTGAATTTATGTCCAATTGAGTTCCAGATCCACTCTATGTTATCAGGAGGACCGTGTTTATAGTTAAACATTAACTATGACTGAGAATTAACTTACTTGCATATAACCTAGGCTACTCATATCAAATCAATAATATTACGAAATCCTAATCCTGTATGAAATCTGCGTATTCTATAAAACTTTCACTCTGAAACTCATGCAATTGAATTGTCTTTTGGAATAATGGAACTCGTTTTGAGCAGAAATGGACTATTCTCTTCACTTGCGCGCGAACACAAACAGGTTTTGCCTGTGTGTGTGTGTGCGTTGAGTGTGTGTATGTTGTTCCGAGAAGTGTGTTTTTCTCTTCTTCAACTGGAGTGAATGTTAAGCGTCTGTCGTTCGTCATGTCGACGGTCTGATGAAGTCGATGAAGGGATTTCACACAGGGAATCAATGACACTTGCGATTTAAATTGGTAAGTCGACTTTAAATTCATGTGAGGAAACTTTAACGCGTCATTAGGTTTCATAATCTGTACTATTTTTGCTTGGCAGTAAATTTGCGAAACTTGAGAGCTTCGCGATTTGCGACGTCAAAATCTAATGGGTTGGCGTCGGTCCTGGGAAAGAAAACATGTTTGTGATGAAGTTAACAATAGTGATTTGTGTTTATATAAATACAAGGGAAAGATTTGGGATTTTAAATGGTGGGCTCTCTGTTGTTGCGACACACCCAGAGAGGTTTTTGGGGCAGATGTGAGATAGCCGATCTAGATTCATTTCAGTGGTTTACTGATAATAACGCACAGGATTATTAAAATAATACTTGGTTTAGATTAATTTACTTTTAATATGATTTTACCTGCAGAGATTCTTTTACTTTACGTTTTAACCAAGACTACTTGAATAAGCCAATGTGGACTGAAAGAAATGGATGGTTTTAATATCCATATTGTAATTCACCGTTAGACCTTATGTTCCAGGGACACATTCTAAGCCCATGCTTGATTTAAAATGCGTTATTAGCCTACCATTGATTTATCCAAATGTTATAAAATACGTAGCCTACATTATAATAATGACTCGAAAAAGAGTTTGTGACCATTTTAACTTTCTAAACATAAGAGAAAATTTGTTAGTGGATTAGTGAAATAATATCATGATATTATGACGTGTCTCACTATAATTTATGTAGTTTTAATGTTTAAATATAATGTTAGATTTCTTGCAACATTCATATATGTTAGTATCATACATTCTTAGTGATGTCATTGGATGACAAAACTCAAAGAAAAAAAATTCTCGATTGAAATAGATATTGGGTAAAGTCGTACATGTTTGCATTTCCAAAAGTATTCTTTAAATATTTTATTATTATTATTATTATTATTATTATTATTTTGCTCGTTTATTCAAAAATATGTGCATCACAATAATCTATGAAGATGTTTACTTCTCATGCATGGGTCGGGGGCTGAGTGGTTGCCTGCATGTGTAATTAATGTGCATTACCATTTTTTTTATGATGATAATTAATCTCTTAACTCCTCTGGTCCAGGTGTAAATATGGCTCATCGTTCCCAGTGCTCCTCTACCGGGGACAACCCCCTGGACCCCAACTACCTGGCCCCTCACTACCGTGAGGAATACCGAATGGCTATCGACGCCCTGGTTGACAATGACTTGGATGGCTACTATGGGTTTCTTCAGGAAGTAAATGTGGTTGATTTCTTATCCCGTTCAGAGATTGAGTATATCAGATGCATGGTGCAAGCTCCACACCTGACCGCACAACTAGAGAGGAGATGCATGGCTGAAGATGTAGATGGCTCTTCTGACACTTACTGGCCGGTACATTCAGACCATGATGCTCCGAACCTGGACTTGGGCTGGCCACAGCAATACAGATTTGTTGGACCAACTGAGGTGACTACATTGGTGAACCCGCATGACCCCGAGATGCCTAGTATCAAAGAGCAAGTCCGCAGGATGATCAAGACTGCACAGCAAGTGAGTTTTAAGATGAATAAGATGTTACTTATTACTGCATCACAGAAGTCGAAAGACGACTTAGTATTATGGTAGATGTCTTACCTCATTAATCAGTGGTTTTAAGTGCTTTGGTACTGTTTTCACAAGTATACAGGCAATACGAGGTTAGAACTCACAGCAAACTGGTCACACTAGTTTCACAGCTGGTCTTTCATTCGAAGCTTTACAATGACAGCTATTGTGCACTTATAAGGATTGTAGTTTCTATTGACATTTTTGGGTTAAATAAACAACCAAATGATCTTATTTCAATTTAGACATTTTAAAAGTTTATTGTCTCAAATTGCCTAAAGGTGCTGAATAAGAATTTGATGCTTTGCCAAATTGACACAAGATCTGTATTGTATCTTCATGAAAATGTTGTGATCAATGAAGTCATGAAATGGTTGTTATTACATGCACTTCTGCCTGCAGTGATGCTGTTCACAGTAAATTCATGTACTGAACAAGTATTTTTTTGTTTTCTTTTTAAAAATGTTCTTATGTTAAATTTGCTCTTGAGGCAGTTTGAGATTCAGATTGGGGTGATTTTATTTTGGCAGTCTCTTTTGATTGCATATGATTGCATTTTTGCCTAATATAAAATAGACTGGGTGGCATCATTGTTGACAATGTGGTAAACTGAAGTCTAAGTAAACATAAAAGTAGACAGTGTTGTCTGCCCTTCAACTTCATCTGATATTCACCTCTTTGTCATTTATGTCTGCTTATTCTGCTGGAAACGTGAAATGTTGACACTTTACAAGCACACATGGTAATCAAACCATTTTAATTATCTATACAATTTCCAAAATGATTGAAATGAAGTCCATTTAAAAAATGCTTAAATGTTTGACCCACCCCGACCCCCCAGTATTGGTTAAAGGTTAAAGGTTGCATTAGATGGTTAATACTAACTAATGGACTAATGATAATATGTTTTATTTCTTGTTCTAGGTTATCGCTGTGGTGATGGATATGTTTACAGATGTTGACATCTTTGCTGATATCCTGGGTGCAGCAACACGTGGTGTGGCTGTTTATGTTCTTCTTGATGAACTGAATGCTCAACATTTTGTTTCGATGGTGAACAACTGTAGAGTGAATCTGGATGAGATAAAAGTAGGTATTTTTTTTTATTTGATTGTTATAAATCAGTACAAATTCATTAATATACATTTTACTTGCAGTTCATGCGGGTAAGAACTGTGTCTGGAAGTACCTATTCCTGCCGCACAGGAAAGACATTTAAAGGTCAGATGATGGATCGCTTCATACTAGTAGACTGCAGAGCTGTTTTAAGTGGCAACTATAGGTAAGTGCATTTTACTGTTTAACAGTTCTCTATAAATCTCTACTTTATATATTGGGTTTTAGTGTATGTTGTGTTTAATCAAGGTGTCCATAAACAATTTCTCACTTTGTGTTGCAGCTTCATGTGGTCTTTTGAGAAGATACATCGCTGTCTTGCTCATCTGTTTCTGGGACAGCTTGTGACCACCTTTGATGAAGAGTTTCGGATTCTGTATGCCCATTCAGAGCCATTGGTTGTTGAAAATGTTTTGGCAAATATGCCACACTATGCTGGGGAACCTGAAGGCTTCTACAACACAGAAAAGACCCACATGTTTAACAGACAATATCCAACTATGGGCATGGAATGGGCCGAACGCACAGGAGAAGACCACATGAAAGTGGGTCAAAAAATGTTACCCTTTAGGAATGAATCCATCCACAGTGCAGCAGAAGCAAATCCTTCTGTTCAGAGGCACATGAACCTGCATGCTGATCTACCATATAGAGGGGACCATCAATCTTTAGAGCATGGAAGGCAAAAGAAAGGACCAACTGAAATGGTTGGCTTCAAAAGGAATAGCTATGGAAATATACCTGATTATGAATACTTGCCTCCTCAAAACATTCCAATGATGAGAGGAAAACAGTACATGGAGGGAGCTGTGCTCCAAGGCTCTCAATTTGCAAGGGAACCACTTATTTACCAGGGAGCTGAATTTCAATCTGGTTATGACATGTATGGGAAGCTTAGAGGCCAAAGCCACCACATTGATCAGTTTACAGGGCCTGGCTACCCTCATGAGGGAGATGAGGCTGAACCAACTGGAGCTTATGACCATGTTCAAAGATACCTGCAGTCTCAATCTGCTATGGAGGAAGGACCAGGTCCAAGAAATGTATTGTCACCTGTGCAGTCCGATATTAAGAGACATAACATGGGTCAGTCTTATACCTGTCAGAGCTCGCCGAAACAACCAAACCTGCCAGAACAGAAACGTTTTTTTAATGTAAACCACAAACCACAGGATATGAGTCAAAAGCAAGGTATGCGGGACTGGAGGATCAGCTCATACCTTAGTGCATTTGATGATGCAGGAGAACTGGATTTAGCTGAACTTGAAGGATCCAGCACATGTGGTGATGTTCCATGTTTTACACAGGAAGCTCCTTGTGGTCCTGTGCGTCCAGAAATTAGACCAGGAAACAGAGAGTTTAACAGGATACCTTCACCTAGGGAAAATCCCTTGTTTGTCCAGATTCCGAATAGTTGTATTGTGCCTGACAATTCAGTTAATCATCCAACAGACTTATCACAAATAAATATCAAAACAACACCAACATCAACTTCAGAGTCTTCTTGCACCACTGAGGGTGACAAAGTGGAGGAGACGAAGAATAGAGAATCTAAAGAGACAAACCGGATTAGTGAAGACTTCCTCAAGAAGAAACCCAGCCGACCTTTCCAAAGGAGTTCCAGACTGAGACACTCACTGATATTCAATTCAAATTTAGAGTTGCATATGTCAGATGAGATGAAAGATACTGTGGGAGAAAAAGAGGGGGATGAAGCTTCAAAAGATTCTCGTGTGTCACACATCTTGGACAAAAGGAGGACTGGTTCTCCATTTCAACGATTTCAGTGGAGCGATTTTGCAAAGTCAAACACATTTGATAACTCTCAGATAGAGTCTGCACAACCTGAAGATGAACTGAACAAATTGGGTGAGAATTCTGGTTTAGATAAGGTTGAAAACTCCCAAAATCTCTGTCCTCTGCAAGAAAAAGACCAACTTCAAACAGCAGTTCCTGAAAGAAAAAGCCAAAGGGATGAATGCCCATCTAATCAATTGCAAAAGTCATCTTCTTTCATCGATATGAACGACCCTGACTGTAGACTGAGGTATTTCAAAGAGTTGGCAGCCAAACGCAAACTTGCAGCAGCAAAGGTTTCTCAGAGCAATCCGGTGAAAGCCACCCAAAAATTTGCACTATCAGAAAAATCTTCCACTAATGACGCAGATAAAAATGCTGGGCCTGTTGTCAAGACCCCAGAAACTACACTCAAGTCAAAAAATAACACTGTCCCAGCACCAGAGATCAAAGAAACCCATAAAGACACTATATTTGAGGAATCAAGTAAAGACATCCTGCATAGAGCTACTGATGCTGAAAAAATCAGATTTAAGAAAAAAATGGCAGAAGAATCTGGCTCAACTTTAAAAAAAACCCAAAAAGACACTGATCCAACTCTAAAACCTGTTGAAGAGGTAAGAACAGTATCTATTGCTAAAAACCAGACATCCCCCATTTTAAAACATTTTGCTCAAAAGCCTTCCTGTGCTTTGTCTGGTAAGTCCTCCGATCCTGGTATAAGTTCATCCTCAGAACCTTGTTCAAAAAACTCCCTTCCTACAGCCAGTGCTACATTGGAGGTGAAAAATCAAGCAGAATATGTTGCATCCAATACTCCCTTAACAGAATCTGGCCTCAACCAATTTCACATTCCAAAAGAAACAGACCACTCCCATGCTGTTCAGACAAAGTGTATGTCACCATCTAGCACCACTATTGCACAGAGCTCACCCAATATTTCTAGCAGAGATAATGTATCTCTAGATTTTAATTCAAAACCAAACCTTGCAATTGTAGATACTAGTGTACCCTCAAAACCTGACCACATACATGCCTCCTCCCCAGTGAGGGAAAGTGGGCCTTCCCAAAAACCTACTTCAACAGATGGAGACTCTTCTCAACACCTTCCCACATCAGAGACAGACTGTTTTCAGCAGCTTACTGCATTGGGAGAGGAATCTTCTCAGCATCCCACTGCTACAGAAAGTGAAACTTCACAAAACGTCCCCATTAAAACAGTAGCAGGTGCTTTCCAACAGCCAATTGCAAGAGAATGTGAATCGTCACATCATTCCACTGCAAATGAAACAGCCTCCTCTAAACAGCCTACTGAAACAGGGGAAGACTCTCAACTCCCTGCTAAAAATGGGACAGACTTTACCCAAGACTCCAATGTAGTGGAAAGTGAAATCTCCAAACAACGCCATGTAATGGGGACAGACCCAGCAAGAAATGAACCTTCCCAACAGTGCATTGCCACATCTTCAGACTCTTCGAAACACTCCCCTGCAATGAGGGCAAAATCTTCCCAAAACCCCTCTGCAGCAGAAATGGACTTTTCTCAGCAGTCCACTACATCAGTGGTAGACTCTTCCCAACACCACACTCCAAAAGAAAGTGACTTTTACCCCAAACCCACTGCAACAGGTGCAGAACATTTCAAACAGACTACTCTATCAACCACAGACCCTTCCCAGCATCTCTCTACAACAGTCACAGACTCTTCCCACCATCTCACCGTAACAGTCACAGACTCTTCCCAGCAGCCCACTGCAACAGTCACAGACTCCTCCGTGCAGCCCACTGCAACAGTCACAGACTCTTCCCAGCAGCCCACTGCAACAGTCACAGACCCTTCCGTGCAGCCCACTGCAACAGTCACAGACTCTTCCGTGCAGCCCACTGCAACAGTCACAGACTCTTCCCATCATCTCACTGCAACAGAAACAGCCCCTTCCGGGCAGCCCACTGCAACAGAGACAGACTCTTCCCAGCAGTCCACTGCAACAGAGACAGACTCTTCCCAGCAGCCCACTGCAACAGAGACAGACTCTTCCCAGCAGCCCACTGCAACAGTCACAGACTCTTCCCAGCATCTCACTGCAACAGAAACAGCCCCTTCCGGGCAGCCCACTACAACAGAGACGGACTCTTCCCAGCAGTCCACTGCAACAGAAACAGCCCCTTCCGGGCAGCCCACTACAACAGAGACGGACTCTTCCCAGCAGTCCACTGCAACAGAAACAGCCCCTTCCGGGCAGCCCACTACAACAGAGACGGACTCTTCCCAGCATCTCACTGCAACAGAAACAGCCCCTTCCGGGCAGCCCACTACAACAGAGACAGACTCTTCCCAGCAGTCCACTGCAACAGAAACAGCCCCTTCCGGGCAGCCCACTACAACAGAGACAGACTCTTCCCAGCAGCCCACTGCAACAGTCACAGACTCTTCCCAGCAGTCCACTGCAACAGAGACAGACTCTTCCCAGCAGCCCACTGCAACAGTCACAGACTCTTCCCAGCAGCCCACTGCAACAGAAACAGCCCCTTCCCAGCAGTCCACTGCAACAGAGACGGACTCTTCCCAGCAGCCCACTGCAACAGTCACAGACTCTTCCCAGCATCTCACTGCAACAGTCACAGACTCTTCCCAGCAGCCCACTGCAACAGTCACAGACTCTTCCCAGCATCTCACTGCAACAGAAACAGACTCTTCCCAGCAGCCCACTGCAACAGAAACATACTCTTCCCAGCAGCTTCCCAGCTGCAACAATCACAGACTCTTCCCAGCATCTCACTGCAACAGAAACAGACTCTTCCAGCAGCCCACTGCAACAGTCACAGACTCTTCCAGCATCTCACTGCAACAGAAACAGACTCTTCCCAGCAGCCCACTGCAATAGTCACTGACTCTTCCCAGCATCTCACTGCAACAGAAACAGACTCTTCCCAGCATCTCACTGCAACAGAGACAGACCCTTCCGGGCAGCCCACTGCAACAGTCACAGACTCTTCCAAGCATCTCACTGCAACAGAAACAGACCCTTCCGGGCAGCCCATTGCAACAGTTACAGACTCTTCCCAGCATCTCACTGCAACAGTCACAGACTCTTCCCAGCAGCCCACTGCAACAGTCACAGACTCTTCCCAGCATCTCACTGCAACAGAGACAGACCCTTCCCAGCAGCCCATTGCAACAGTCACAGACTCTTCCCAGCATCTCACTGCAACAGAAACAGACTCTTCCCAGCATCTCACTGCAACAGAGACAGACTCTTCCCAGTATCTCACTGAAACAGAGACAGACTCTTCCCAGCATCTCACTGCAACAGTCACAGACTCTTCCCAGCATCTCACTGCAACAGTAACAGACTCTTCCCAGCATCTCACTGCAACAGTCACAGACTCTTCCCAGCAGCCCACTGCAACAATCACAGACTCTTCCCAGCAGCCCACTGCAACAGAAACAGACTCTTTCCAGCAGCCCACTGCAACAGAGACAGACTCTTCCCAGCATCTCACTGCAACAAAAACAAACTCTTCCCAGCATCTCACTGCAACAGTCACAGACTCTTCCCAGCAGCCCACTGCAACAATCACAGACTCTTCCCAGCAGCCCACTGCAACAGAGACAGACTCTGCCCAGCAGCCCACTGCAACAATCACAGACTCTTCCCAGCAGCCCACTGCAATAATCACAGACTCTTCCCAGCAGCCCACTGCAATAATCACAGACTCTTGCCAGCAGCCTACTGTAACAGAGACAGATTCTTCCCAGAAGACCACCAAAACAGCCACAGACTCTTTGCATCAACACATTGCAAAAGATAATGATTTGTCCCAGCAACTCACTGTTACCGAAAGGGAATCATCCCAAAACTCCACTAAAATTACGGTAGACACTTCCAAACATCCTATTGAAACAGAAAATGAATCCCTTCTCACTGCAACAGTCTCTTGTGTGAATGAGAAAAAGAAAAAAGATGATAATTTATCCAAAGCCTTCAGCAAACCCATTCCAGATTCTAACAGTACTCAGGCAGACAATAGCATATCTCAAATTACAGTCATTATAGACTCAAGTTCCACAACTGAGCTTTCCCAAACTGATACTGTTCCACCTTGTGACAGCCAAGTGGAACTAAACAAAACACAAACATGGACCAAACCATGTGTAACTCCTATGGTAAAAGACACAGATAGTAATGCTTTAACTAGTCTCAATTCATCTAGCATATCATCAAACCCAAAGGAATCTAGTTGTCTACATGACCAAATACTAGTTGAGTGCCAAAAGAATGAGACCATTACAGATCACTCTCAGAGGCATGACACTTCGGCTATAGCTGAAGGGCCCAAGATAACTCAGGTTTCTACAACCCTAGACCCTAAACAAACAACAACAGAGGTGGAAAACTCTGTGATTAATTTAGCAGAGGTTTCAGAAAATTCAGATTTGACTGTACAAAGTAATTCAGAAAGTCAGTCTTCTGTTGCAAAGAATCCAAAATCAATCATGTCCGCTCATCAGTTATCTACTGCAAATGTTATCTCGTGCAGCAACCTTAGAGATGACACTAAAGTTCTTTTGGAGCAAATTTCAGCAAAGAACCAACGCAGATCATCCCAGTCCAAGCAGACTCTTGCTGCACCTAATGAATCCAAAGAGGGTGAGGTTAGCTCTGCAGATAAAGTGTTCTCAAATCATCCGGGAAGGCCCTGGTCCTCCAAGACTACACCAGAAGAACGGGACATGTTAATCCAGAAGATGGAGAAAATGAGGAAAGAGAGGAAGGTCTACAGCCGTTTTGAGGTAAATTGTAGAATTTATTCATAAAAATTCAACATTTTCAGTCATATTGTTTGTGTTTGTGAGTGTGGGTGGTTAAATTGTTCTGAAAATACTCTATAGGTTCTGTGTTGTTACAATATCCAAAAGTGGTGTTTAAGTGTACTTTTACTTGTACTACTCAGGCATTTGTGTTTGGTGTTTTTTCACAGGCCTCATAATTTGAACCATTGGAAGAGTAAAGGTAAAGGAACAATACGAGGGAAGCGATTTTGTTGTCTTACCTCAAAACTGTGATTTTGCACTGATTATACCAAAGATTGCTGCCGCTTGAAAGGATGGATATCCCTGCAAGACTTAACAGATGAACTGCCTGACAAAAAAAACAAAACAAAACAGGAACACAACCCTTACCAGCTGGAATAAGCTTTAGATAGAGCAGGTATTGTGTGCGTCTATATATAGCTGTGAAACATATTTCAGAGTCTTTTGTAATTATCGGACTATATCCAGAAATTGTGATCTATAAGAGTTGTTTACCAAACAGTAAGTTGCGTGTTATTGCCATGAGGAAGGAGCAGGGTTTTTGAATGTTTTCAAGATCTTTCCAGTACTGCTCCAACATGTTAAAAGACTAGTGTTCTTGTTTCAATACAGCATGAAACTTTTCTCCAAGTATTTTTTTTTCTTCTTCTTTTTTTCATTTAATACAATTATCTTGTGTCCAGATGAAAGAACGTTATGTAGTAAAGAACATTGATTTATGTCGTTTACTTGAAATCTCTCAATGTCGCTTTGGATAAAACTGTTTGTTAAATGATTAAATGTAATTGTAAATAGAAAACAAAGTGGAGCTGGAGTGGAAATGATCACAGGATGCTTTGAGCAGGGAAGGGGAAATTGTTCATTCACAAACTCTGGCCAGAGAACAGGAAAGGATGTTCCACCTCTTCCCATGCTAAATGTAAAGATGTAAAATATATTCTGTTGGTTTATGTTGATGAACGATGGAAACTCCTAAAGCACATAGACATGAGTCCAGGTAACATATTGTTAAGAATGAATACAACAGTTTCTCAGTAACACAAATCGCCAAAGAAAAAAAAATAGGAAAAAAGATATTATGTAGTTTGATGTGCAATATTGTGAATTTTGCTTGAGATATTGATATTGATTTGTTTAAATTGTAAAATCTGTTTGTCAACAACTGTCAATGTAGTGATACTGCCTCTTTTTTTGATGGAGGATCCCATCAGTGTGTAGAGAACCAATAATGTCTGTTACATGTTGCCACCCGTTCCAAATGTTGTGTGTTTGAATCATGTTTAGAACAAAGTAAGGTCTACACTGACATGATAATAAAATAAAACTAGGACACAAGACATGTTCTTCAAATATCATAATGCCCTTTTGGGTTTTGTGTCCTTTATTCGTCAGAAACGGTAGGGTTTATCACACAGACGAATATGTTCATTAATCTTCTGATGAATGTTTTTTTGTTTAATGTGTAGGCCTAATCATTCGCCTTTAATATGCTATTTTAACAGATAGTTGACCCAAAAGTCGTCATTTACTTGGTCTCATGTCATTCCAAACCTGAATGACTTTCTTTCCTCTATGTAACACAAAAGAAGATAGTTTGAAAAATGTCTCTGTTTTTATCTCTTTTTCTTTTGCCCATGCAATGAAAGTCAGTAGTAGAGTTGTTTTGTTCCACTATTCCTTCAAGTCAAATAATATGCCAGTGAAGGAGAATATAGACCATAGTACATCATAGAAAAAAAAAACTTTTGCTTTGAGTTGGAGTGTGCTTACTTAACCTTGTGACATCACTGATCTATAATTAGCTTTTTAGGCAGTTTGAGTCATTCTGCAAAATATGTGAGCCATGCCGTTAAGCTTAAATTCGACTTTACAAAACCAAATAACAGAGCATACTTTTTTAGCTCATGATAACTGTACTTTGGGTAAAAAAAAAAATTGTGTTATGTCACCAGAAAAACACAGAGCCCTTTGTGAAGAGTTACACTTTTATAACACCATGCCAAAATAGCTTGTCAGTTTAGGCTAATCTCTCAATGTAAGCTTTTCTTCTCATAAACCTGAATTAGTTCCCCTGGCTTTTCCTAGTCTTTTGCAGCTCATATAAGAGCTTGGTTGATAGTGATGAAATTTGTATTTCAGCAACACACTATACAGACATGACTGGCATTTTGAAGAAATTTTACCATATTGTTGCTTTCTGCTGGTATGCCTTTGTTATTCAGTCTATTTATGCAAAAGGTGATTCAGAACTGCCACCGGGGATCTTTGTGTATGGCGGACCCTGGAAATACCTAACTTTTTTAAACCTGGTAAGTTTACTTTACATCAACATTTTGGACAGTACTGGAGGTTCCTTGTAAATGTGTTTAACGTTCATTTCTCAGGTCTTACAAATGGTGTTTTTTGGACTGGCATCTGTGAATGACCTTCAGCCTGTGGGAAAAGGCTCAAAAACATCATTTCTCTGCCTCTGCAAGGATTTGCTCTTTTCCGTCTTTGTGTTTCCAGTGGGAATGGTGAGTGTGACTTTTTGAAACCTTTTAACGTGCTGTTGTATAAGAACTGAACTGAGCTGGACGATGAATTATTATTATTATTATTATTATTATTTATTTTTATACTTTAGATGTAATGACCTAATTTAATAATTGATTATCAAAACTGATGTTCTTTATAGTATTTGGTTTTGTTTGATGTGCTTCACTTGGTGAGAGTGAGTTGTGCCAGTCACTTAGAGTTTTAGTGCTGCAATTTAATATTTGTGATTGTCAGGATCATTCTATTGTTTTCTTCAGATTTAACAATATATAGACCAAAAAATAGATACACTAAATCCCTAAAATCTGATATTCCAAGTTTAGTCGAGCTTCACTCATATTTTTTAAAGAATTATATTTTCACACAAAGTTTACAAACAAAAAAGTCAGCACTGTCCAGAAGAAACAGTGCAACCTCGTCCGATTTAAAAATGTTCAGTTCTTTGAGTTCTCTCTAACCCTAACCATTCAAAAGCCTTCCCGATTATTATTTGTAACTTAATTGTTTTTTTTATTTTTAATGGGTTTTTAATGTTTGTTCTGGTTTGTCTTAAGTTTGTAGTTCTGCTGTTTTGGCTGATTTTTGCCTATGACCGACAGCTAGTCTATCCAGCTTCAATTGACAGCTTCTTCCCTCAATGGTTGAATCATTCTATGGTTTGTTGTTCTCTATTCCTTCGGATAACTTTTTCAAATATATGTCAATTAAATAATCTGCATTTACAACTAAATAGATCTTTGGATCAATGAACTGTCTAATACTAGTCATTTTGTATGTTTGATTTTCAGCACACTATTGTTCTCCCAATCTTGTTTGGTGAGATCCTGTTGGAGCCACATATCTACCCGAAAACTAGAAATGGTTTAGCAGCTTTGGGATTTGTTGGTCTGGCTTACTTAGGATGGTGAGAATGTCTTGTGTTTGTTTTAGCGATATACTGATGATTTGAATTCAGATTATGTTGGTGACTCCACTAGATATGAAACTTGATTTGCTCATGCTTTAGACACAATATTTATATATATATATATATATATATATATATATATATATATATATATATTTCAGGATTGTTTGGGTGTATCTAACAGTGGGAATCTGGGTTTACCCTATATTGGGGCTGTTCAGCAGCTCAGGATTGACCATCTTCTTCTTTCATAACATGCTTGTTGTGTCGTTGCTGTTCTTACTGGGCCAAACTCTGAACAATAAAGTTTGGGGTATGAAAATAGTTTTATTTTCATTTTAGATTTTCATCTATTGGAATATCTGTAAGCAACATTGATGCTGAATTCTTCACCAATACCAATATACCTAATAGTCACTTTTTACTCTCACAGGGAAAGAACTTCATAGACGTACAAGAACATGATGAGTCAGAAGGAAGTCAAGACTAAAACATGACACATAATTCCTTATAAACTTGTTTCAGGCCTATGAATCTCTGGAATGAACCAGCTCCAAGTGGTTTGAATGATGTCTGCTGTTGCATTATCAGTTTTGTATATTTTGTATATGACCATTCATTTTCTGCTAATGCAAATTTGACACTAGTGTGCATCTGTGATATATGTCATACACATTTCTGTGAACTGGGAAAAAATAATAAAGCTGGTGTCTTAAAACATTTATTGAGCAAGTTATTTAACAAAATCAAAAACAAAATCTTCTTTCTAAATTGGTTTTGGGTGACTATGGCATATGTTCTGTACATTTCACATAAGAATATTTTTAAAGGGATAGTTCAACCAAAAATGACAATTCTGTCGTCACCTCACCCTCATGTTGTTCCAATCCTGTATGAATTTCTTTCTCTTGAACAAAAAAGAAGATAGTATGAAGATTATTGGTAATCAAACAGTGGACGGTAGCCATTAACTTCCATAGTATGGAAAAAAAATACAATTGAAGTCAATGGCTTGTCAACTCTCAGGTCACCAGCATTCTTTAAAAATCTTCTTTTGTGTTCAACAGAACTCATACAGGCTTGGAACAACACAAGGGTGAAAAAATGGTCGGTCCCTTTAAAGCTTGCTGATCATCCCAGATAAAAACATATTGATAATCCATAATGCAATAATTCTCTAAAGAGAATGTGTGTTCTTTTTTAGGCCAATTCACACAGCACTGACAGACGCACAACAACGTCGACAGTCACCAGATAACACCACGTCACTTCTCAGACATTCTAATTCGAATCGTCAACATATTCAATCGGCCAAGAGAGCAACACACTGCGACAGGGGTATCCGACCAAACCTGTCTGTCGGTGCGCTGTGAATTGGCCCTTTCTACACTATTAAAAAAATAAAGATTCTTGGGATACTCCACCGTTTTTTCTTATTTAACTATGTTTTTCCATTAAGTGTTTGGGAGCGCGTAGCAGTTTATCATCACTTCTGACTGACAGGGGGAGAGGACTTTTCACGAGTGATGATATTACTGCGCTGAGTCGAAGCGCTCCCAAGCACTTGCTGTGGTATTCCGCCAAATAGTTATCCAATTTACACGCTTATAAAAGCGTAACGTTTTGTTTTTGTGTCACCATTCTTGGTCGAGTTACACGGAAAACGTGGATGTGTTTGGTCGCTTCTCTGCTTGGATCCAAATGAATGAACTGGCCTTGGCTAAGTTAAGTGCTATCTCATGCGCCAGAGCGATTGAGTGAATAATAACATAGTTTAATTTGAAAAAACGGTGGATTATCCCTTTAACATCCCTGGGCTGGAACCTTTCCATTCCACTAAAGGTTCTTTATATAGTGACTTAACGAGAAACTTCAGTTAGAGTGTTACTCTTCTTTTTTTTCAAAGGCCATTCCACCGGAGTCTTTCACAATGATGATCCAGATATTTCTAACATCATCAGGATGATGCGTTTCACAGTCATTTTAAGGTTTAGGAGGACAACAATTTGTGTCACACGTTTCCTTGAACCAAAGTAAAAGAGAACCACTGCTTGCAGGTTTTCTCTGTCAGGGTTAAAGATGAGGAATAGAGCCTTTTATAATTGTCTGGGCGTCACTTCCTCTCTCAGGTTGAACTTCCTCTCAGATCTCTGTATTCTTTTATATGGTGCAGAGTGTTTGGATCTGCGTCCACCAGCCCGACAGAGAGGAGCTTCACGATGAGGTGAAGTTCCTGGTCATTCATTCTCTGCAGGATAACAATCAGATATTAGCATGTGCTTCCTTCAGTCAGCCATGAGAGAACAAGAGAGCTGTATTCTCACATGTATAGCTATGTACCTTGTTTTTGTAAAGCAAGTTTTTTTCTTGAGAGGCATGTTTCTGTGTTGGAGATAATACAGTCAATAAACATGGAAGACTGCTTTCAAAACATCATCATTAAAATGATCTCCCCTGCATCTACATTATATGTGTCCCTTCTTGTTCTAAAATAATTGTATTTGCTGTATGGTTTAATGCAAAAAACTCTTCACATACACATAGCAGGCATCATCATTCATGTTAACTCTCCTGATTTTGTCATTCTCTTCTGACTTGTTCTGCACTGCCTTTTTCCAACAATAGATATAATAGCTAGATAATCATGTAACAATAATCAAAAATTGTTGCTGACTTGATTAACCGGTCATGAGAGCATATTTAAACACTTCCTCTTACCTGACTCAGACCATGTGACATGCACTTGATGATACCAATAAGCCCCAGAACAATCTGTGGATAGAAACATTTGAATATTAACAGACATTAAAAATGAGAAAAATATATGTTTGCAAAAATAGTTGAATTAAAAACTGAAAACTGCATAGATAAAAGAGAACAATACACATGAAACAATACAAATGATCTCAGCATTTTTACACGTTTGCATATGTGTGTGTGGATGTGTAGCTGAGTTGTACTCTACATTTATAAATCCCATTATGGTTTTACTGTGTCATATATTTATCCAAAAGCTATTACAAAAATACAATACTAGAATTTTAGCTTTAAGGAAAAAATATATCTCGTTTACAATGGTTTTTAATGCTTAAGAGACAATAAGCATTTATGCACCGACCATTTATTGACCCCAAATCTAATCATAGCCTTTGTCACTTATAGTTTTGCACATACAGTATACCAAACACAAGACAAAAGCTGTAAAACATGAAACAGGTAAACTTACCCCCACAATGTACAACATGATTGCTTCTGCGTGTGCTCCTCCTGCGTGTGTGTGTTTGTCTCTGGTCAGGACTGTGATTTTAAAGGAAACTGAGAGATCATCATGTGAACACAACCAGATGTACAGGTCTAACAGCATGTGTCAAACTCCAAAGTGACAAAGCCAGACAATCATGTGTTTTCCCCACACACGACAGCTGGAAACACACACTGACGCACAGGTCCGTCACAATTCTGGACTACTGACGTTACTTTAAGAGTAAAAATAAGCCCCCTGTGTTTTTCTTTCCATTTAAGGTTAATCAGAAGTAATGGCACATGTGAAGTGTCATTTCTGTAGTTTTAACATTCATGTGACCAAAAAGTGTTGACGCGCAACATTATACCTCAAGCTTCACATATCATTGAACAAACAACTTTCTTTTCATCAAATAAGTTTCATTATTCACGTTCTTGATGATACACTGCATACTTTAAAGTTTTCCTATATCAATCTTAAAAAATTATGATCAATAAGTTATGACAACATATGTTTTTACAATTGTCTACTTTTTTAAATAAGTTATGCAAGATTCAACTCAGTTCAAGTCAATTCTAGTCAGTTTAATGTAATTTAAGTTAAAAATGATCATCCAAGCTGATATTTAAAAAATGACACTTTGGTGCAGTGAATAATCACAAAATTCATTCTGATGTCAGGGTATGAAGCAAAGTTTTTTAGTATTGGATTTTATATATTTTTTGGCATCAATCCTTCATGGTTCTCAGTGCTGCTTGTTGTAGAATATATAGCATAATATTCCTTAAAATACTACAATAATGAGGCCAGTCATCACCCATTGTATCAATATTTTACCAGTTTACGGCTTCATGAAATTTTGGATACTGGATATTGGATACAAGTTGTCAGTTTCCCACTGCAGTTCCTTACATAAAACGTTGATTTTTAAAAGCATAAACTAAATATATTGTATGTCTCAGTCTTAGTGAGTCTTCAATAATCTTACAAATTCACTAAGTAAATGAACATACTCTGGGTCACCGCGAGAGGGAGGCAAAACACACATAGAAACCAACCAGCAGTACACAAAACCGCACACAGACAACAGACACAGGCACTACGAAATCAAATGTATGGAATATCCAATGAGCTAATGGCTGTGTTATATGCTTAATAATATAGAGAGAACATTTAAATGTTTGTTGTTGTTGTTGCAATATTTAGATAACTTAACATTAAGCGAATAAGTTATTAAGAAATGTATCATGAATAATTGTAACAATTTCCACATTCATCAAAGCCAAGAAAGTTTCTAAATTATATTTCTCAGGAGAAAAAGAATCACAGATATACGTGGAAATATAATTCTCATTTTCTTAAGCATTAAACATTAGTTCTATATACGAACATTTGTGAAATGAGTGATCCTAAAAAAGATGTTCTTTTTCACAAGCGATCAGAGTAGTCAACGAGTCGATGTTTGTCTTTGCATGTGCAAGTGAATTTTTCCATAAAGTCATTTTTATCATACTACTAAGTCAGTGTTAACAGATCAGTGTCATTTTTTGAAATTATTTTATTAAATGTCTCAAATATGAATTTAGAATAATTACAGGTACAAAAAGAACTTAAAAATATTTCTACTAAAAAGGAGATTAAAAATTCGTGTTTCCGGAGCATATTTTTTTTCCTTGTCCTGTACGCTTCCTTTTGAAAAGTGCGTTGTGATTGGTCAGCTGGAGCCCATGTAACCAATCACAGCGCGCCTACCATGGATGAAGGAATAAATGCAAGATGGCTCCTCATATAAAACCAGCCGCCTGGCTTCTCTTTTGTGACCAACAACATTATTTTCCTCCCTTTATTCGATTAAAATACCGTTTTCGGGGTAGTGCGGAGGGCTAAATCAATCTGTACGCTGGCGTAGGGGTTATTTGGCGTCTTCGGGCGCTGTGGGAAATATTTAATAAGCGAGCATTCCGATTTTGAGGCAGTGTGCGAGAGACTGGGCCTGTCCGCGCACGCGACGGTCAGCAGCAGCGCGAGCCCGAACCTGATCCCGAACCCGAACCCCGCGTAGGGATCCCAGCCCGGGCACCCGAACAGATCATATGGCTGTTTCAAGGTGAGTTAGGGGATTATGGTTGATCTTCAGCTGGCAAATGCGTCTACAGTTCAATATTCTAATTCTTAATACATAAGTTATATAATATCTTGATTGTAGATACGTTAACGGTCAGTATTTTTTTCAAATAAGTGACGTTAAAGGTTATTCCTCATAGCTACTGCAGAAGCAATTTAACCTCCCACACGGACACGTCAATATGTGACCTGTCAAATTGTGTTATCTCATGCAGTATATCATATATTGGTTGTGTTTTGTGTTCTATTTCATATGCGTTATGAATCCAACTTAAATCGTTTGTGGTCTGCAATAATGATTCTACTTTATCCTGATAAATCTTCAGCTAATGTGTAAATCCACGGGTGATTAGTGGACTAACCCCACGCAGTGTCATCCCTCTCCGGGTTGGGCACTGTCAGTGAGCTGAAGACCGTTAACATTCACAGACTGAAGACCACAATCGTTTCTCCTAATCCATCACTTCAGTTGATGCAGTTAATGTGTCGTTATATAACGTCTCTGACAGGATGGTGTGGGGGAAGATGATAGGTTGTCTTTTTTACCCTTAGGTTATTTGTTAGTTATCATATTTTTTGACAAAGAAATTAATTAAAATGAGTAATTACGGAAAGCTTCTATTCCTTATAGTCCGGGTCGCCCACCCATCACGTGACCAGTTATTACTAATAATAAAGTGAATCACAAATTTCATGAAATCCAGGGGCTCATGGTTACAGGATTCGTTTTGAGTTGAAAAACCAAACCGACTCAGTCAGGCTTTGTTGGTACCATGCTAATCATCAATTGTCTGTCAACTCGGGCTTTGATCCTGAGTTCATGGAATTTGTGCACATGAAATTGTGACATCAGTAGCGAACAGCCAATCACAGGCGTTGAAACAGAAACTGCGATTTTGCTTCTTGCAAGCGAGTCAGCAGCACGACTCATTTCTCTTTTCTGACAAAGATTTGTGGAAGGATGTGAATAAAATAAATGCATTTGCTCAGCAAGAAGAACATATCTTGCTATATTGTCAAGTTAGTTTATATAGTGGACAATTTATAGACTGGGTCTAAAACTAACTTTTCGCCACACCTGCCAATTTCTGCCAGTACAAAAAAAAAATGTACTGGCCATAAATATTTTTTACCAGCTATATCCCATAATCCTTATTAAGGTTACAGAAGTTATTCAGGGAAGTGTGATTTTCTTTGCTTTTTGTTGTCTGGTTAACATTTAAAATATACAGCAGCAGGAATATTAGGCTGCTGTCACTTTAAGACCTGCACAGATCCAATATACTGATACACTTGTGTTGTCATTCTCAACTGTTTACATTCACTTCAGATATAACTGACTATGTTGACATCATTTTGTTTGAATTGAAGTTCAAGTAGACGTGAAAGAGAGCTCAATACAGCATTTTGCTCTGAGACGCAGATTTCTGGGCGTGCAATTCTGTAAGAAGTAGGCTAAAGAATTGAGTTCCCCTTTACATCTTCATTTGCATTAATATTTAAATTGCCAAGGCTTAAAGGGTTAATTCACCCACAAAGGAAAATTCTGTCTTGAATTACTCGCCCTCATGTCGTTCCAAACCCGTAAGACCTTCGTTCATCGTTGGAACACAAATTAAGATGATTTACGGTGAAATCTGAGTGCTTTCTGACCCCCCATAGACTGCAACGTAATTGCCACTTTCAAGGCCCATAATGTTAGTAAAGACATTGTCCATGTGACTACAGTGGTTCTACTTTCATTTCATGAAGTGATGAGAATACTTTTGCAGTAATGGAAGATATTTTATATGAGCAGCCTAGTGTGACCACGGCTTAAATAATCACTTTATTTATAACATTGGAGATGTTATTTTATCGTTTTATTTTCTCCAGGTTGGAACGTCTGTTTATCTTATTGGACACAGGAACGACTCCTGTTACCCGTAAAGCAGCTGCTCAGCAGCTGGGAGATGTCGTTAAACTTCACCCACATGAGCTTAATAACCTACTATCAAAGGTGAGTGTTTAGGATTTGCTCAGACCAACCAAAAAAAGAAAGAAAAAAATATATTTTGTATGGGGACATAGGCTCATTTAGTAGTTTGTAATTTAAACAGCAAAACTCATACAAATGGTTCAGATAGCCTATGCAGAATATGTCTGTATTGTTGTGTGTATTTGTACAGGAAGAATGTCTCCTTGCGTTCCAAAATGCATGTTTGCCATCTGTCGCTCACAATGCTCTCATATGTGATGTGAAAACACTACTGTGATACGCAGTGGATATTAGTATATCAGTCTGGCGAGTAAACTAAAAAATTGACTAGCCAATGGCAAATTCTATTGCTAAAGTGTGTAAAAAAGAGGGTTGAAAAAGAGAGATTACAGAGAGATGTTTCTTAACATAAGAATTAAGGTAAAGGTTTGGAAATTTGCCTAACGTGTGGTGCATGTGAACAAACCTGAATCTCAACCCTTCTGAATCTGATTATTAATCTGTTTTCTCTTCCTCTGGACTTAATAGGTTTTAACATTCTTGAGGAGTCCAAACTGGGATACGCGAATCGCAGCTGGACAGGCTGTTGAAGCCATAGTGAAGAATATTCCGGAATGGAACCCAACTCCAAAGCCAAAAGACGGTGAGATGAGTATTCCTAGATTGCATTACTGGAGAATTTAATTTTTTGTTATTTTTTACAGGAAGGCACATAACTATTTATACACTTGATCAATGCAGTCAAATGCAAACAACTCCAATTTGATCTTGCAGTGGTAATGCCACATGGAACGTTAAAAGCTAATAAGTATTAATCATCTGTCTAATGTGTTTCTTGAGCTGAGCGAGAGCTTTAATGTGTTGTCCTTCTCAGAGGTGTGTCCAGAAGACATGTCTCCAGAGGACATCTCTTCAGACAGGCTGAGTTTCTACAGGTTTGATATCTCCCGTCTGCTCAAGCATGGAGCGTCGCTGCTTGGCTCTGCAGGAGTGGAGTTTGAGGTGCAAGATGACAAATCAGGTAGGATTAGATCCTGGTATGTTAATTGCAGCTTTGTAAATTATGTCGTTAATACTATTCTTTATACTTGGAGTTTGTTCAAATTTTGCTGTGTAACTCGCCCTGCACCATTTGTGCCGCAGGCATCAATTATGTCAAAAGATAACTACAGGAAAGAGTTATCATAATAACAATTTGACTGTAATAAGGAAATTAAAGCATTGTTCATTTGATATTGTCCTAGAGTTGGTTAAGTGTGCATTTATTTGCATATCTGTATGGACGAAATTTGATTGGAAATGAGTTTTTTTTTACATGTTCTCCTTTTATTTTCCATTTCATATTGAACTTGCATGTACTTTTACTCTGCACCATTTGTGCTACGAAAATGAATGATACCTCATTGATACGTTTATATGCAAGCGATTGTGATTTATACCTGGTGAACAATAAAATGGGTAATATCTAGACACCAGAGTATCATAGATTGATTGATTTACTTTAACCATAAAGCACACACCTCCTAGAACACCTTGTTGGTTTTGCCATTCTGAGTCATGGTTGCATTCTCTAGGTGAGACGGATCCCAAAGAGCGTTTGGCCCGGCAGAGAAAGCAGTTGCAGAAGAAGTTGGGATTGGATATGGGCGCTGCGATCGGCATGGACACTGAGGAGCTTTTTAATGATGAGGACCTGGAGGACGCTTGTGCCTCCAATACCAACAGGACACAGCCTGGTAAAAGCCTAGGCTGTCACTTCTCACGCAATCATATGGTGAGTCGTGCTGTGAATTATATTCTACAAAATTTTAATTGGAGGAGAGGGTGAAATCATTGCAACTATATTGTGATTATTTTATGTCATCCAGCCCTGATTCAGGGTCTAATCGGGTCACTTGTATTATTAAAATGTTCAGGTTTGTGTTCTCCTCTTTAGCCAGCTGCAGAGCTCATAGATTCACAGTTTCGTCCAGGCATGAGCAATCGACAGAAGAACAAGGCCAAGAGGATGGCGAAACTGGTGGCAAAGCATAGATCCAGAGACATGGATCCTAATGAGAAGAGGTAATGCTAAATAGATCTGTATTTCCTTTTATTCATTGATTTTTAAATGCCAACATAACATCAAAATTGACTATTTACCCTGTAAAAGTTTTAACAGCCACAGATGGAGGCTGCACATGCTTTATTTTACAAAATCTTCAAGATGACAACAACCAAGCAACTTTTATGGATCATAAGCACTATATTTAAAGGGAATATGGTTTTATACAGGAATTACAGATGTAGGACACACTTGAAAGTTGATTCTTGTGCAGAGACACGGAAAGCAATGTAGGCTGAGGGTTTAAGGTCGGTCTACAGCATTGAATTTTCACAAAGATACTAGGTTATCATACCTCATTTTTATGTTTCTGTTGGTGGGTGAGAGCAGACTTATTCTAGAACAACTTTTATGGTTTACGCAGCCACCTTCACATGTCAAAGATTTGTGTTCGATGAATCATTTTTAGAATCGGGTCGTGACGTGCCTGAAGACTCTAAGCCCTATAAACGGTGTTTCATTTTGACTTTAAACATAATGACTGTTCCTGAGTATGTGGGCGGTCAGTCTGACCGCTGCTCTTATGTTCTTTTGCCACAGCAATGACAGTTTTGAGGGAGAGCCAGAGGAGAAACGACGGAAAACCACAAATGTAGTCATTGAGCAGCCAGCAACCGACAGCAAACTCTTAATTGATAATGTCCCTGATAACTCCGGTTTATTTGAGGAGGTGTGAGACTTGCACACATGCTCGCTTTTTATATCACACATTGAGCTGTTCACATTCAACGTGTCCTATTGTGTCTGTCTAATATTTGTTTTTGTTTCACAGACTCAGGAATGGCCCCTGGAAAGCTTCTGTGATGAACTGTGCAATGACCTCTTCAACCCCTCATGGGAGGTACTGAAACTAAAAAAAAAACTTGCTCTGAAATGGCCACAAGATGAGGGGATCTAACTAATCTAATGATTTAGTGTTTCTGAAAATAAATGGACCAATGAAAAGTGCATTTAAAATGCTGTTATATTTCACAATGCTTAACTTTATATTGCTAGTGAAATCGTTGTGAATATATCACAAATATTCAGTATTTCTCCCAGGCCTGTTTGAGACTGAAATTTATCTCAAATGGAGCAGTTATTTATATCTCGCTTTAATGCCTTTCAGTGTTATTTTAGGATTATTAAATTGTTATTATTATATTTATTAATTAAGCTTTTTATATTTCATTTTATGCCTTTGTCATTTTATTAAACCTTCAACTATTTCTATTGTTTTATTTTGTCTGTTTTAATTATTATATTCCTATCCTTTAAACTTTTTTTAGTTAGTTGCCATAGCAACATTTCAATTTTATTTTTTAAATTGATTTTTCATCTAATATTAGTTTATTTTAACTTTTTCAGTTAAATATGCATTTTAAAAAAATTAGTTTTAGTTCATGAAAACGCTGAGTCCTGCTGGTCTCGTGCTTTTAGAGACAAATGCTCTTAAATGCAGCTTGCAGTTGTGTGTGAACAGAAGTTATTTGTATGTGTGGTTACAGTGAAAGGAGTAGTGGTCGGTCACTGAGTTTTCATTTGTCATGTTTAGATTCGCCATGGTGCCGGCACAGGACTGAGGGAAGTGCTGAAGTGTCATGGTGCGGGTGGAGGAAAGACTGTTGGCAGTACAGTAGAACAGGTGTTCACCAGATCATTGCACATTTTCACCGTCAGAGTTTAAACTCGGTGTCTGATGCTTGATGCCTTCTACGTTCTCAGATGGAGCGACAGCACCAGGAGTGGCTGGAGGATTTGGTCATCCGGCTTTTGTGCGTCTTCGCTCTGGACAGATTTGGAGACTTTGTATCAGATGAGGTCTGTAACTTCTGAGATTGTTTATTAATGTCTTTAGCCCTGTTGCCCCCTAGTGCCTGAAAAAGACCCTGCCCTGCTATTGAACCTATAATTGCACGATTGTGTGTCAGCGTCATTACATTTAAACAAATTATTTATTTTTTTGTGGCAAGGCTTTCATTTTCTTGTTCTCATTTTGAAACTTTTCCTTTTTTTAACTTTCCAGGTGGTTGCACCTGTCAGAGAGACGTGTGCCCAGACTCTTGGCGTGGCCTTGAGGCACATGGCCAACAGTGGCGTCGCCATGACTGTGGACATTCTGCTCAAGCTGCTAACTGAAGACCAATGGGAGGTTCGACACGGAGGCCTGCTGGGCATCAAATATGTTCTTGCTGTGAGACAGGTGAAGAAATCTATCTTTCTTATGGACTGAGATTTAAAGTGGCAAGAGGAGTAATGTCCTGCATGTGAGTTTACAGCTCCAAAAACATATTCATAAACATTTGTTGAAAAGTTGCACTGTTTATGAATATGTTTTTGGAGCTGTAATCTCGCGTCCAGATATTACTCTTCTCACCTCTATAATTGTCGTCTTTTTGCTCTGTGCCTGAGCCCAATTATGATTTGGGATGTGCGCACCTTTTTTTGCATTTAAAGTGACATTCGTGTTGTAGTCTCTAGCCTTTGTTTGACCTTCACACCTTGCTGACCCTTAGGATTTAATCGCAGCGCTCCTGCCCCGGGTTCTTCCTGCCATTACAGAAGGCCTGCGGGATCTGGATGATGATGTTCGAGCTGTGGCAGCAGCAGCTTTGATCCCTGTGGTGGATGGATTGGTTCAGTTACAGCCTGCTAAGGTCTGAGCTCAAAGTTCATTTGTTTTTGACAGTCAGTGCAGATATATTCCTAATTCAAATTCATATATCTGAGATATGAGAGCGAGAGAGAGGGCATGTCATCTTATCAGATGCGATAATCTTAAAATAGTCAAATATAGGCCAGGCAGTCTTTCACTGACAGTATGCATGAAATATATTTTCCAACACATTTAAACCAGTCTTGCATCTAGCACTTATTCACACCAATTTCTCTGGTTTAATCCCTGTTTATCTATATCCCCTGTGTGCTGAAAAGGTTCCCTTCATCGTGGACACACTGTGGAATGCTCTGCTGGAGCTGGACGATCTCACAGCCTCAACTAACAGCATCATGACCCTTCTGTCCTCGTTGCTCACTTACCCACAGGTCCGCCAGTGCAGGTTAGATCTCTTTAAATCTGAAAGGAGCTCATCTTAGTGGCTATTAACACCACTTTTCATGGAAATGATCAGTGGGAACATAACTTTTTTTTCTCTTTCCCAGCTCGCAACAGTCTTTGACAGTGTTGGTTCCTCGAGTGTGGCCGTTCCTCAGACATACTATCGCTTCTGTTCGTCGGGCCGCCCTAGAAACCCTCTATACTCTGCTTTCCAAAGCTGATCAGGTTGGATATTTTGTGTAAAGTCAGATGCATAGCTTTACTGATTAACATAAAAGATGTCTTTTTTTTTAACTAGGGTTGCACAGAAAAATCAAAGTAGTATTTAACATCTTCAATTTCAAGTAATTAATCTTTCCTGTTTCTTTTTCTAACTTTAAAATTTTGCCTTTAGAGTTGTGCAGTGTGGCTGAATCCCATCATGCAGGACATGTTAAGGTACATCTTTCAGTCCTGCATCCTGGAGAGCAACCAAGAGATCCTAGAGCTGATACAGAAGGTGATGCCCACTGAAACTCACTCTTCCACTCTTTGAATGTTTTGTCTGATTGGTATGTAAATGAGTTTATTAATATGTTGATGTTTTTCTAGGTGTGGGTGGAGTTGTTGCGACAGGCGCCGCAGCAGTATGTGGTGGCGGCCAGCTGTCCTTGGATGGGTGCCTGGCTCTGTTTGATGATGCAAGCGCCACACATCCCAATAGACCCTAACATGCTGCTGGAAGTGAAAGCCCGCTTAAAGGTGAGGGTTGAGGTCAAAATCTCTTAACCAGGAATTTCAATTTATCGTTATCGTGATAACTTATGAAAAGCACTACTGTTTTCAACAATAACAAGACGACATGTTTCTTGAGCACCAGATCATCATATTAGACACTGTGACGCTAAAGACTGGATTAATGATGCTGAAAATTCAGATTTGCCTTCACAGGAACATGATTATATTTTAAAATATAATAATTTAAATTGTAATAATTTCACAATGTTGCTCTGTACTGTACTTTGATGCCTAACTTTTCATGTACAAACTTTCTTCCCGTGCAAAACTAGTAAATACAGACGTGACTCAAAGAAAGCAGATTTTACTTTTCAGATTAAAGCTCACCAGAGTGAGAGTGCTTTCCTTTTTTTTCGTTTCTTTTGTACAGTATGTATCAGTCTGTCAGTGAACGGACTGTGGGTGGTCCGTGGGCATGCTGTCTGAGGCTGAGACTAATCCAGCCTACAAACTTCACACTTCACACTCGTCCAAAACACATATCTGCTTTGAACCTCATTCTGTTAATCCGCAGGAGAAGGCTTCTGGGAAGACCCGGCAGGGATCTATTCAAGTCAAGGAAACGGTCCAGGAATACATCGGTGGAGCAGAGACGATTACCGAAGACCCTGCCACAAGAGACTATGTGGTGACACGTGCGCGTCTAATGGCTGCAAAGTGGGTGTGGGGGGAGGGATTCTTTTAACTTTTTTTTTTTTATTATTTCCTTTTTCTTTGTGCCATATTTGTGTCTAACTACTTTGTGTCCTCCTAGGCTGTTGGGGGCGCTGTGCAATTGTATATGCGACCCACGGTTGAACAGCTCTTCTCAGGAACTCCGTCCTGCCGAGTCTCTAGCTCAACTTTTATTATTCCATCTCAATTCCAAATCGGCCCTGCAGCGGATTGCTGTGTCTATGGTGATCTGTGAGTGGGCAGGCCTTCAGAAGGTGAGAATGGGGGAGAGTCACTTTTAGGTTTCTTTTTAAACATGTTAATGACATGCTGTCCTGCATCACACAGGAGTGTGAGCTGTTATCCAGCGTGGTTCAGCCCCGATTGCTGACCATCCTCTCAGAACAACTCTACTATGATGAGATCGCCATTCCTTTTACTCGCATGCAGAACGAATGCAAACAACTCATAGCACTGCTGGCTGACGCCCAGATTGACGTGGGAGAACGAATCAACTCGGCTGTGTTCACCATTGATCAGGCCAATGAGCTGGTAAGTGAAAGATGCCAAAACTCAAGTTCTAGAGCATTCTGCTGTTATCTTTTAAGAATGAGGTCCGTTTTGGACTTAAGTTATTATATAATAAACTATTTTTAATGTTTAAGTGTAATATATAAATGTATTATAATTACAATATTAATGTAATTGTATAACAATTATACTATAATAATTATATGTAATTCACTATATTAATATAATCATTTAAAATATGTGAGGTTTACTTTTTATAATTACATTGCTAAATTAATATATATTATTGTTGTTTTTAACAATTTAAATTATAATGATAAACATTAATAATTGTATTCTAAAATAACTTATTTAAATGTGTAATATATAAATGTTTTATAAAATTAATTAGTATTATATATTAGTATATCATAATACAATTAATTAATATATATATAATAACTGATTATTATTATTATTTGTAGTAGTATTTTGTATTTATACAAGTTGTATAGATGGATTCAAAACCATGTGTCCTTTGGAAAAAGCAATCCCAAAATGCTTTAGGATTAATCTCAAAGAAATCTATCTATTTCAGTTAGGACCCTTACTTAGAAGGCAACAGATGGCAAGGCACCTCATTAGATCCCATACGTGTACTGTATGTCACTTTGAATTAATGTCTCCAAAAAGGCTTCTTATTCCTCCCCTGATTTTCTCTAGGTGACCACCATCTTCTCAGAATGCACGTCCTCTCTGAACCTCAAGTCACGTCAGTTCCAGCCTTTGGACGGCAAGAGGCTGCAAGCTCATTCCACTGTGTGCGAGACCAGCGCTGAATGGCAGCAGCTGCAGCTGAGGGTTCATACGTTCACTGCCTGCGCTGTGGTGGGACTGGCCATGCTGCCGGATAAACTCAATCCTTTGGTCAGGCCCCTGATGGAGGCAGCCCGCCGCGAAGAGAACATACTCGTTCAGGGTTACGCAGCCTCCAACATCGCTCGTCTGCTGCAGCTGTGCTCTACCAGATGTCCCTGTCCTAACGCCAAGATCGTGAAGAATCTCTGCAGCTCAGTGTGTGTAGATCCGATGCTCACCCCTAGTGCTGCCTGTCCTGTCCCGCCAGCCAGCACTCCAGCAATACAAGAGAGCAGTAAAGGTGAGAGGAACACCATAACATTCATGTTTTCATTGGCCGTCCTTATTTATGAATCGAGAGAAGAGCGAATTCAAGAATAAGGTCTATTCTGGTCTATTTAAATATTATCATCATTATTTTTATTAATTTGATTATTTTTTTATTTTATTTTTTTGGTGTGTGTATACAACAAATTATATTATTACCGCTATTACAAGGTATTAAAAGTATATGCTAGAAAATTACAGTTAGACTGTAAATTAGTTTTATTGTATTTATCAATGCTTGGAATTAGTGTTGATGGTCCAATACGTGACTCAAAAACCGCAAAATGATCTTAATCTAGAGTTGAATAATAATAATATTAATAATAATATCAATACTGAATTATTATTATTATGTGTTATAAAAATTTATAATCTTAATTTTTTATAATAAATAAAATATTATAGTATATAAAAATAAATGGAATTTTTTTAAATGGAAAAATAAATGGAAATTCTTTTTAGTAATTTGTTCATTTATTTTGGTGTCTTTCTAGTTCATCCTATTTAATTTGAAGATTGTTGGCATTAAATTTGAAAATGTAAACTCTGTTTTGATTTGTGTGTTTAATCTGTCTTTCAGGGTCTGTGGCAGAGAAGGATGCAATGCATCATATGGTGAACAAGACAAAGGGCATCATAACGCTTTACCGGCATCAGAAAGCAGCGTTTGCCATCACCAGTAAGAGGGGACCCACCCCCAAAGCCCCCAAAACCAACACCAACAATGACCTGCCCCTTGGAGGCAGCATTACTGCAGAAACAGACGAGGTATTTACAGGGTTGTAATTAGTAGCGTCACGGTTTCCTCCGTGATCTCATGACTAATGCTAACAGTCTGTGTGTAATTCTAACTTTCTTAATCCTTAATTCTAAGAGCAAGAAGCCATGTCTTATCCAGAGGAGAGGTGCTGAGTTCTGCTTGATGACCGTTGCCAGGCATTTCGGTCAGGAGTTGACAAAATCATTGCCATATCTGTGGGAGTTCATGACCGTTCCGCTGAGAAATGCGCTGAATGCTCAGGGATTTGGTAATCTTAATGTTTCAGTTTGAGTAAAGTAAAGCTCTTTGTGATTTTTCTGAATGTTTAACCTTCTCACTTTGTGTCCGTGTTTGTTGCAGATTCCAGCCAGTTGTTGAAGCAGGGAGATTCGATTGCTCAGGAGCTTGTGAACTCTCTGCAGGTGCTGGAGGTCACCGCAGGAGCCATGTCCCAGGAGCTCATCCCTGTAGTATGTACACGTACAGCTTTCACAAACGTCTTGCTTCAAACTGCATGAACATCAGAAATTACAGCTAGTCTCCTGTTGTCTCTATACCTGCAGTTGATGGAGCAGCTGCCGCTCCTGTGCACCTGTCTGCAGCATCCATACACAGCCGTGCGTCACATGGCCGCTCGCAGTGTGGGTGTGCTCAGCAAGATCGCTACGATGAAGACCATGAATGTGTTTCTGGAACATGTGCTGCCCTGGTTGGGTGCTATTGATGACAACACCAAGCAGGAGGGAGCCATCGAAGCCTTGGCCTGTATCCTCCGTCACATGAAAATCTAGCCGTTTTCTTGTATTATAAATATTTTTCTATTTCACCGAGATAATCAACTTAATTTAGGATGTATTATAATTAGTAAGACATGCATACAGTACAGTTAAAAAAGTTTGGTGTCGATAAGTCTTTTAAAGAGATACGATTGGTTTAATGTTTATATAAAAGCCTTTATTAAATCTCTTCATCATAATCACTGAACATAAACACAAGCTCAATCATACTTGATGAGCGATACGCCCAAATGTCCTGGCATAACACTCTTTATGATTGTTTTGTATTAGTTTGGGGTTACTAGACTTTCAATAGAGGGACTGAAATCTTCCAGATTTTATTAAAAAAAAAAATCTTAATTTGTGTTTTCCGAAGATGAACGAAAGACTTGTGGATTTGAAATGACGGGCTCTAGAAATAAATGTGTGAATAAAAGTCAGTCAAAATGAAATTGATCAAAAGTAACAGTAAAGACAAGTATGTTACAAAAGATTCTTTTAAACTTATTATTCATCAAAAAAAATTGTTTATTAATCGGCACAACTGTTCAACATTTGATATTTCTTGGGCAGCAAATCGGCATATTAGAATGGTTTCCATAGGAGTGACACACTAGACTGCTGAAATCTCAGCTTTGCCATCACAAGATTAAATTCCTTTCAAAATCTATTAAATAAGAATACGTTTTACTGTATTTGGTTAAATAAATGCCACCTTAGTGAGCAAATGTACAAAGATTTAAAGTGTGTACAGAACACAAATATTTTCCCTGAGCACATTGTCCAGGTGTGATGGAACAGTTGGATGTGGACATTGTGCCCTACATTGTGCTGTTGGTGGTCCCTGTGTTGGGCCGTATGAGTGACCCCTGTGACAGCGTGCGATTCATGGCCACACAATGCTTTGCTACTCTGATCCGACTGCTTCCTCTTGAGGTGAGAGATCTGTGACGGCACAGTTTAGCATTCATGCTTTTCATAGTTTCAAATGATGTGAGGCATTCTGCTGAGGGTCCTCGATGCTTGTTGCATGACTTCTGTGCAGCTGTTTTCCTTTTTGTCTTAGTCTTTTTCTGTTTTTCTTTCCCTTCAGGCTGGAATCCCAGACCCGCCGTCGATGTCTGAAGATCTAATTCGGCAGAAGGCCAGAGAACGACACTTCCTCGAGCAGCTGCTGGATGGAAGGAAACTGGAGAATTACAAGATTCCTGTGCCCATCAAAGCAGAGCTCCGGAAATACCAACAGGTGTGTTTGCTTTTCACAGTTTTTATTTTTTTTGGCAAAGCCTTCTGAGAATGGAAATGCATAATTTGAATATAAAATTTATAGCTGGTAATTTAAATCTTTTTAAGTTTCATTTTTAAAGAATTTCTGTTCTCTTTTGTAGGATGGTGTCAACTGGCTGGCATTTTTAAACAAGTACAAGCTTCACGGGATCTTGTGTGATGATATGGGTCTGGGTAAAACCTTGCAGTCCATCTGTATTCTGGCTGGCGATCATTTCCTCAGGTACACTCCAAATCAACTTCATCCTTCATAGTGCAGCATTATAGGTTAAAAAGCAAGACTTTATTTGCCGAATAATATTGTTGTGTGTGTAGGGCTCAGGAGTTCACCAGAACAAAGGCTCCTGACTGTTGCCATTTGCCCTCCATAGTGGTGTGTCCCCCCACCCTGACAGGCCACTGGGTGGATGAGGTTGGGAAGTTTTGCTCTAAAGAGTATCTGAATCCTCTGCACTATACTGGCCCCCCCACTGAAAGAGCACGGTACGAACATAATAAACTGTTTGTTGAATAAATATTGACGCATTATACAGTTTAAAAAAAGGAATGGGAAATGCATGTATTTTCATTTTATGCAGGTTGCAGCACCAGGTGAAGAAACACAATCTCATCGTTGCCTCGTATGATGTCGTTAGGAATGATATTGACTTTTTCAGGTAACAACTCGACATTTACTAGTACTCATATTCAGTGGGGGGAAAGCTTTCATGGTTTATATGCTGTTTCTCCCATACAGGGATATTAAATTCAATTACTGCATCCTTGACGAGGGTCACGTCATTAAGAATGGAAAAACCAAACTCTCCAAAGCGATCAAGCAGTTATCTGCCAACTACAGGATCATTCTCTCAGGAACGCCCATTCAGGTGAGAACCGAGCTCTTAAGTGCCATGTATACTGTATGTATTGCATGGTAATCTATATAATGCTTACCAAGGCTGTATTTATTTGATCAAATATACAGTAATATGAAATATTATTAATTTAAAATGACTGTTTTCTATTTTATAAATTTCAAAATGTAGTGTTTTCCTGTGATGCAAAAAAAATCTTTATAAACAAATGTTTTTACTAAAACTTTTGATCTCTTTAATGTCTTTACTGTTCAGAAATTTGGAATAGTACAATTAAAAAAAAATTAGTACTTTAATTCAATACCTTTCAAATTTTGCCAACATGACTTAACATTCTGAAGCTTGATTTTTGACAAACTCTCCTTCTGTTTTTATTTTTTGGTCTAGAACAATGTTCTGGAGTTGTGGTCTCTCTTTGACTTCCTGATGCCAGGCTTTCTTGGTACTGAACGTCAGTTTGCTGCCCGCTATGGGAAGCCCATCCTTGCCAGTCGAGATGCTAAAAGTTCCTCACGTGAACAGGAAGCAGGTGTGCTTATTTATCACTGCATAAATAGTTGTTGTTTTTTTTAAATGCATTTCTTAAAGCCATTTTTACAGTATAATGTTATCTTTTTCGTCTAAAAGAACCTGTTTGTGTGTTTTTCAGGTGTGCTGGCAATGGAAGCACTTCATAGACAGGTTCTGCCCTTCCTCCTGAGGAGAATGAAGGATGATGTGCTTCAAGATCTGCCACCCAAGATCATACAAGATTACTACTGCAACCTCAGTCCTCTACAGGTACAAAACACACACAGGATGTGGTTCGTGAAATCCGCATCACAGCAAGGTTAAGTCATTTGAGTCTGTCAGAGGGGAAAGCTCTTCTGCAGCGCTACAAACTGCTACTAAAATCCACTTTGCACAATAAAAACAAAATTGCAAACCAGTTCTTGATTTGAAACAAAAAAGCGTTGTATAAATAAAGGTGACTTGACTTCAGTTCATCTGAAATAAGGAATTTATTTAATAAATGAATAAATTGATGACATCGCTCTTGTTTTCTCAACTTTGCCTAATCAGGTTCAACTGTATGAGGACTTTGCAAAGTCCCGCGCAAAGCTGGACGTGGATGATGTAATCTCAACTACGTCTACACAAGAGGAAGAAGAGAAACCCAAACTAAAGGCTACCGGACATGTCTTCCAGGTTGATCTCAGGAAGTCATATAAGAGGAAGAATATCCTCCTCGGTCTAGCAGTCTGTAATGTTGGTGTGCTGGTGTTTTCAGGCTCTGCAGTATCTGAGGAAGCTGTGTAATCACCCGGCACTGGTGCTGACCCCTCAACACCCAGAGTACAAACACATCACCGAACAGCTGAGCAGCCAGCACTCCAACCTCAGAGACATTCAGCACGCCCCCAAACTCTCAGCCCTCAAACAGGTGCCGTCAGTATTCATCGTCCATTTTAATGTTTATTTGGTGTGTGCGTGGGGGGGATCAATATTAATGGTTTGGAGGGTTTTTTCTTATAGTTTTGCTTTTAAAATATGCAATTAGTTTTATTTGAATCATTAATATTTACCCATGATTCTTGTTTTTTTGCTTTTTGTTTTAAATTATAAATATCGGGCAATTTTTGTGGTTTGGATTTATATCATCAATACCAGACAATAGGGTTGGGAATCTTTTAGAATCCCATGATTTGATTCTTTTTACTATTCGATTATATCGATTCTTCATTTCGACTCAATATATGCATGCATCTAAATTTTTTGTTGAAACAATCATGGATGGTAATCAACAAATTGTTGAACTTTTTATTTATTTTAACTTTTTTTTTTTAAACAACTTTAAAATTAAAATGGATCCTTCACAGAAATGGGTGATCTAAAACAGTAATTTCAGACAGGCAAATGGTTGAGCCAGTTTAGTGAGGTACCTCCATGTGCAAAAACTACTGGCTATTTAAATTACACACACCTTGCAAGCCTGAAGGAGACTGAGACGCCTTTCATGTTCACCTCTCACCGCATGAGCACGCTCTCTACACGCCCACAACATCTTTGATCCAACATTGTTATTAACAAACATTTAGAAAAAAATTTTTGGGGAAATTTGTGTATCAATTTGAATAGGTAGAAGATAGAAATGCAATTCATTCTTTATTGGTGTGTTTTCCCCCATTTTCATCATCATAAATAAATGCCAGGATGTATTTATTTTTGTCGTGTGTTGCAGCTGCTGTTGGACTGTGGACTGGGTTCATCTGGAGCGTCTGATGGCTGCACCGAGGCTGTGGTGGCCCAGCATCGTGTTCTGATCTTCTGCCAACTGAAGAGCATGCTGGACATCGTGGAGCAGGACCTGCTCAAAACACAGCTGCCCACCATCTCCTACCTCAGGCTGGACGGAGGCGTTCAGGCCGGCCTCAGACACTCCATTGTCTCCAGGTGAGACGGCCACACAAATATTACCCTGGAAATATTTAACCTCGAAGGCAGTTCCATTTGTGTCACTTTATGTGGTCCTTCTCCTTCTACAGGTTCAATAATGACCCGTCCATTGATGTTCTGCTGCTCACTACCCATGTGGGTGGACTGGGATTGAATCTGACCGGGGCTGATACTGTGGTGTTTGTGGAGCACGACTGGAACCCCATGAGAGACTTGCAGGCCATGGACCGAGCTCACAGAATAGGACAGGTACGGAAGGGTTAAGTTTTTTTTATTTATTTTATTTTTTTTTGTTAAACCACATCGGTATTTATTAATGGACTAAAATTAGCAAATAGGTAGATATCAGGGTTTTTTTTTTTTTGTTGTTGTTTTTTTTAGCAAATTTATTTGTTTATTTGCTCTATTTCAAGCCAAACAGGCCTAAAAAAAAAAGAATTTGAAGAATTTGTGTCTCGATCTGGAGATTCTGTTTGCTTTTAGCAGTGTAATAGCGCCCCCTGCCATATAACAGTGAAAACACACTGGAAAATTCCATCAATGGCAGGAAAAGTCAAAGAAATTTGATTAGGTTTTTGGTGTTTTGATAAAAGAATGTGAACAGCCCCTTTGCATCCATAAAACGATTGCGTGTTTGTTTCAGAAACGTGTGGTGAATGTGTATCGTCTCATCACTCGAGGCACGCTGGAGGAAAAGATCATGGGTCTGCAGAAATTTAAGATGACCATCGCGAATACAGTCATCAGCCAAGAGAACGCCAGTCTGCAGAGTATGGGCACAGAACAGCTGCTCAACCTCTTCACACTGGACAAGGTCAGTGCTTACAGAGAAAACACCTTCCCATGAAGCAATGCTGCCCTAAATGCTAGTTTTTCCACATGCACATCTGCACAAACACTGTTAACAATGACGGATTCACACTGATGCTTTTGTGTTGATGTTCAGGATGAAGCAGTGAAGAGCGAGGCGGGTGCATCGTCCTCTGGTAAAACCAGCATGAAGTCTGTTCTGGATGGACTGGGCGACCTGTGGGACCAGCAGCTGTACGAGAATGAATATGACCTGGACAGCTTCATACACTCCCTCAAATGAGCCCAGTTCAACTTGCACAACAAAACCCAAGTCTTCTGGTTGATGGGACAACGGAGAGACGTGCACAAGCACTGTAGCTATCAGCCTTAAACACTCCAGTCTAATGCTCGTCACAGTCTTACAGCTCTTCCTGAAGGTTCTTACAATTCGCTCAAGGTTTGAGATCTAAAACTGTCCGTTTTTAATGCGGCACTGGAGGAAGTCTTAAAGCTAATCTTACAATGCTGAGTGTTGTACGAATGACAGTATTTGTACCTCAGGATTTCCAGAAGGCACTATCAGTATCCATGATAACAGTATTCCAGATCTGAATGAAGGGAGATGGTGAGACGAGGACTGGATGCACGGAAACGCTTCCACTGTCGTGTAGAATGACTGTTGTGGTTCATCCAGGCCACTGGGAGGCGCTTGACTAACTTCTGTAGGGTAATGAAGGGCTTGTAGCTTCTGCTCCATCAGAAATGTCTAACATGCACTGACTGAAATCTTTAGGTACTGCTAGAAGAGCAGCAGGGCATCGGCCTCAGAAATATTGTAGAGTTTTAAAAAGGAAAAAAAAAAATAGAACTGTAAATATTTCTGTTATTTGCCTTTTTTGGGTAAGCTGGTAGAATTTTAATAAATTCTAATGAGCTCTCTTTAAAATGTCTTGTCTTTGTTTACATTTATGAGAAATGTGTGAATAAACACTTAAATACTTTATTATATCTGGTTTAGCTATGTTGTACAGAGTAGACGGGTGCATGTATAATCTTTTTTTTTTTAGGCTTAAAATGGCAAGACAATCCATCTGGTCCTCTCTCTCTCTCTCTCTCTCTCTCTCTCTATATATATATATATATATATATAAAGATCTATTTTTCGATAACTTTTTTGTGCTAATTTTGAAAAATGCTAGTTTTCTAATGCAGTGGGTGTAAAGATGCTAATTAGTAACCATTATTAGATGCCAGAGACACACATGGCACTGGTTTTATAGAACATTACTGTCTTTAGTGCATAATTCACAGCTTTACTCAGCTTTACGACTACGTCGACATTAGCAGGTCATGATTCTACTTCAAGCTTCGCAGGATAAAAATTAGTAGTGAATAGTGTCAGGGAAAAGATTGGGTCAAAATGTGTTGTGGTTGGTTTGTATGATTGTATTTCAGCAGTGAATATTTACGAGAGAATGAGACCGCAAAAGATGACAGCGTTTCACAGTGTCCATATAATTACATTTAATAAGATTTGCAGTTTAGTACAGAAAAGGGAAAAATCATGAAGGTGGGAAAGCTAGTAAGCATTAGCAGCACTGCGTTTATTTTATCCCACACACACAAAAAAACCTTTAATAATCACAGTTTTACTGCAAAGTTAGACAAGCAGAGGTCCAAGTTAATCTCAATTCCAGATGTGAAATATGAAATTAGAAGTTAAACTCCATTAGGAAAAATTAACTTTTTTAAAATTAAATGACACATGGAGCTAAACGTGTAGCAGAAGAGAAAAATAAGCCAAAATGACATGATTAGATACTAATCCTCACTAAATACAGTTCGTTTTATGACTGTACAGCACAGTTTATAATGGGCTTTATTTGATTGCAACAAAGAAAAAACACGGATGATGCTTTGAATGAAAACGAGGAAATGGCGTCTCTACGCTGGACGCGACTCTTGCTAATCCGTTATTTGACGTCTGAAGTATCGCGAGCGCTTGAAGTACGTCAGAGAACGTGGAATTTGTCGAGTCACTTCGCAAAAAAAAAAAAAAAAAACTTCGCGCGGCATCCGGTGTAGAAAGCATCGTTATTCGAATGGCTTCCGTCTGCTTTCGTCGCGTCTGGTGTAGATACGGTGAGTCTTAAATTAGTTTAAAGTGACAAGTCAACTACTTCACTACTCTCTGCTCATAAATAAAATGCATTCTCGGAAACATGTCAATTAGACACACACACACACACGCTGTGTTCTGACAGTGAATGTGGAGCTAGAGCTCCATATAATTTTTTTCATCTGGTTTTGACTGGGTTTCACCACAACAACTTCACATTTGCTCCATTCTGCCATTGTTTTTTTTTTGTATTGCCCATTCATTGTTACATTTCAATCACATATGACCATCCATGATTGTGTTAATTTTTGTGTGCAATTTTTTTGTCCCAATTACACTATTGTAAGCAACAGAACTGACAAGCTTTGCTTAAAAAAATTCTAGACATTTTAGCAACAATATTACAAATGTTTTTAGCTTAAAAAAGAAATAAAAGAATTAGCGCCATACAATTAATTTATTCCAAGTAAAAATACAAAATAATAATGACATTGACCAGACATGAAAGTCTCTCCCAGAAATAGCTAACATTAATGGTTGAGGAATTAGTGTAACGAAAACACAATTAAAAAAAATGATGAAAAATATGTAAATGTGTTTTAATTCTAGTCTCTTTTTTTTCTTTTTATGCAAAAAATCTCTAAAAAATAATGAAAAAATTTCTCCATACAAAGGCTACATTACTACTGGAAGGTACTAGCATGTCGAGTAAATACACAGTAGAAAATGATTTTAGTGAATCACAATGCTTGCAATGAAAATAAATCTGCAATAAAGATATATGCCTCTTTTTCAGTTCTTTTTTATCTTTTTTTTTTACAAACAGTACAAACAGTATTGCACATTACAACAAAGAATCGAGGTTCTCAGCCTTTAAAAAAGGGACTAATTCAAGTCTTGGGTGAGTAGAAGGCTTTCCATCAAGTTGAAACGTTTCATATCTTTCCAGCTTTCCAAAATGAACATGGTTTTCTCTTCATCTTGCCAAAAAGCATAATAAAAATGTTGTTTTCCCTAAATTATATAAGTTGCATGTGCGCTTTTACAAAACAAAGGGGAACACATCATTTCACGAAACATAAAAAAATAATGAACAGAAGATTTCACAACTCTGGTCAGCATAGTAAAGGACTGCTTGTAAATATATAAAAACGTAAGTAGTATGTTCAGTTGACTTTATAAGCACCTGACGGCCAGTTGACCCTATAGAATATATATATTTAAATCAAATATATTATACTATTAATAAGATCAGATATTTGTGGAACACTGTGATGTTGCGTCTGTACTTCAGCTTCCTACAGTATTCAAATAATACAGCTCCTTCAGTTGTTTTTGATTTTAATTTTTTTCCAAAAATAAAATTAAAAGCAAATAAGCATGACAAAAATAAAATTAAGCATCTGTTAAATCATTTTTTTTCTCTAGCAGAATTAAATTAATATATATATAGTCTTTATTTGAATAAACTTACTTAGAAAATATCAATCTCTCTCCTATAATATTTCAAAATTGAGGTATTGCAAAAGATTACGTCAGTCAGAAAGCACACATATTTTTCTATTAAAAAAGTAACGAAAAAAAACCCAACAACAACGCTGACTGTTCAACCATCCAGATACAAAGAGTAGTGCATAACAAATATTATCTACTACAGAGAAGGAACAAACATAGAAAAATCTGGGCAAGGGAAAGAAATATCACAAAGACACCCAGAATTCACCATCATCAGGATCAAGGTTACCCACAATCCTCTGTTTCTCCATCGGTACAAAAGCAGTGTTCGCATACGTCGTTTTATTTTTTTTTTTTTTTTAACTAAACGTGCCGCCCTAAAGCCGACCGTTTTTTTTTCTCTCAGATAAGCAGCCAAGACGCATTTCTTGCGTTGTGCTCCTCTCCACCCTCTCTACCTTTCTGAATTTAGTTTAAAAATGTCCACCGTCGACATTAGCAGGTCATGATTCTACTTCAAGCTTCGCAGGATAATCTGGATATAAATGCAGCGGTCACTCAAGGTTATTCCGCCCGCCGTATCTCAAAGTTGGGTTCGGAGCCAGTGTTCGCTTATTCTCCCGGAGTCACCGGTCGGACACAGTATTGTGATTCGTTGGCGTGTAACGTAGTGTTATTGGTCATTTTGAGCCGGACTCTTTGGTTCTGACGGGACGTGTGTCGAGGGCTAACAACTAGCAGAAGTGTGCGAAAGAAGGGACCGTATGTTTACATACGCTAGTTTCACAGGACGTTCCATGTCAGACATCAATAACAGTTAAAGCGAATCACAGTTCTAGGCGTCGTCTAACTGAACTACATAGTGTATAAAAATTGCACAATTCTATGAACAACCATTGCAAAGAAATGCTTCACCTGTTGAAGACATTTTGCTAGAAGATTTTCTACATCTAACTGGTTTGAAACACCACTGCGGTTCTGTATGGAGACCCTATAGGGACATGGTGATGGTAAAACAATGAGATGGGAGGAAAACGCTTTTGTGTTTAGTGCAAAGTTTTTGCGATAGAACAAACATTTTGAGCAGACGCAAATGTTACGCAAGCGAACACTAATGTTATTGAGCAAACGCAAATGTTTTGAGATAGAACAAACATTTCAAGAAGACGCAAATGTTTCGCAAGCTAACGCTAATGTTTTTTGAGCAAACGCAAATGTTTTGCGATAGAACAAAAAATTTTTCAAACGCAAATGTTTTGTGATAGAACAAAGACTTTCGCAAGACAAATGTTTCGCAAGCTAACACTAATGTTTTTTGAGCAAACGCAAATGTTTTGCGAGCAATTGCTAAGGTTTTTGAGCAAACGCAAAAGTTTTGCAAGCTAACGCTAATATTTTTTGATGAAACGCAAAAGTTTTGCGAGCAACTGCTGTTTTTTGAGCAAACGCAAATGTTTTGCGATAGAACAAACATTTTAAGAAGACACAAATGTTGGGCAAGCAAACGCTTATGTTTTTTGAGCAAACGCAAATGTTTTGCGAGCAAATGCTAATGTTTTTTGAGCAAACGCAAATGTTTTGCGATAGAACAAAGATTTTAACAAGACGCAAATGTTTCGCAAGCTAACGCTAATGTTTTTTGAGCAAACGCAAATGTTTCGTGAGCAAATGCTAATGTTTTTTTGAGCAAACGCAAATGTTTTGCGTCAGAATGCAAATGCTACTTGAACAAGAGCAAATATTTTGAGGGCAAACAAAAAGTGTCTTGAGCAGACGCAAATGTTTTGCGAATTAATGTAAATGTTTTCAAGCAAAGCAAATGTTTTGTGAGTGAATGCTAATGTTTTGGAAATGAATGTAAATGTTTTGTGAGCAAACGTAAATGTTTTTTGAACAAACCCAAATGTTTCGCAAGTTAACGAAAATGTTTTTTGAGAGAAAGCTAATGTTTTTCGAGTAACGCAAATCTTTCGTGAGCGAACAAAAATATTTTTCAATCAAACGCAATTGTTTTATGAGCGACCGAAAATGTTTTTCAAGCAAACGCAAATGTGAACGTAATACTTTTGTGAGAGAATGCAAAGTTTATTGAGGGAAACGCAATACTTTTCTGAGGGAACAAAATTTTTGCAAGCGGACGCAAATGCATCGAGACGTAATTTTCCCTCCCATCTTATATGTTTCCCCATCACCACGTGTCCTGAAGAGCTCCGCAGCACGGTCACCTGGCCGATCTTGTGGGGAAATGAAAGTGATGCCCGATTCTACAGCATGCATCGCAGATTCGTTTACATGCAGTTTCGGTGCAGACCCCTCGGAGCGCTCGTTCGCCTGAATAAAGTATGATGGTATGGGTTCATACCAGAGATTTAGCAGCAAAGCTATTGCAGCATTACATGTTGATAATACCAAAAAACTCGTAAAAAAATGTAAGCCTAAAAAGTCGGAGCGAACGAAAAGAGATGCATGCATGAGGTATTACTATTCATTTCAACATGGAGAGCAAATGGTTGTTTACTTGAATACCTTGGGTGTTTTTTAACAGCTCACCTGACATGATTTGCTTAATGAATTCAATTTTACCTTTGGTAATTCTTTTTTTTTTTTTTTTTATCATCTAAAGGAGAATTTCCTATCACTCTTTTATCACAATAAGTGCATGCTCCTTTAAAAAGTCTGACACCCAAAATGTATTATCTATGTGTATATAGATACATATAAAATAAAAATATATCCTTTTTGTAAATGTATATATTATATACTGTATATATTGTCTCACACTGCCTAATGTTACCTATATGGAGGACTAAACCGATCAAACGCAGGAAAACGAGAGAATTAAAGCACAACATCCTGATAAGCGTTAACATCGACTGTTTGTGCCAAAGTGCAACGTTTGAGCGCGCAGACTCACAATTCATATTTTCCTAAATGTTCGTAAGCAGAGAGTATACTTGACAGAGATATCATGATATTTGTTTTGTAAAAGGGGTGATCCGTGAGTGGTTACTGGTAATGGTGTTGAAGGTGTTTGTTGGGTGGAGAGGGTGATGTGCCGCTCGTCATCAGCTCCAGCGGAAGGACACGTGTCGAGGTCGGTCTCCACCTTCCTTCACCAGCGGTTTGTGGAACTCACGGCCGGCGCGCGAGTGGATGCTCGCCCAGCAGTACTCGCAGTAATACTGCAGACAGGTGACGTTGGCACAGAAAAAAGGGGCGAATTTTCCTCCGCAGCGAGCGCCCTGACATTCATCACACATCTGATCGTCCAGCACGTACGGTTTCACCTCCACCTGCAGACACAGGCAGAAAGAGCACTTATACACAGCTGGGTTATTAAAGTCAGCTAAATATTTAAACCATGAAAATAACATTTTTAGGTAGCACTTTATTTTACAGTCCTGTTTCCCATGTAATGTACTTATTAGAGTAATTGTAATAACTAGGTACTTACCCTGAACCTACCCCTAAACGTAACCTTAACCCATGTGGTTACCTTAATTACCCAGTTTAAGTACACATATTGGAAAATAAAGTGCAACCCATTTTTGTTACTTGAAATTGAAACACACTCGTGCGAACAGAACGCCGCTTCTTACAGGGCTTGATTTTACAAAAACACACAGATTATGCCGAAATGCTTTTTTTTTTGTCAAGTATTTAGTATTTATTATTAAATGAGTAAAATGAAGTCCTAAATTAAGAGTTGTGATAAAATGGGATGTGCGTAAAAACTGTAATATGTGGGAGGTTATATTGTAATGCTGAATGGCTAAAATTGAGGAAAAAAAATTTAGTTTAAACGTGAAATTATTACAATATAATAAAGGTTAATGTTAGGTGCAATTAATTACGGAAAAATATGCGATTAATTAGTTGTTTTATTATGTGTGATTAATTGGTTAATTCGTTTTTTAATTGATTGACAGCACTACTTGAAATACATTTAAGGTTAACTGAAATAAACACAAATATTAAAACTGTATTTTAAAGAAACCTTAAAAACTAAAAAGGAAACGTCTCTCATTTTCGTAGTTTAACTTGATGTACTGAAATAATTAAAATAAACAAAAATAAAATATATTAATATAAACTATATAGACATTAAAAAACACAACAAAACAAATGGAAAACCTTTTAAAATAAAAATGTATTCAAACTATGAATATAAACTATAATAGTATATCAATGATACTAAAATAACACATACAAATGAATTGCAATTTTAAAATGTATTTAAATAGAACATGGTTATTTTAAATCGAAATAATATTTCATAATGTTTTTGACTAAACAAATACAGCCTTGTTGAGCTTATAATACTATTTTTTTTAAATAGCAATCCCAGATTTTTATATATAGTTTGGGATCAGTAGGTAAATTCACATTTACATTAACGGCACAATGTAAACAAACAAACAAAAAAATTGATAATGTTGCATATTGATGGAAGGGGTGATTCTGGGATCATGCAGTTTTAGTCCAGTGACCATCAGCTATTTACTTCTGAATAACATTCCCAGTAACTCCAGTGTGTACATATGTGTGCAGAAATAGCATGGATCTATAATTAACAAAGGCCACGTCTGAGACTTCAAATGTCTGTCAGGCCTCCAGATGCCCATGGTCATGTTGATTACACACAGTCTGCTCTGGGGTAAACACAGTCTGTATGGAAACTAGCCTACAGGAAAACCACGCTACAGAAACGGACACTATTCAATCACATTATAAAAGTACAGTACAAAAAACTCTTCCGACACTAGTCTAGTCAATGCGGCATTCATAGAGTTCTGCTCCTTTTTTATAATGTCCCCGTTATTAAGCAGAGCATTGTATTTCAATGCAAACTGTCTGGTAAACCCTGGCTGCTTTACGAAAGGTCAAACGGCGTCCGAGTTCAAATAGTTTGACGTGGCTTGATGTTTTGCTGTGGCTTGATGCTTCAATCATAGATATTAATGCAAAAGTCTGATCTTAAGTTAGTACTGCGTTCAGTTTTGCTGTTCCTGCAGTGTGTATAATGAGAAGCATTGGAGAGTTCGCTGTGATTCTGGCGGCTGTTATATGAGCTCACTCACCCGTTTGTCAATGTCATTATGCTGCAGCTGGACGAATCTGGCGCTGATGGCAGCGATGTAGCTCTGCTGATTGGAGAAGGCCACTCTGCCCGCCCCTTTGGGGTATTTGAGTTCTGGGTCAGTGTCAATGCCAGCGTAACACACACCTCCATACAGTCGGTCCATGATCATAGCCAGCTCCACTAAACACACACAGGAGAAACACAGCATTATGCACAGTATGATGTTGATCCACAAGATGTTAATGATGTTGTATTTGATATTTGGGAGGAAACTACACTTGCAAATGTCTGTGAAAAAGTATGAGAGAGAGAGAGAGAGTCACCTGCACGTAGAGGTCGTGGAACGCCTCCCACAAAGATGGTTTTGCGTGGGTCAAGAGGCTGAGAGCCGTCCATCACGAAATCACTGTCACTCAGGTTCCACGGGCGAATCTGGACCTGAGGAGGAAAAACAGTTGATCTGTAAAAGAAATTCAATGTAGGACGCTTGTTTTAGCCCAAGCAGGATCAAACCAGTCTTCTCTAAGGAGGTTGAATAAATTTGGGTAAATCTCTCTGTGATTTTAATGTGAATTTAAACCTGATTTGAACTCTGAAAAAGAATTCTCTTCATTTACTTTGACCTTGGTCTAATACTGTATATAAAAAAAAGGTCAATTATATTATTAGCTTATTATTTATCAGTTCATTTTGAATTTATATATGTATATATTTGAACAGTATAACAATATAGATGAAGAGTTCAGACGTAAAAGCAAAAGTGCCATTTGAAATTTTCTTCTAGAATGATAATTTTTATCAAGCTTCAGTAATTTCAGTAAGTTCAGTAATTTCACTTAAATGACAATTAATAGGTAATCTTCATTCCAATTTAAGTGAAATTACTGAATTTAAATATAAAAGCTTGATAAAAATGATCATTCCAGGAGAATATTGCTTTTAGAGCACTTTTGCTCTTCATATATATATATATATATATATATATATATATATATATATATTATTCACTCATTTAAACTTGAAATACATATATTAATCATTTTAAATAAAAATGTTATTTTTATATATATAAAACAGATATTAATTTATTATATTTCACATACATAGATTGTATAATATGCGTGTGTGTGTGTGTGTGTTAACATTTACACATACACATGTATTGCATATTTTACATAAATATATATACATTTTGTACAGACAGACATATAGATAGATAGACGGATAGATAGACAGACAGAAAGATTATTATAACTCAAGCATTATTTAGAAATCTACCATAGTCTGAATCTATCCTAGTCTTCTCTTTAGTCTAGATAAGCTGGTAATGACAGATCACTCTGAGCTGTGTCAGTGCTTCACTCACTGGTTTATCTTTAATAGTGGGACTCGAGACACACAGGTAGAGTTTCCCATCCTCCTCGATGCAGGCGTCAATGAGGGCCTGGACCGAACTCTCCTCCTGGAAGAGCAGGAAAGCATAACCTGCAGAAGAAGAGCACAAGGGATGAGACATTCTCTGGCTGCAGACCAACAGTGATCTAACCGAGAGGTTCAAAAGACTCACGGAAAGCACATAAACACTGCAGGCGGCAGAGACAGAAGTGCGCATGTGTATCTGTCTCTAACTAACAACAGCAGGAGTGTAAGTAGGAAGATTAAATAATCTCAGACTCGATCTAATTTCTTCTATCACTCACAGGCCTGTAGCTACGGACAGAACTGGGCATTTGGGAAGGGCATTATTGAGAGGGGGGGGGGGGGGGGTGGGCGGAGTTATGCGGAGGTGAAATCAGGACAGATCTGAGAATGCTTTCTGTAGCTGAAATGTCAAAAGACAGAACACTGGGAAAATTGAATCCTAAACTTGCCACGGTCACATTTATTTCACATTACAGCTACTGTCACGGGCATAAATTAAATATTACAGTCACAATTTTTTATTAAACAATATTTTTTAAGCAAATTCTGTCTGCAACAAGATGCAGTCTTTGACATCAAGAATAAGGAATCCAGTCGGTCTCTGTCTCCAATGCAGTTTTATAACATTTGCTGTTTTTATATCATGAATTTTAGGACGAGGATTATGACTTTTATACTCTAAATAAATAAAGTCATTATGTAGTTTTCCTTTCACTGTTCTGAGCCTAAACATGCATTTAGGCTGCTTTCAAGAGCATATATGCTATCTGTCTGTGAATTCATGATGTCCACCGGTTCTCAAATCCTTCTGACAGTGATTTTACACTATAACACTGCAGTATGAGAACATCAGGATCAGAGCCAGCAGAAAGACCAGAAGGAAGAAAAAAGAACAAGGCGTTCCGCCTCAGGGAAAGAAAGAGTGTAAGAGGCAGCCGAAAGGAGAGAGAAATATTAACAACCTTGGGAAAGTGAATCAAAGGAGATCAAAAGAAAGTTCGGAGAGATTCATGCACAAGCATCAGATTTATTAGAGCCAGAGGTTTTACCTCCACAGATTGAGACCATATACCAGAAATATACGCTATCAAAAATATTCAGATTGGATTATTCTACTCAATTAGGGATTATTTATGATTAAAAAATATTACATTTTAAAATATATTTAAACATATTATTTATTATTGTTATCATTCATATATTTTATATTATATTATATATATATAAATATATTATAATGTATTTATTATATATATTATTATTGTCATTCAAATATTTTATATTTTATTCTTATATATTTTTTTTAAATATCTACAAAAAAAAATGTATTCATTATAATAATGCACTTCGACTTCTGAAGTCATTCAGTAGAGAACAATGCTTTTTGTTTTGATGGTGTAATTCTTTCATCTACCAGCAGGGGCGAACTGGACCATGTTAACCAGCTAAACCTTGACTTAAAGGGACAGTTCACCCAAAAATGTAAATTCTGTCATCATTTACTCACCCTCAAGCTGTTCCAAACCTGTATGAGTTTCTTTCTTCTGTTGAACACAAAAGAAGATATGACAGCTGATAGTAGCCATTGACTTACTTGGTATTTTTTTTTATTATTATGGAAGTCAATGGCTCCTGAAGGTGTTTGTTGACATAAATTCTTTAAAAGATTATCTTTTGTGTTAAACAGAAGAAGAAACTCATACAGGTTTGGAACTTGAGGATGAGTAAATGATGACAGAATTGACCTTTTTGGGTGAACTGTCCCTTGACAGTGAGTTTCCATCCTGTTCTCTGAACAGAAGGAGCTCTTCAATAAATCTCAGTGTTAATGATAAGCGTATGACAGCTTCATGAAGGCATTTAATGCTATTTAACGTGTTTTGAGCCTCAGCGCTGACCTCAGTCCAGCACACTGTGAGTCATGATGCTTTTACACAACACTGGATGGAAAAATGACCAGCATCTTCCATTCACTCAGTCTGGATCAGTGTTTCATATGAGCTGGAGGAACAATGAGCACATCTACAAAAATCAGTTACACACAGTGACAGGACGGCCAAGGCATGAAGACTACACGAGTCCAAATATATAAAATCCACAAGTGCCGATCATTGTACAGAGCACAGATCTAATAAATGAAGAAAAATACAGGCCTCTCAGCCGATCTTAGTGTGTGAAATCATTGCATTACTTAACAAAATATCAAAAAGAGTGACATTTATTTAATATCACATTGAGATCAGCAAAATTAAGTTATTGCTTTGATCATTTATTATGAAATGCATACAATTTGTAAGATTGAAAAATAAGCCACTATAACCAAACTAGAAAAAAGGGTAACACTTTAATTTAGGGTCCAATTATTTTTTTTTATTATTATTTTTTTTTTAAATGAGTCTCTGATGCTCACATTTATTTATGAAAATACAGTAAAAACAGTAGTATTGTGAAATATTTTTACAATTTAAAATAACTTCTATTTAAATATATTTTAAAATATTTCTATGATGGCAAAGCTGAATTTTCAGCATCATTACTCTAGTATTTAGTGTCACATGATCCTAACAATACCTAAACTTAACAACTACCTTACTAACTAATAAGCAGTGATTAGAAGTTTATTGATGCAAAAGTAGTAATAGTGAGAAGTGTGACCATGAAAATGAGTTACTAGTTGCAATATTTACAGAAACTGCATAAGCAGCTTACACAACAAGCAATTATTCACTGTAATGCTCCAATAAAATTTTAGCATCCCCTTTTGTCACAATATTTTATAGTAGTCCAACCGGAAATTTTCATTACAGTTACAGCTCAGTGCACAGGACTTAATTAAATGAATTCAGATATTTAATAAATGAAAGATTGAGAGGGAGAACACAAATATAATATACAGTATATATATATATATATATATATATATATATATATATATACTGTATATATTATATGGTAAATAATAAATACAATTGAAACATTGATAACATCTTTGGTTACTCTTTATTTTTAAGTTGACAGTTACTAAGTACTGAGTAATATTAATTAACATGTAAATTAATAGAGTTACGGTTATGGTTTGGTTTAGGGTTAGTTACTTGTAATTATGCATTATTTATTGTCATTACTATAGTAAGTACAGTATCATGCAACAACGTCACCTTAAAATAAAGTGTTACAGAATCTTAATCTTCATGTAAGTAATGTGATAAAAAAAAGTAAAAGATTGAAAGAAATCTGTATTTCCTTACCACATATGTACAAATTCTACATGTAATGAAACTATATCCTACAATATATATTTATATAAACAATATATTGTATGGTAAATAATAAAAAGATATATACATTGTTCAAAGTTTCAACGATATATGTCCCTGTGCCTGTCCAATCAAACTCTGTCAGCTTACGTGATGAAATGCAGTTAGTCTCTCCCTCTAGGTGTGTATCTGTAAGTACTTGTCTGTGTGCATCTGTTCAAGCCATAGAAATGAACACCTGGAGGCCCTATGAACTAACAGACCAATCTGACGCAAAAAACACAACAGCTTCCGATGCTCTGAACAGCATCCACACGATAGACTCATTTAGGTAAATGCCGACTGTGATGTCATACTTTCAGTTCTCAAACGCAGACGGCATCGAGGAGAGTAATTCTGTCACTGATTTGTTAAACATTTGCAGCTGTATTAGTGCCACAGGAGAGATGATGTCAGTAATGTCATTACCTTTAGGAGGAAAATAGGATTTGCTTTCTGCTTTATGAGGCCAGTCCACCACCAGGTGACCGTAGCGACGGAAACTGTTGGTGATTTCATCTGTAGGAAAAATGGAAAGTATTTGGACCGAAAATATGGATTCCAAACATTGTAAATGTTTCAATCAGTTACTGAAACCCCTCCAAATAACAATGCTGGGGACTTAAAAAAAGTATTTGCCATGAATCACATTTTTAGTTTTTTTTTCAGTGTCTCGTGCAGTTGCTAAGGTGTTCTGTGTGGTTGCTAAGTGGCCAAAAGCGCATAACCCACTAGTCAGTATAATCTTTAGATATAATCTGTAAATATACTATGGGTCAGTGGTTGTTGTAAATGAACAAATTTTCCACATTATAGTTTTTATTCATATTTCGAATGCTTTTTTATAGTTTGTTTTCATTTTAATTTAAGTTACCTTTGTAGTCATTTTGCTATGTACCTTTGATTACATTTTTTTTAATCATTACTACTTAGGTTTAATTTATTTTTATTTTCATTTCCGTATTAGTTTTTAATTTGATAATTTTAAGTTAGTGATTTTAGCTCTTTTGTAAATTTGTAAATAACTAAGAATTTGTAAATCATCTAAAATGTACATCTTATTTTATTTCAGCATCACTTATTCATGTTAACTTTTTTATTTTAACAAACATATTTTAATAGTTTTACTTTTAGTTGCTGATAATAACCCTAAAACAGATACATAGCACAAACAAAAAACACTGTATATGTAAGCAGATGCAGGTACAATTTAATCTCTATCATGTTTTATTAATGATACTGCATCTTGAAGACAATTTTTCATTAAAGAATTGATATACCCTCCCAACTCAAGCTCAGCACTGAGTCGTGTGTGAGTCCCGTACCTTCATCGATGTCAGGCGGCAGTCCACCGACAAACACCTTCCTGGAGTAGCGCTCCATCCTCTCTCCGTTCTGACAGCGGCTGGGAGAGCTCAGGCCAGGGGTCAGCGCTGGATCCCCGTGACCCTCGTCCAAGAAGCCGTCCTCGAAAGGAAACAGTGAAGAGCGACCTGCAGAGGAAGCAGGAGGAAGAGGAGGAATCACACAGGACAGGAGATGAAAGAGAGGGAAAGCCAGAGAAGAGAAACAGATTAGAGGACAAAAAAAATGTCAAAGACTACCACAAAAAAAGGAAAATAATTATATATATATATATATATATATATATATATATATATAAGGTATATATAGTTATATTATATACTACTGTTCAAATGTTTGGGGTAACTAAGGTAAAAAAGATTTAAAGAAATGAATTCAGTAAGGACTATATATATATATATATATATATATATATATATATTCTTTTGAACTTTCTATTTATCAAATAATCTTGAAAAAAAGTATCATGGTTTCCACAATAATATTAAGCAACACATCTGTTTTCAACATAAGAAAATAAATGTTTTCAAAAACAAGAAATGTTTCTTGAGAAGCAAATCATCATATTAGAATGATTTCTCAAGAATCATGTGACACTGAATACTGGCATAATGATGCTGAAAATTCAGCTTTGCCATCATAGAAATATTTTAAAATATATTTAAATAGAAAACAGTTATTTTAAATTGTAAAAATATTTCACAATACTACTGTTTTTACTGTATTTTCATAAATAAATGTGAGCATGAGAGACTCATTAAAAAATAAAATAAAACCGATCCCAAACTTTCGAACTGTAGTATATTTTTTTTCGAATAGCATGGATTACAACATATTTTAGTTAATTAACTTATTATATGACACTAGGATTGTTCCAAAGTGAAATGAAACAATGTCGCTTTTAGAAAATTATACATTTGATCACCCATAAAAAATAAAAATCCCAAATAATTTCACAAGCAACAATCCATTTCTTTTTTGTCTTACTCATATTTGTGAAGGGTTAACCTGAAGACATGTTAAAAACACACACACAGACATGATCAATAAGATCAGGTATGCATTATATCCAAAACCAGATACATTGTCATATAGAAATGCAAAAACAAGAGGCGTCACTGTGTGAGGAAACAGGCCTTTGGACACAAACACTGATATCCATTTTCCATCTAAATTACAGTTAATCACAAAGAGTTATTCCC